>CM040399.1:26548312-26555812 GCA_022702515.1 Ilyophis sp. 1 JC-2022 | reverse complement strand
GTCCCCCTTCACAGGTGAACAGGTGAGCACAACCCACGCGTCCCCCTTCACAGGTGAACAGGTGAGCACAACCCATGCGTATTGAGCAGTGTGGTATAATGGTTAAGGAACTGGGTTTGTAACCGAAAGGTTGCCGGTTCGATTCCCAGGTCGGACACTGCCGTTGTACCCTTGAGCAAGGTACTTCACCTGCATTGCTTCAGTATATATCCAGCTGTATCAATGGATACTATGTATAAATGCAAAAAAAATGCTGTGTAAGTCGCTCTGGATAAGAGCGTCTGCTAAATGCCAATGTAATAATGTAATAATGCGTCCCCCTTCACAGGTGAACAGGTGAGCACAACCCACGTGTCCCCCTTCACAGGTGAGTGTGTCGTTTGGTCACTGACACACAAATCTGCAAACTGAGGGGCGGGATGAGAGACATTCGGCCTTCCAAAATTTGGGGAGAAAAGAAGGAAACTAAGTTCAATTATTTAAAACAACAAGTAAATAGATTGGTGTTGTTGTGCAGAGAAGCCACTGGCAACAGCCGGAAACTGGCCTGTAATTAACATCGATTGACATTGATTACTCTCTGACATACTGCTGTGCTAATCTTAATGCAGTTAATGCGAGTCGCTAATGCTATCAAACACAACCTCGGAGGGAGACAGTGTGGGGGGCGGAGAGGGCGTGGCACGTGGAGCTGAGATGAAACGGAAACGCCGCTCCTCTGCTGTTTCCACACAAACAGGCAGGCTGCGTCTGTGAGACCAGGTGGCATTGCATTGTGGGAAAATCTGATGTGACATTCAGGGATCAGCAGGGGACAGGCTGGGAAGGGGCTCAGACAGGAACAATCTCATCTCCTTTTTCTTTTGAAACAGATAGAAAAGGGGACACAGCTCAGACTGAGTGTCACAGCAGGAGATCAAACCCCCGGAGGGTTTCCATAGCTACACTACCTAGGTTTGATAAATAAACAATCTCACATGAAAACCATTCTTTTTTTTGGGGGGGGGGGGGGTTCTTAGTTCCACAGGTTCCTCAGGTCAGTGAGGAAGAGGAGAAAAGCTCATGAGATCACCGCTTGGAATACGACCCACTGCGGAATGCTGCATGATGCGCCTTAAAACTCTAAGATGCTAAGGCTTCTCCAACCCCACGGAGCTGCCAGCATTTCAGGTCTCCACGCCTTGCAATCGAAACGTCAGGGCAACAGCAAGAGCACTGAACCCACAACAAAACCGCCGTTTTACACACCTCCTCCTCCTAACATCACTGCGTTTTACATACCTACTCCTCCTAACATCCCTGCGTTTTACACACCTACTCCTCCTAACATCCCTGCGTTTTACACACCTACTCCTCCTAACATCACTGCCATTTTACACACCTCCTCCTCCTAACATCACTGCCATTTTACACACCTACTCCTCCTAACATCACTGCCATTTTACACACCTACTCCTCCTAACATCACTGCCATTTTACACACCTACTCCTCCTAACATCACTGCATTTTACACACCTACGCCTCCTAACATCACTGCGTTTTACACACCTCCTCCTCCTAATATCACTGCCATTTTACACACCTACTCCTCCTAACATCACTGCATTTTACACACCTCCTCCTCCTAATATCACTGCCATTTTACACACCTACTCCTCCTAACATCCCTGCGTTTTACACACCTACTCCTCCTAACATCCCTGCGTTTTACACACCTACTCCTCCTAACATCACTGCCATTTTACACACCTCCTCCTCCTAACATCACTGCCATTTTACACACCTCCTCCTCCTAACATCACTGCCATTTTACACACCTCCTCCTCCTAACATCACTGACATTTTACACACCTCCTCCTCCTAACATCACTGCGTTTTACACACCTCCTTCTAACATCACTGCGTTTTACACACCTCCTCCTCCTAATATCACTGCCATTTTACACACCTACTCCTCCTAACATCACTGCGTTTTACACACCTACTCCTCCTAACATCACTGCCATTTTACACACCTACGCCTCCTAACATCACTGCATTTTACACACCTACTCCTCCTAACATCACTGCCATTTTACACACCTACTCCTCCTAACATCACTGCCATTTTACACACCTCCTCCTAACATCACTGCCATTTTACACACCTACTACTCCTAACATCACTGCCATTTTACACACCTACTACTCCTAACATCACTGCCATTTTACACACCTACTCCTCCTAACATCACTGCCATTTTACACACCTACTCCTCCTAACATCACTGCGTGTTACACACCTACTCCTCCTAACATCACTGCCATTTTACACACCTACTCCTCCTAACATCACTGCATTTTACACACCTACTACTCCTAACATCACTGCCATTTTACACACCTACTCCTCCTAACATCACTGCCATTTTACACACCTACTCCTCCTAACATCACTGCGTTTTACACACCTACTCCTCCTAACATCACTGCCATTTTACACACCTCCTCCTCCTTACATCACTGCCATTTTACACACCTACTCCTCCTCCTTACATCACTGCCATTTTACACACCTCCTCTTCCTAACATCACTGTCATTTTACACACCTACTCCTCCTAACATCACTGCCATTTTACACACCTACTTCTCCTAACATCAATGCCATTTTACACACCTCCTACTCCAAACATCCCTGCCATTTTACACACCTCCTACTTCCAAACATCACTGCCATTTTACACACCTCCTCTTCCTAACATCACTGCCATTTTACACACCTACTCCTCCTAACATCACTGCCATTTTGCCCACCTCCTACTCTTCCTAACATTGCTGCATTTTACACACCTACTCCTCCTAACATCACTGCCATTTTACACACCTACTCCTCCTAACATCACTGCCGTTTTACACACCCCCTACTCCAAACATCGCTGCCATTTTACACACCTCCTACTCCTCTGAACATCGCTGCCTTTTACACACCTCCTACTCCTCATAACATCTATGCATTTTACACACCTACTCCTCCTGACATCACTGCCATTTTACACACCTCCTACTCGTAACATCACTGCCATTTTACACACCTACTCCTCCTAACATCACTGCCATTTTACACACCTACTCCTCCTAACATCACTGCCATTTTACACACCTCCTACTCCAATCATCACTGCCATTTTACACACCTACTCCTCCTAACATCCCTGCGTTTTACACACATACTCCTCCTAACATCACTGCCATTTTACACACCTACTCCTCCTAACATCATTGCCATTTTACACACCTCCTCCTCCTAACATCACTGCCATTTTACACACCTCCTCCTCCTAACATCACTGCCATTTTACACACCTACTCCTCCTAACATCACTGCCGTTTTACACACCTCCTACTCCAAACATCACTGCCATTTTACACACCTACTCCTCCTAACATCACTGCCATTTTACACACCTACTCCTCCTAACATCACTGCCATTTTACACACCTCCTCCTCCTAACATCACTGCCATTTTACACACCTACTCCTCCTAACATCACTGCCATTTTACACACCTCCTCCTCCTAATATCACTGCAATTTTACACACCTACTCCTCCTAACATCACTGCCATTTTACACACCTCCTACTCCAAACATCACTGCCATTTTACACACCTACTCCTCCTAACATCCCTGCGTTTTACACACATACTCCTCCTAACATCACTGTCATTTTACATACCTACTCCTCCTAACATCACTGCCATTTTACACACCTACTCCTCCTAACATCACTGCCATTTTACACACCTACTCCTCCTAACATCCCTGCGTTTTACACACATACTCCTCCTAACATCACTGTCATTTTACACACCTACTCCTCCTAACATCACTGCCATTTTACACACCTACTCCTCCTAACATCACTGCCATTTTACACACCTACTCCTCCTAACATCACTGCCATTTTACACACCTCCTCCTCCTAACATCACTGCCATTTTACACACCTACTCCTCCTAACATCACTGCCATTTTACACACCTACTCCTCCTAACATCACTGCCATTTTACACACCTACTCCTCCTAACATCACTGCCATTTTACACACCTCCTCCTCCTAACATCACTGCCATTTTACACACCTACGCCTCCTAACATCACTGCCATTTTACACACCTCCTCCTCCTAATATCACTGCAATTTTACACACCTACTCCTCCTAACATCACTGCCATTTTACACACCTCCTACTCCAAACATCACTGCCATTTTACACACCTACTCCTCCTAACATCCCTGCGTTTTACACACATACTCCTCCTAACATCACTGTCATTTTACATACCTACTCCTCCTAACATCACTGCCATTTTACACACCTACTCCTCCTAACATCACTGCCATTTTACACACCTACTCCTCCTAACATCCCTGCGTTTTACACACATACTCCTCCTAACATCACTGTCATTTTACACACCTACTCCTCCTAACATCACTGCCATTTTACACACCTACTCCTCCTAACATCACTGCCATTTTACACACCTACTCCTCCTAACATCACTGCCATTTTACACACCTCCTCCTCCTAACATCACTGCCATTTTACACACCTACTCCTCCTAACATCACTGCCATTTTACACACCTACTCCTCCTAACATCACTGCCATTTTACACACCTACTCCTCCTAACATCACTGCCATTTTACACACCTCCTCCTCCTAACATCACTGCCATTTTACACACCTACGCCTCCTAACATCACTGCCATTTTACACACCTCCTCCTCCTAATATCACTGCCATTTTACACACCTACTCCTCCTAACATCACTGCCATTTTACACACCTCCTACTCCAAACATCACTGCCATTTTACACACCTACTCCTCCTAACATCCCTGCGTTTTACACACATACTCCTCCTAACATCACTGTCATTTTACACACCTACTCCTCCTAACATCACTGCCATTTTACACACCTACTCCTCCTAACATCACTGCCATTTTACACACCTACTCCTCCTAACATCACTGCCATTTTACACACCTCCTCCTCCTAACATCACTGCCATTTTACACACCTACTCCTCCTAACATCACTGCCATTTTACACACCTACTCCTCCTAACATCACTGCCATTTTACACACCTCCTACTCCAAACATCACTGCCATTTTACACCCCTACTCCTCCTAACATCACTGCCATTTTACACACCTCCTACTCCAAACATCACTGCCATTTTACACACCTCCTCCTCCTAACATCACTGCCATTTTACACACCTACTCCTCCTAACATCACTGCCATTTTACACACCTCCTCCTCCTAACATCACTGCCATTTTACACACCTACTCCTCCTAACATCACTGCCATTTTACACACCTACTCCTCCTAACATCACTGCCATTTTACACACCTCCTACTCCAAACATCACTGCCATTTTACACACCTACTCCTCCTAACATCACTGCCATTTTACACACCTCCTACTCCTAACATCGATGTCGCTCACTTCTACATACCTGTCTCTTCCAGGAAGCAGAATTCATTATCACTTTCCCTCTCGGTTACATCTTTATTTATATATACCCAGGCACACGTTCCTGTTCTGCACACTTCTAAATAAATCTCCAGACAGAACCGTGGGAATAACTATGGGCAAAGTGACAGAGATTCCCTCAAGAGCAGGGAGGCTGGAGAAAGTGAGAGATCTGCTGTAATGAGCAAGGTATCAGGAGAGAGAGAGAGGGAGGTAGAGAGAGAGAAGGAGAAGAGGAGGAGGAAGATGGAGGGAAAGAGAGGGAGAGAGAGGGAGGGAGAGAAAGAATGGGAAACAGAATGAGAGAGGGGGATGGAGAGAGAGGGAGTGGGGGATAGAGAGAGGGAGGGAGAGAGGGACAGAAAGAGGGAGAGAGAGAGGGACAGAGAGAGGGGGAGAGAGGGAAGATAAGGAACATGAGAGGAGTACAGCCATTTCTTAATCCTGAGTAAAAACCAACCTTTATTCCAATTGAGTTTATTTTATTTCACCTTTAGCCGTTTCCCTGAAGAAATGTCATGTTGTTGCACTGCTGAACACAATATTTTCTTATGGAAGAAGACATTATATTACACTGCCTGGCCAACAAAACGTCGCTGTTGCACCCGTCATGCATAGTGCCCACTGTACAAGCCTCTGGAGGCAGTGTTATGATCTGGGGTTGCTTTGGTCAGGTCTAGGCTCAGCAGTAATCAGCAATAAAATTAAGTCAGCTGAGTACCTGAATGTACTGAATGACCAGGTTATCCCATCAATGGGCATATTCCAGGATGACAATGCCAAGATTCATCGGGATCAAATTGTGAAAGAGTGGTTCAGGGAGCATGAGGAATTATTTTCACACATGAGTCCTGACCTTAACCCCATTGAAAGTCTTTGGGATGTGCTGGAGAAGACTTTACGTGGTTCGACTCTCCCGTCATCAGTACAAGATCTCGGCCAAATATTAATGCAACTCTGGATGGAAATAAATGTTGTGACGTTGCATATGGTTGTCGAAACAATGTCACGACGAATGCATGCCGTAATCACAGCTAAAGGCGGTTCAACGAAATATTAGAGTGTGCAACATCTTTTTTGGCCAGGCAGTGTATATAATATTATATTATAGAAGCAGAAGTGAAAAATGGCATACATGTTGCTATGATAAAGAGTAGGGCAAGGTTATCTCTGAAAGAAATAGCACAATATAGTGCAATCTAACAGGCCACAGCTGCTGTTTGAGCAGCAGAGCATTGTGGGCTAGGTACTGGATGACTTATTGTAGCTGTCCTATGCTGATGGAGGAGGCCTGCCAGTGTCTCGCTTGTTGTAGAAATGAGAGAATGCTAAGATTTCTCTTTCTCTCTCCCTGTCTCTCCCTCGTTCTCCTTTTTATATTTTTTTCCACTCAAACCTGGAATTCATGTGTTTACACCAGGAAAAGAGGGATAAATTAGGGAAATGTTTGAGATCTGCCCATCCTCGCAGCGCCCCATGTGACCTGGGTTCATTTTTGCAAGCAGTATTTCATTTTAGCGATGTGGCCCACACGCGTACACACGCGCACGCACACGCGCACACGCACACCTCTCGCCTGCGCCACCTGCTTTACGGCTCCACGGAAACGTGTTACGATCGCGGCCCAATCACCGTGCTCCTGGAGGGAGGAGGTGGTAGTTAGTCCTGGGAGCAGGGAGCAGTGGGGGTGGGTGGTAGTTAGTCCTGGGAGCAGGGAGCAGTGGGGGTGGGTGGTAGTTAGTCCTGGGAGCAGGGAGCAGTGGGGGTAGGTGGTAGTTAGTCCTGGGAGCAGGGAGCAGTGGGGGTGGGGGTAGCTGGGCGCGGGGGGGGTGGGGGGAGCCGGGAGCAGTGGGGGTGGGGGGAGCAGGGAGCAGTGGGGGGGGGGGGAGCAGGGAGCAGTGGGGGGGGGGGGAGCAGGGAGCAGTGGGGGTGGGGGGAGCAGGGAGCAGTGGGGGTGGGGGGA
>CM040399.1:26533312-26543312 GCA_022702515.1 Ilyophis sp. 1 JC-2022 | reverse complement strand
CAGAGCAACCGGCACACGGATTCCATTTTAGCAAACAATCCGTTTATACAGCTGGGAATGGAACCCAGGACCATGATGCCACGCTGCTACACAAAGGCCAATTGAGAAACTCTCTGGATGCAGAAAAACCAGAGGAGGACAGTGCTTTCCCCACAATGAGGCCTCAGATCTGGGGCCTGCTGGTTCCACACGCAGGCCTGCTCTCAGCCAGCTCCAGCCTGGTTTATCCTGGGCAAGTTCCTCGCCGTTTGCCATGTGTGATGAGAGAAGAGGGATGAGACTGCCAAGCAGGCACATGACGTCTCACAGATAATCACCTTTTCCAAGCGTCTGGAAGAAACCTTGGATTATTCTGTTTGGAAGCCTGAGGAGTGTTGGATGCAGATACGCAGAGCTGACAGATGCTTGGTACAGTATGAGCCTCTCCAAATTAACCCTCAGTTTAGGTAAGTTTCTCTTACATCTCCAAACATATCTTGACCTGTGTCTTTTCTAAAAAAAACTTGAGCTAACTCAATTCATAAGGACACACTATCACACACGCATTAGAGAGGCGCACACACTCATTAGAGAGGCGCACACACGCATTAGAGGCGCACACACGCATTAGAGAGGCGCACACACGCATTAGAGAGGCGCGCACACACGCATTAGAGGCGCACACACGCATTAGAGAGGCGCACACACGCATTAGAGAGGCGCACACACGCATTAGAGAGGCGCACACACGCATTAGAGGGGCGCACACAGGCATTAGAGGGGCGCACACACGCATTAGATGGGCGCACACACACATTAGAGAGGTGCACACACACATTAGATGGGCGCACACACACATTAGATGGGCGCACACACGCATTAGAGAGGCGCACACACGCATTAGAGGCGCACACACGCATTAGATGGGCGCACACACGCATTAGAGAGGCGCACACACGCATTAGAGAGGCGCACACACGCATTAGATGGGCGCACACACGCATTAGAGAGGCGCACACACGCATTAGAGAGGCGCACACACGCATTAGAGAGGCCGCACACACGCATTAGAGAGGCGCACACACGCATTAGAGAGGCGCACACACGCATTAGAGAGGCGCACACGCATTAGAGAGGCGCACACACGCATTAGAGGGGTGCACACGCATTAGAGAGGCGCAAACACTGGAGGGGCACACACAATGCGTGTGCTCCCCTCTATAAACATTGATACAGTGAGCTTATCCACACTGGACCGTGTTCTAAACATTGATACGGTGAGCTTATCCACACTGGACCCTGTTCTAAACATTCTTGGCGATACTTTACTAGTGTTTTCCATTCATACTAGTGTTCTCCATTCATACTAGTGTTCTCCATTCATACTAGTGTTCTCCATTCATACTAGTGTTTTCCATTCATACTAGTGTTCTCCATTCATACTAGTGTTCTCCATTCATACTAGTGTTCTCCATTCATACTAGTGTTCTCCATTCATACTAGTGTTCTCCATTCATACTAGTGTTCTCCATTCATACGAGTGTTCTCCATTCATACTAGTGAAATACTATTTTGTCGTTACCGGTAATCGGATTTTCCTTTGTTCCGCGACGGGGTTTTGCTTTCGCCTCGTCATTAGTAAGTTCACCTGTGATTAATTTCCGTTGACTATTTATACTCCGCTTCCTGCCTCTCTCGTTGCTTCCATGTTATTCCACGTAACATTCGAGCCGGTAAAAAAGGTATAGGAGATTAGTAAGAAAGCTAGTTTAAAAAAGAAAGGGTTAGGAAGTTTAGAAAGTAAGCAGGTCTCTTTTTCGCTCTGAGTTCAGAGCAGAGGCTTTCTCGTTTCTTTTTGGTTTTCCTTTCTTTCTCAGAGTGCTCTTACCCAAATTGTTTGGGATTCTGTTGAGCTCTGTGTTTTCCTTTTTGTTTCGCTCCACTAACAGGAGTTAGATAAGCGTATAGCTTATTTCTTTGTTTTTTGCTCGGAGATCGAGTTCCTCGTTCTTATCGCGAGGTTATTTGTGTTCTGTTATTTTCCTCTATTTTCACTACGGAGTATTATCCGTTTTAGTGGTGTTTTTTTCGAACATTTTCAGATTGCACAGCTATCGCATCTGGACTTCCAATATTTACCCCGTGTCTCTGACACAGGGATCCCCCACAGTCATTTGAACACAAAAAACCATTTTGAGAAGAAGCATCACATTGTTTTGAAGGCAAAGCTTCATTTTACAGGAGAAGAATGTCAGTACTCACCAAATTTCAGCTATTAGAATGTGAGTACTCACCAAATTTCAGTGTTTAGAATGTTAGTACTCACCAAATTTCAGCTTTTAGAATGTGAGTACTCACCAAATTTCAGCTTTTAGAAGGTCAGTACTGAAAAAATTTCAGCTTTTAGAATGTCAGTACTCCCCAGATTTCTGCTGTTAGAGTGTCAGTACTCCCCAGATTTCAGTGATCCGTACACTTCCCAAGCCCGGTTGGTTCTAATCTCCAGGCAAATTGATGGTAACATTGGGACACTGAGAATAAAATTGCAGATGCTTGAGAGGCAGAAATAAAGTGCCTTCTGCAGTTTCCTTTGTTCCAATGCACCTCCGTCCGTCTGCAATCAGTCATTAAGGAGATGCAGGAAGAACCCAGCAGCACTGCTGCCTCCATGATTAATGAGAGCAGTGCGTGTGCTTCTTTTCCCTGTTTGTGATCTACCTATTCTCCGCACTAAAGATAAAAGATTAGCCTGTTTTAAAAGCCTTTGGCTTCAGTCATGATTGAAGGCGAGTGAAACCCTACAGCGGAGGCTCACAGCGTGTAATGTGTGAAGCTCTCCCATCTGGCATGGCCATCATTTCAAATTGATTGCGGCCCGTTTATTTTCAGGTCTGTTTTCGCGCCCGTTTATTTTACGAACAGAATAGGGTAACCCATTGTGTGTGCGTGTGAGTGCGTGTGTCTGTGTAGCTCTGACAGGATCATTGTTCTGAGGATAACCCATTTAAAACGTTTTCTTTACCAAAAGCTCCTCTCCTGTCATTATGGAGGAACGCCTGAAACACAACGTCTTACTTCCTGTCATTATGGAGGAACACTTGAAACACGTCGTCTTACTTTCTGTCATTATGGAGGAATGCCTGAAACACAACGTCTTACTTCCTGTCATTATGGAGGAACGCCTGAAACACAACGTCTTACTTCCTGTCATTATGGAGGAACGCCTGAAACACAACGTCTTACTTCCTGTCATTATGGAGGAACGCCTGAAACACAACGTCTTACTTCCTGTCATTATGGAGGAACGCCTGAAACACAACGTCTTACTTCCTGTCATTATGGAGGAACGCCTGAAACACAACGTCTTACTTCCTGTCATTATGGAGGAACGTCTGAATCACAACGTCTTACTTCCTGTCATTATGGAGGAACGTCTGAAACACAACGTCTTACTTCCTGTCATTATGGAGGAACGCCTGAAACACGTCATCTTACTTCCTGTCATTATGGAGGAACGCCTGAAACACAACATCTTACTTCCTGTCATTATGGAGGAACGCCTGAAACACAACGTCTTACTTCCTGTCATTATGGAGGAACGCCTGAAACACAACGTCTTACTTCTTGTCATTATGGAGGAACGCCTGAAACACAACGTCTTACTTCCTCACAATCACACCTGACTCTATTTACAGTGAAAAAATTTAAATAATTCAATGAAAGCCATTTTGAATGCACACACACACACACTCACACACTCACAGTAGAAAGGGACGACTCACGCATTCTGAATGTAATACTGCAGCTCACTGAACACAACACCACTGCATATACCCCTCTCAACACACACAACCACACCCACACCACTGCATATACCCCTCTCAACACACACAACCACACCCACACCACTGCATATACCCCTCTCAACACACACAACCACACCCACACCACTGCATATACCCCTCTCAACACACACAACCACACCCACACCACTGCATATACCCCTCTCAACACACACAACCACACCCACACCACTGCATATACCCCTCTCAACACACACAACTACACCCACACCACTGTATATACTCCTCTCGACACACACAACCACACCAACACCACTGCATATACCCCTCTCGACACACAACCACACCCACACCACTGCATATACCCCTCTCGACACACACAACCACACCAACACCACTGCATATACCCCTCTCGACACACACAACCACACCAACACCACTGCATATACCCCTCTCGACACACACAACCACACCAACACCACTGCATATACCCCTCTCGACACACACAACCACACCCACACCACTGCATATACCCCTCTCGACACACACAACCACACCAACACCACTGCATATACCCCTCTCGACACACACAACCACACCAACACCACTGCATATACCCCTCTCGACACACACAACCACACCAACACCACTGCATATACCCCTCGACACACACAACCACACCAACACCACTGCATATACCCCTCTCGACACACACAACCACACCAACACCACTGCGTATACCCCTCTCAACACACACAACCACACCAACACCACTCCATATACTCCTCTCGACACACACAACCACACCAACACCACTGCATATACCCCTCTCGACACACACAACCACACCAACACCACTCCATATACTCCTCTCGACACACACAACTACACCAACACCACTGTATATACTCCTCTCGACACACACAACCACACCAACACCACTCCATATACCCCTCTCGACACACACAACCACACCAACATCACTGCATATACCCCTCTCGACACACACAACCACACCAACACCACTCCATATACCCCTCTCGACACACGCTTCACTCAAAATTGGGCCAAGAAACACAACAACACCTCAATTAAACACTGGCAAAATCTACTTACTAATATCACAAATGTGTAACATTATTATATTATAAAACAAAAGACTATAGAAGGACAGAGATATAGGGCGATAAATACTGTTCATTCATCCCACTTGCACACAGAATACTAAATATTCAGTTATCATTTATGTGGCACGTAACCTACCACCCAGGATAAAATGACTACCCCTGTGCATGTTAACAGCAATAACAACAATCTTCTGCTCATCTAATGAAGAGAAAAACAACAAACAACTAAAAAAATCTAATTAAATCATAAATGAAATCATATGAAATGAATACGACCAATGTTCTCTATGTCTCTATGGATACGAGCCTCTGCTATGTGACTGTAATGTAATGTATGTGGTGTAACGTAATGTAATGTATGTGATGTAACGTGGTGTAATGTATGTGATGTAACGTGGTGTAATGTAATGTAATGTAAATGACTTTAGGCACATCGCTCATAATCTTCATTGGAATACCAGAGGTGCCTTTTAAACCAAACCTGCGTGAGGCCTTTTCTTAAAAATGACTCATTTTATTTATTTTGTTATTAAGGTTATTTGATGAGGCTGTTTGTGTAAATGATGAAGTCCTGGTTATAATTGGGACAGGATGACAAACTGAAGTCTATTGCTCCACACAGACGGCAGCGCTATTTTCCGCATTAAAGAGACTCAAACACGGCATAACGTTTCCCTCAGAAAGCCGTCAGCCCTCAGCTTCCCACGAGGCTTCTGATTATAAACAAACAATCGCACATCGACACGTCTGAGAGCGTCGAGAGAGAGGGAAGAAAAGGAGAAACATTCATAATAAGTGCTCACTTTGACCCCTGGGGATGCTCCCTTTGCTTTCTGGGGCTCAGGGGATGATCCCAGTGGTGTGTGTGTGTGTTTGTGTGTGTGTGTGTGTGTGTGTGTGAGAGAGAGAGAGAGTGTGTATGTGTGTGTGTTTGTGTGTGTGTGAGTGAGAGAGAGAGAAAAAAGTGTGTGTGTGTGAGAGAGAGAGAGAGCGAGAGAAAGTGTGTGTGTGTGTGAGAGAGAGAGAGTGTGTGTGTGTGTGTGAGAGAGAAAGAGAGAGAGAAAGTGTGTGTGTGTGTGTGTGTGTGTGAGAGAGAGAAAGAGAGTGTGTGTGTGTGTGTGTGAGAGAGAGAGAAAGAGAGAAAGTGTGTGTGTGTGAGAGAGAGAGAGAGAGCGAGGGAGAAAGTGTGTGTGTGTGTGTGTGTGAGAGAGAGAGCGAGTGTGTGTGTGAGTGTTTTTTGGCCTACCTGATCTCTAACTCTAAGAGCTGTCTATGGATCACCCCCCCCCGCCAGCTCTGGGCCTGTCAGTGGTGCAAGGAGAAGAAAGGGCCGTTTGTTATGGGGGTGGGTCAATATCATGAGATTGAGATGAGAAATCAGATTTTTCTCATTTGCATATTAAACGGAAACCTGTCTCACCTTTTCACATTCCTGCACCTCCCCAACCTTTGCTGTCTCTCTCCCTCTTTCTCCATCACTTTGTCCCTCTCTCCCTCCCTCTCTCGCCTCAATTCAATTCAGTTCACTGGTGCTTTATTGGCAGAACAACAGAGCAAAATGCAACCCGACAAAGCAACTGTGGCAATATTGTTTAACATCATCTCTTCTCTTCTCTCTCTCTCTCTCTCTCTCTCTCTCTCTCTCCCTCCCTTCCTCCCTCTCCCTCCCTCTCTCTCTGCCTCTTTTTTCCCTCTGTCTCTCTCTCTCTCCCTCTCTCTCTCCCTCCCTCTCTTTCTCTCTCTCTCCAGCTCTGTATCCACAGAGTGTAATCATAGCTCAGAGGTTGTAATTGTGAGATTAGATCCAGAGGATAAAATCTGTAATATTCTTCCTTTGTGTGTGTGTGTGTGTGTGTGAGAGAGAGAGAGTGTGTGTGTGTGTGTGTTTGTGTGTGTGTGCGTGAGAGAGTGAATATGTTTGTGTGTGTGTGTGTGAGAGTATGTGTGTTGGCTGCTGTTTCCATGGTGACAGCAGAGAAGGCGGAGTAGGGAGGGTGTGGCAGATGGGTGGGGGGGTGGTTATTCGTCTGCTCTGGTTCGCCGGGTCCAGACGGGGAGGGGGGAGGGGGGGGCTCTGCCTCTCCTACTGCTGACTTATCTCCTCCTACCTGGGTCCGATTACCATTAATACTGCATCTGAGCCTCTATATCAAATACAAATGTGAATTTTATCGGTGGACAGAATGAGGAAGAGGAGCGGTTGTCTCCTGACCTTTTCATCCTGCTATCTGCCCCCAAATACCTGAATGATAAAATTAAGTTTGCATTTGAGGACAGCTTCACAGCAAGTACCCCGAACCCTAACCCTAACCCTAACCCTTATACCACAGTGCCAACAGGTTTGTAACATGGTCAGTTTTCTTTGGTTCCACTGAAACTACACACACTGTAACCTAAAGGTACAAACGTGCTTTTGTGAGCGATGGCAGTTATTAAGTACCGGATGTCTGGTGAAACACGGATGCTGGTGAAACCCGGATGCTGGTGAAACCCGGATGCTGGTAAAACACGGATGCTGGTAAAACACGGATGCTGGTAAAACATGGATGCTGGTAAAACACGGATGCTGGTGAAACACGGATGCTGGTAAAACACGGATGCTGGTAAAACACGGATGCTGGTGAAACACGGATGCTGGTAAAACACGGATGCTGGTAAAACACGGATGCTGGTGAAACACGGATGCTGGTGAAACACGGATGCTGGTGAAACGCGGATGCTGGTGAAACACGGATGCTGGTGAAACACGGATGCTGGTACATCTGTGGACTTTGATGAGAGCATCCCAGATGAAGCGTTGGCATTAGTCAGCTTGGTCCTGGGCCTTTGATTTAAGCGCAGAGATAAGACCAAGGGTGTCTCCATCCAGCCAGTGTGGGGATCAGGTGACTCTACCCCAGTGCAGCGCAAGATCAATAACCCCCCCCCGCCCCCACCCCCTTCCTATTGTTTCTGAATAGGCCCCACCCAGAGGAAGGAGGAAGTCCAGCACACGCCTCCTGCGCCTCCCTTCGGAGAGGTGAGGTCACCGATCTGCGGCAGCACTAATGGAACTACACTACACGACCAGAGGGCGCGCAGGAGCAAGTCCCAGATGAGGCACTGCTAAATTCTGCAGTGAAGGAAAGCTAGTGTCTGCTATGCAAATGAACAACGTTAAAAAGCATTTGTGGAGAGGAGCACTGTCCTCTGGGGGGAAATGCCCTTGGTAGGACAAGCTGATGTTCTATACCACACTGCGGTAAGGTGCAGTCATGAGGGGGCCAATATTGTGTGCAGTAGGGGCATTTTCTCCAACTGAAATCAGGCTTTAACACAGAGAGTGTCCCTCAGTGCTGTAAAAAATACAGGAAGATTTGGAGGCAAACAGAACCCCCCCCCCTCCCAGGACCCCACAGCCTGCCTTTTCACTGTAAACATCTGATTGGGCAACACAGGTGATCATCCCCCACGCTGATTCCAGTAGGCTGTGAGATGAAAGGCGCTAATTGCCTACCAAGGCAGGTGACGTGACAGGCATGCGTGTGACCATTGGGGAGGGGTGTTGGAGAGGCGACACATGGAGGGGCGGGTGGTGCGGGGGGGTGTTACCGCTCTGCCGGCAGCATACTGATCATCAGACTCCAGGAGAAATCTGTCAGACGCTTCACAAAACCCCACGCACCTACAATCTGCCCACGCACCTACAATCTGAGCAAAATGTGCTGTTAAAGAGGGCATGCTTCTCTTACCTCGGCCTGGCTTCCACATCCTGCAGCAAAAAGAGAAAAAAACACATTTCAACGTCAGTCAAGAGATATGAAGCGGTTCCTCCGATGTTCCGACGCCCAAATCAAACGGACATAAATCCCTCAAAACACAACATTCTGCATTTTATACAGGGGCCAAAGGTCAAAGGTAAAGATTCATGAATGGTACAGGATGGAGAGGCCCAGAAAAAGCAGGTTCCTGGGCCAGGCCTGGGCCCGGGCCACGCCCAACCTTGAGAACAGAGATCAGACACGTTCAGAGAGCCGTGACAGGGGTCTAGAGAGGATTCTCACTCTTTAATTTGCTGGGAAAGACAGGAATACAGCAACAGCATCTGATAAGTGGCTTGTGTTAACGCCCCCTTTGTAATAATGCGACTCAGGGGATGAAGCTCATTGGACAAATAAGGGGCAGCCATTTAATCACAATAGCACTTCCATAAAAAAGAAGGAATATACATCTGCCTCTGATCCTGACTTGATGGGCGCTAATTGCTCTGGTCGGCTCCACTGCACAGAAGCTGTGGACTTGTTCAAGTGATACACTCATTAGCTGTACGTCTGGATTTCCAGACACGATTTTCCCATTAATTTCTGCCTTTCTTGTCCTGGTTTGGCTTGGGTCTGGCCTGGTGCTGGCCCGGGCGTCTTGTTTAGTGGCACTGTAGTTAGCCTATTCATATGGCTCAGGCCGTGGCGATTGGCCTATACTCTTACTCACAGAAAGACAAATGGAAACACACTCTAATTGGTCTGACTGTGTCTGTCACACGTGCATGGGTGTGTACGAGTAATTCTTGAATCAGTGTGTGCTTTGGTGTGTGTGTGTGTGTGTGTGGGTGTGTGTGTGTGTGTAATTCCTGGGCCAATGTGTACTTTGGTGCGTGTGTGTGGGTGTGTGAATAATTTTTGGGCCAGTGTATACTTTGGTGCGTGTGTGTGTGTGAGAGCATACTGTGGTGTGTGTGTGTGTGTGTGTGTGTGTGTGTGTGTGTGTGTGAGAGCGTACTGTGGTGTGTGTGAGTGTGTACTGTGGTGTGTGTTTGTGAGTGTGTGTGTGTGTGTGTGTGTGTGAGAGCGTACTGTGGTGTGTGTGAGTGTGCGAGTGTGTACTGTGGTGTGTGTTTGTGAGTGTGTGTGTTTGTGTGTGTGTGTGTGTGTGTGTGTGTGAGAGCGTACTGTGGTTTGTGTGAGTGTGTACTGTGGTGTGTGTGTGTGTGTGTGTGTGTGAGAGCGTACTGTGGTTTGTGTGAGTGTGTGAGTGTGTTCTGTGGTGTGTGTGTGTGTGTGTGTGTGTGTGTGTGAGAGCGTACTGTGGTTTGTGTGAGTGTGTGAGTGTGTA
>CM040399.1:26393312-26528312 GCA_022702515.1 Ilyophis sp. 1 JC-2022 | reverse complement strand
AGATATATACATGATATATACTATAAGATATATACATGATAATATATACATGATATATACTATAAGATATATACATGATAATATATACATGATATATACATGTTAATATATACATGATATACACTATAAGATATATACATGATAATATATACATGATATATACTATAAGATATATACATGATATATACTATAAGACACGGCGATGCCCCCCCCACAAATGGTAACTGCAAATCAGCCATGTGAAGCACCACTGACATTGAGCAGGCAGGGTGGGGAGGAGGCGCTACATCACAGGGACGCAGGTTTTTTTCTTCCCCTTTGGAAAAGGCTGCAGGGCAGATGTGATATTTTGGGGCAGATGTGATATTTTGGGGCAGATGTGATATTTTGGGGCAGATGTGATATTTTGGGGCAGATGTGATATTTTGGGGGTGTAACGTGCAGAGAGTACGGGCCGCACTGATGATTCTACCTTTACAGCGTGCTCAAATGAACCTTTCACACCGCCCTTCCCCACACACATCTCACACATCTTACACCAACGCACAATGAACACAAATCTGCTGTGTGCTGCTAAGCTAAGCTAAGGTACTGAGCTACGGTTCACTCAGAGAAGCTACGGTTCACTCAGAGAAGCTACGGTTCACTCAGAGAAGCTACGGTTCACTCAGAGAAGCTACGGTTCACTCAGAGAAGCTACGGTTCACTCAGAGAAGCTACGGTTCACTCAGAGAAGCTACGGTTCACTCAGGGTTCACTCAGAGAAGCTACGGTTCACTCAGGGTTCACTCAGAGAAGCTACGGTTCACTCAGAGAAGCTACGGTTCACTCAGGGTTCACTCAGAGAAGCTACGGTTCACTCAGGGTTCACTCAGAGAAGCTACGGTTCACTCAGAGAAGCTACGGTTCACTCAGAGAAGCTACGGTTCACTCAGAGAAGCTACGGTTCACTCAGAGAAGCTACGGTTCACTCAGAGAAGCTACGGTTCACTCAGGGTTCACTCAGAGAAGCTACGGTTCACTCAGGGTTCACTCAGAGAAGCTACGGTTCACTCAGGGTTCACTCAGAGAAGCTACGGTTCACACAGAGAAGCTACGGTTCACTCAGAGAAGCTACGGTTCACTCAGAGAAGCTACGGTTCACTCAGAGAAGCTACGGTTCACTCAGGGTTCACTCAGAGAAGCTACGGTTCACTCAGGGTTCACTCAGAGAAGCTACGGTTCACTCAGGGTTCACTCAGAGAAGCTACGGTTCACTCAGAGAAGCTACGGTTCACTCAGGGTTCACTCAGAGAAGCTACGGTTCACTCAGAGAAGCTACGGTTCACTCAGAAAAGCTACGGTTCACTCAGGGTTCACTCAGAGAAGCTACGGTTCACTCAGGGTTCACTCAGAGAAGCTACGGTTCACTCAGACACATCTGCCTTCTCCTCATCAGTGTGTGTGTGTGTGTGTGTGTATGCGGGTGTAACATCAGAGAGGAGGGGCACATTTGTATTCTCCTCATCAGTGTGTTTGTGTGCGTGTGTGCATGTCTGCGTGTGTGTGTGTGCGTGCGTGCATGTGTGTGTGTGCATGCATGTCTGCGTGTGTGTGTGCGCGTGCGTGCATGTGTGTATGTGCGTGCATGTGTGTGTGTGTGCATGCATGTCTGCGTGTTTGTGTTTGTGTGTGTGTGTGCGCATGCATGTCTGTGTGTGCATGCATGTGTGTGTGTGCGTGTGTGTGTGCGCATGCATGTCTGCGTGTTTGTGTGTGTGTGTGCGCATGCATGTCTGTGTGTGTGTGTGTGTGTGTGTGTGTGTGTGTGTGTGTGTGTGTGTGACATCAGAGAGGAGAAACACATCTGCATTCTCCTCATCAGTTCCGCAAAGGAAGAAGACAAACGACAGAGAGAATGAGTGGCAGATGCTGTCGGGCCAGTGAAGGCAGGCGACGGAGTTTAGCTGATGAAAAAGACGCGTGCCACTGACAAGGGCGAGAGAATCCAGCGTTTTCACAGCGTCTGAAAATAGATGCAGTGAAGAGATTCAGTCCCGCCTCGCACTGCACCTCTAATTAGTCGCCCGAACCGCGCGCATGGTACCCCAGCCCGTGTCAGGGAGACTGGCTGTCATTCGCTCACGGCCTCGCCACAGGGGATTAGCAACAAAGTGCCGCAGACAGCCGCGATAATATACCTGCCGCTAAAGCTTCAAAATGACTGCAAAAAAAAGAATAATTATAAGCGTGCCTTCCCATCTCGTTCACACGTTTTTTTGTGTCACAGAGCTCTAGAAATATGGAGAGCCATCCCAGTTTGGCCTGGAAAAGACTGAAGAAGCTTTTCTTCTGGCTAGCATGCACTGCTCTGTTCGACACACCTGTGCTTCCATTTGACCTAAACCTGACACACCTTGCTGTCCTTGACATCCTGATTCCCTGAGTTTCGACACCACTCTGTGTTCCCTCAGGTTTGGTTTCTTTTGGATATGCAGCGTCTCACTTCAATCAACCAAAGAGCTCCAAAACCTGACCACCTTCAGTCTGTTTGGAGACGAGCCGTTGTGTACTAGTACGAAAACACACAATTTGAGAAGTGCATGCTTTTGGCCTGAAACGAGACCCCTGGTGCTTGGTAGTCGACCAATTAAAAGTGCAGCACTGGGAATGATGTCATCAGTAGTCTCTGACAGGGTGGGTTTAACCCGGCCACAGTTCCTACAGTAACCACAGCTTTCATTTCTCCTAACAACACACCAGGCGCTCACAGGCTACCGGGCATTGTGGGATATGTGTGTCCTCCAGTCAGCATGAGCTCCTCTGTAATACCCTGTGGCCTGCAGGGTGTCAAATATTCAGTGTCTCTCGGGCTCATGTGTTTGAGCAGCAGTGCTTCCGGCCTGCTGTGTGTGTGTGTGTGTGTGTGTGTGTGTGTGTGTGTGTGTGCGCACTGCTCATCTTGTGAAAAGTTGATGTGAATAAAGGGTGAAATATTGTATAAAGAAGTTTTTCTGTCCCCACGGTAGATTTTCAAAAACAAATTTTTTTTGGAAAAAACAATGACTGTATTTGTTGAGGTTAGGTTGTAGTAGCTAAGAAAAAAAAATGTGTCTCAATGATGACATTTTAATACTTTTTCAGTATGTTAAAAATTGTGCTCGAATTTCACCATTTTGGGCTTGCCCCCAACCCAGACTTACTAACTTCCCATCTATAATAAAGTAATAAAAATGGTTAAATTCATGAAAACTTTACTTTGTATTTTCTCATAACTTAAAGAGACATATTTCAAAATCATATGGTTTATATATGTGCAATTTGCACAATTTTTACAGTTAAGTATTGGTCCCTCATACAACTGTCATTATCATCACACCAAGCATTTTAGAGAGCAATAAAGTTTTTTCAAAGAATTGTTCATGTGGTTGCCATGGACATGAGAAGAACAGGTGACACATGCTGGACATGGCAGAAACATGACTTTTTGATCGTAATTTGAAGATTTATACCTCCTGATCTGAGAGTATGTTTATTAGGCGTCATTACCAAACAAGTTACTATTTCAGTATTTTAGTTCAGAAATAACATCTTTCAGTTTATTTACGTGTATTCAATGTACATTGTATGATAGCTATTCACTTAGGCTAGCTAGTCTAAGACTTGGCGAACTCTTTCTCCAAAAAGTGAAAACTGTCATCGTCATTACCATCACATAACTGGCTGTTTTTTTACAATTTGTAAATAGTTTTTTACAATATGCTATTTGAGTACTAATGTTTTGTCATTTTACTTCCACACTCCTTGGTTTTTAAATATTTGCAAATTCCTAGTTACCTTTTGTATGTCTCAAATGAGCCGGCCAGCCAGAAGACGACATTGTTGCATAAGCAATGCTTAATGCAATTATTTATTTTCAAGGAAGGTTAAGTGTTAAAATTTGTTGTTTCTAAAAGGTGATATTTTGTTTATGTTTTGTTTTTATTAATAAAATAAAAAAGACCAATGTTCATTGATTTTGTCATTACCATCACAATGCATTTTTTGATAGAAAATTTCGTTTTTTTATTATATTGGGTCTTACCTCAATTATTGTGGTAAAGTGTTTAAAGTTCTACATTTGCATTCTCTAATGTACAAGTAAAATATTTTTATTGGTAAACGATATGTCATTGTTGAGCGAAGGGAATGTTGATAAGTTAGAGACAACATGTCATTAAAATGTATTTTAAATGTACTAACAAATATTTAGAACATGCTTCTCAAAGGGCATTTGTTATATTTACTGGAATGATTTTGAAAACTTTGCTTGTCATATCATTTTGCATTGGAATCATTTTTTAGATTTTGTGATGGTAATGACCTTTTGCTGTGACAACTTTGAAAAAAGCACCATCATATCAAAATGATCAAAGCTAGGCTAAGATCTTAATAAAGCTTACTAAAGCAGAGCACTTAATAAAGCTTTTGAAATAGAAAAAACTGAAATTTCAAAGAGGGCGAACTAGGAAACTTCCTGAAGCTAGTGAGTTTCCCTAAGAGGGCGAACTAGGGAACTTCCTGTAGCTAGTGAGTTTCCCTAAGAGGGCGAACTAGGGAACTTCCTGAAGCTAGTGATAGTTTCCCTAAGAGGGCGAACTAGGAAACTTCCTGGAGCTAGTGAGTTTCCCTAAGAGGGCGAACTAGGGAACTTCCTGAAGCTAGTGAGTTTCCCTAAGAGGGCGAACTAGGGAACTTCCTGAAGCTAGTGAGTTTCCCTAAGAGGGCGAACTAGGGAACTTCCTGAAGCTAGTGAGTTTCCCTAAGAGGGCGAACTAGGGAACTTCCTGAAGCTAGTGAGTTTCCCTAAGAGGGCGAACTAGGGAACTTCCTGAAGCTAGTGAGTTTCCCTAAGAGGGCGAACTAGGGAACTTCCTGAAGCTAGTGAGTTTCCCTAAGAGGGCGAACTAGGGAACTTCCTGGAGATATGGATGAGAAGTGAAGGGAAAAGCTGCATAAATTCCCGGCACCCCCGGCTTTCACTGCAGACCTGATCTCCTCTCTGTAGAAGCAGCAGAGCATTAAGCAGCCCTTGCCTGTCACACTGATGTTTTCATTTTATCTGAAGGAACCCACAAGCATCCCGACCTTCTCAGACACCAGGTAACAAGGGGCTACTCTCAGCTAGATCCAATTTAAAACTTACCACCACAGTGACATAAAAGCATGCCAGCGCAATTTAAAACTTACCACCACAGTGACATAAAAGCATGCCAGCGCAATTTAAAACTTACCACCACAGTGACATAAAAGCATGCCAGCACAATTTAAAACTTACCACCACAGTGACATAAAAGCATGCCAGCGCAATTTAAAACTTACCACCACAGTGACATAAAAGCATGCCAGCGCAATTTAAAATTCACCACCACAGTGACATAAAAGCATGCCAGCGCAATTTAAAACTCACCACCACAGTGACATAAAAGCATGCCAGCGCAATTTAAAACTCACCACCACAGTGACATAAAAGCATGCCAGCGCAATTTTGTTTTAAAGTTATTTTCTAATTTTGCTCCATTTTTAAATACTGTACTGGTACTACTTCGTCAAATGTAAGACCGTAAAATAGCCTATTGACAATTATGATGATTAATTGATATTGTTTTAATGCCACCATACTCATTTAACATTCAAGACCATATATTAAATTGTGAGTACATATAAATTATTATAAATGATAAATGAAGATTTTTTAGGTAGCATGAAATGAAGCCACACTCAGACACACTTACATCTGGCCTGGTCCACTTTGACTTGATCCTCCCTGCCATATTTTGGGTGGAGTCGAGCAGGTCGACTCCTCCTTTACCCTGCAGAGAAAAAGAGCCAGAAGGGATCAGACTCTCAGACTCTCCCTGCTGGCACATCGGGATGACGTTGGGATGATGTTGGGATGACGTTGGGATGACGTTGGGATGATGTTGGGATGACGTTGGGATGATGTTGGACTCTAACACTGACTATATTTTTTGGTTATAATTGAAAATTGGATAGACGTCAAAATCCAATGTTAAACCGATGTCATAACTTGACATATAGATGTTGGAAAGAGGTCAGTTAGACCTTGGAACTGGTCATGTTTTAAATACACCCAAAATCCAATGTCAGCACGAGACGTTAGTTTGACGTTGGAATTTTGATGTTGGGTAGGCGTCAGATTTAGGTCACCGACGTTGCGACTTAAATCCAACCAAATACCACCGGAGTTTGTACATGCATCTCCCCCTGTGAGGAACATTGAGTATAGTACACACAGTATGGCTTAGTCGTAAGGCTAAGTCAGAAAGATACGATAAACTAGAAAAATCACAAAAACAAGAATTAAAGTACAGTATACAAGCAAAAAAAACAAGTAGCAAGTGGTATCTGATAATGGTACTAGATTGGTGGATCAGTCAGTCTGAAGAGGTGTGTCCTCAGACCACGACGGAAAGCAGGCAGTGTTTGAGCAGTTCATAGAGGAATGGGGAGATTATTCCATCACTGGGGAGCTAGGGTGGAGAATTCATCAGTACTTATTTGTTTTATTGGTCCCAACAGGTCGACGTACACATGTTGGGGTCATTAGCATCAGGGTTGCCAGTCTCGGCTCTTATCCCCTTAACACTGGGGAAAACCGCACTAAACGAAAATCCATGACACATAATAATAACCATCCTAAGTATGTCACCAGAAACATACAAAATAAATTTGATCATTAGCAGCTCATTCAAGCGAACACATAATTAATATCTCCAATGCTTTCATTTAATGTCCTTTCATGTAAGAATTTCCAATTCCATTTTCCCAATAGAAAATTAATCAGCGTGATAAATTATTGCAATTTTGTGTTTTTGGTTTTCTAACTTTGATGCATAAAACTGGTCAATTGAAATGAAGGTCAAAATTTGGGTCATTTGTTTTGAAATTAAGCCACTTGACTAATTTAGAATGCGATCACGAATGGAGTTTATTTTATTAAGAATTAATCAAATGCAGCCTTAAACCATCACTCTGCTGCCAGAAATACAGTAGATATGGATTTTTTCTCCTGACTTATTTTTCATAGGTTCTCAATCCAAAATTTGTTCAATCAGAAACAACTAAAGTGATCCAAAACATATTACTGCATATATGGCAGCAGAGGCTTGTTATCATAGATCAGACCCTTGATTTTTACTTGACATTTTTTCCAACAACCACCATACCCCCATTTTATTCCAGCATTTAATATACAGCCCCCCCCCCCCCCCACCCCCAATTCCCCCATAGAGATCCATTCAAATAGAGAGATTTCAATAAATTAGATAAATCAGAGAAGTTTAAGGTATCAAGGTTTGTCAGTGTTTGAGTCAAGAGGGTCACACAAAAGCATATGGCATGAAAAATAAATAAATAAAAAAAAAATAAAAATAAATAAAACAAAATCTATAATAATAATGCAGGGTGCACAATTTTTTTTGTAAAAATTTTTATTTAAATGAGATTTTTTTTTTTTTTTTTTTTTTTTTTTTTACTTCAATTAAAGGTTGGATTTTTCATTTTTTTTTTTTTTTCATTTTATTTTGTGTCTGATAAAGTGTGTGTGATAATGTATAATATATATATATATATATATATATACTTATAATTGACAGCATGATCTGCATTTTCTGTCTGATAGATCTGATCTCTGGTCCTCCGTCCTGCATCAATGCCATCATTCTTTTTGGCTGTTTTATTTGCTAAATGGCTCCATTTCTTAACCCCCCCAAACTAGCCCCTTAACTGAACTGAAGAATAGTGAATGAATTAAGTGATCTAAAAGTTGAATCTAAGAGAAAGAAGAGAGAAGATAATAATAAAATAATAATAATAATAACAGCAACCTTAAAGTAACCTGTAGCCTACAGGCTATTTTTTTAGTTTTTTTAGCTGATGGTTTTGTACTCTGAAAATGGTCTCTAGAGATAGCCAATAGAGCACCTTTTCATCTCTGGGGGGGGGAGAGGGGAGAAGGAGGACATTTTTTATTTTTCATCTTCAACCTGTTCAACCTATTCAACTCTTGTCTTTTCACACATTCACAGATTATATTAAAAAAAAATGAATTGATTGAAAAAGAGAACGGGCTACTTTCATATTTTTATAAATTTTCTCATCATGTTAAGAAAGAAATAAAAAAGCCAAAAAAAATTTTGAACAAATCCAAAAAAAAAAAAAAAAAATAATATAAAAACCATTTTTGTTTTTGTTTGTTTTTTTGTTAATCAATTAAACAATTAATTAATTATATGATTTTTTGTTGGGTGTTTTCTTAGATCCATTAATCGCTGGTATGATGAATGTGATACATTTTATAACAATTCTACTTGTAAAGTTATTACGCTTAAAATATTTACAAAACTGTCTTGACAAATATTTACTGGTCATTAAACAGTCTGAAGTGGTTCTGTTTGTGAGATTGAAAGCTTTGGGTGAAACAGAGACAGCTGCTAACTTCACTGTGCTGCTAACTTCACTGTGTATTCCTGAAATGTCACTTCAGAAGTGTGCCCCTCAAATAAACTAGCGCATAGCTTCAGTGATGACATTATCATTTGAATCCAACTGCTGTTCGGCAATTTGTTCACATGAATGCATGTCTGTGAAGAGGCTGAATGACTCTCTGCAGTGAAGCGTGTGCTGCATCACTGATTATACAGAAAAAATGCAGGTAAATATACACAAAGGAAGACGAAAATTGACGAAAGCATTCAGCTAATTGGCTGGCTCTCCTTCCAGTACCCTTAGGTGCAAAATGGAACAGACAGAATCGATGCAATTTAGTGACATTTCAGAAGCTTTTCTATGCTGAGGCCTGCAATTAAATTATAACAGTGAAAATAACTTCAGAAAAATCTTTGCTTTGTTTAGCCTATTGGGGATCTGTCCATACGAGCTGCCGAAACGTATTATTTATGTATAAACTTTTGTTTATTAATATTTTTATCCACACTTTCTTTCTTCACTTTCTGGACGACCAGCTGGACTTCCAAGAGCCCAACAGGGCAACGGCACGGTCCTGCGGGTTCCTCCTGTACAACATCAGGAGGATTCGACCATACCTGACCACCTACTCCACCCAGCTTCTTGTCCAGACTATGGTCACCTCACACCTGGACTACTGCAACTCCCTGCTCGCAAGCCTACCAGCCTGCGCCATCCTGCCTCTTCAACTGATCCAGAACGCAGCTGCCCGGCTTGTGTTCAACCTCCCGAAATTTTCACATGTCATCCCCTGTTGAGGTCACTCCACTGGCTGCCAGTTGCAGCCAGGATCAGGTTCAAAGTTCTGACCCTGGCCTACACTGCAGCCAATAGGACAGGCCCCTCCTACCTGCAGGACTTGATCCAGAACTATGTTCCTGCTCAACCACTTCGCACTTCTACAGCAGGGCGACTCGCACTCCCCCCCCCCGTGTCAATGGCTCTCGCTCGTCTCGACTGCGGAGCTTCTCCACCCTAGCTCCCCAGTGGTGGAACGAACTCCCCATTCCCCTACGTTCTACTCCAACCCTGCCTGCGTTCCGTCGTGGCCTGAAGAAACACCTCTTCAGACTCCATCTTGACTGATATACTAATCTAGGTCCTTATGCCACTAGCTAGATCGGTATGTTATCTAGGTGGAATAACATTGGATTTGAGGGATTGTCTGGAAGATAATTTTTGGAGATGCAACGACGTTAACAGAAATGAGTAACGTTCATGCACATGCTAATGGAACCTGATTGAGACAACAGGGTGAATGTGTTGTAATGTGTTGTATGACATTATATAGGCTACGGTAATAAAACGTTAGACCTAACTAATGGTTTGTATGTCTGTAACGTTAGCTAAATTATATATTGGCCTAGTTTACTTGACGGATTGCATACCTGCCATCCCAATACAGTAAAAGCACATACAGAATGGAAAAGATGTTGTACAGGCTAATAAATACAGGTTAATCTCGTAGTTTGCTATTTTGAAGGATATAGGCCTACCAGGTTCTCTGTAGTTAATCTTGCTTTTAAACGTAGCCTATTATTAGGCTACTCGTCTCTCAATATTTTTCAGTAGGCTATAATCTGCCAGTTAGGCTAACAATTGCATTTCTCAATAACCAAGACGAATAGGTAAATAAACGTGTGCAGCATTTTACTATATTCACATTTGTGCTGACGCAAAATGCGTTAATAGCCTATGTCATGCGAAGTGATCAATGAACAGCACATATTTGGGTAAATTCATTTTTCGCGCTTGAAAGCATGCATTGCACTCAACGCTGGCTCCAGCAGTTTGAGGTTTTCCTCTTTAAATGTAGCTATGCTTTCTAATGTTTAAATGTGTGCTTTCTAATGTTTAAATGTGTGCTTTCTAATGTTTAAATCGTTTTGACTAAATCGAGTGCCGTCTTAAATTAATTAAATTCTTGAACGTGATGAGGAGAAAACGCAATGCTAACGTGCAACTCAGAGAAAACGTTGGGATTTTTAATTATTCAGAATTATTGCCACCCTTATTAAGCAATCTCATGTTAGTTATCTCTTTGTCGTTGTCATTTGTTAATCGTTAGCCTAATAATAATTTAAAAAGCCATAATTGTTCTTGATTATTCAGGGAATTTGTTTGATTGACGAAAAAAAGTTGAGAATATGTTCAGTTTAAATGCTTTATTCCAGTGCACGGGCTGTCCTACATATTTAAATGCTACACAATTTTATGAGACAAAAAAATATGCTAGCCCACAAAATCCAACTGCTGTTGGGTGACACCCACTTTATCCATGTGGAACATTGCATTGTGGGATTCCCTTCTTGTTGGAAGCTTGCATTGTATGCCCTTGGTGGAAGGGAGGATAAAGGAGAGAGTGAGGGAATATAATTACTCCCTCCCCTTTCTTAAATTGGATCCGAATCACACTTGGTGTAGCTGCCATATTTTATCCTGGCATTTTGGGGATTCCTCTTTGAAGCAAGGGAAGGGAACGACAGGAAGAAAGAATACATTTTGGATCTGAACGCAGCCCTGGATTGGGATGCAGCCTAAAAAATCTACGCGAGAATTAATGGGAAAGGAGGAGAAGCGCCAATCACAATGACAGCACCAGAGCAAGGCGGCTATTGCAGTCAGTTAGTGTTTAACACGTTTGCAGAAATATTTTTTATCTGTCAAAATGCCAGATGGCATTTGTATTTTTCCTCAAAGTTTCTAAAAATCTGTAAATGACGGAAAATTCTCGGTTAACGCAGACCCCACGTAGACTCTATAACCTGTCACAGGTAGAGTATAAAGCCCACGTAGACTCTATTACCTGTCACAGGTAGAGTATAAAGCCCACGTAGACTCTATAACCTGTCACAGGTAGAGTATAAAGCCCACGTAGACTCTATTACCTGTCACAGGTACAGTAGACTCCATGTAAAATCAATAACCTCCTTTCACACAGTGTACCTCGCTCTCCTTGCTCAGGTTCACTCACCTTCTGCCACAGGTAGGCCTCGCGTAGAGTGATGATCTCATGGGTACAGTGCTCTCCTTGCACAGCACACACCACACACACAATCTTCTCATCGTTTTTGCAGTAGAGCGACCCCTCCTGGCCGTGCTCCGTACAGCGCAGCCTCTCCACCGTCACGATTTCCCTGGTCTTCCCTCCCTCCTGGTTGGTTGGGCTCTCCTCCTCTTCCTCTTCTGTTCCTCCGCCCCCTCCCGCCACGCCCTCCTCCATCTCGCCGCCCTGCGCCACCGCGCCCTGCTGTTCGGGCGTGGGCATTTCCGGGGGGCTGTACGGCTCCAGCGCGTGCCGGGTGCTGCGCTGGTGCTTGTCGGCGTGCACGTCGCAGAAAGCAAAGTCGCAGGTGCGGCACATCTGGGAGGCCGGCTGCGGCTCGTCCGGCTCGCACGCGTCGCACGTCCCATCACTCTGCGGCAGCTCCTCCCCTTCCTGTCCGAGCTCCGCGGTGCCCTCTCCTCCATTCATCCCGTAACTGCAAGGGGGGAATTCCCAGAGGCGCTGCAAGAAGCTGGAGAAGGAGAACATCGTCAGGGGTAACCATGCACAAGTCAACAAAGAGTTTACAACCCAGAGTTCACCTTGAAGAAGCACAGCTATAACAGCTTGGGCATGACTGAGAAGGGCGAATTGTACGTTAAAAAAAACACCAGAGGCGCTTTTTGTGGAAAACTTAAAAGCATTTAATACATCTAAGCAAGAGTAATGGGTCATATTTTCAGGTTTATACCGTATCCAACCCCTTTGTGTTTTCACTGTTGATTCCCCAGTGTTTCCAACAAAAAGCCTCTTTCTCTCAAAGCATTTCTCTATAAAAAGTAGTGTTGCCTCTCAGCTGTTGATCGCGATGTGTCTGTAGGCCCCGTCTGCCCCCTCCCCCTTCAGCTGTAACACTAGCCTCTCTCTTCTGTCACTAACTGCCACAGTTACTTAACACAGTTTGAATGTGGCTGTGCAGAGTCGCCACGGGTCAGTACCGCGTGCATGTAAACACACACACACACACACACACACACACACACACTGTCTCTCTCTCACTCTCTCTCTGCCGTCTCCTCCCCCTGCCGTCAGACCCTGACCTCTTCTGCTTTGTGTGCTTTCTGTCTTTCTTTCCGTCTCCTCCCTCCCTGCCTCCCCCTCTTTCCCTCTTTCCCTCCTTCCCTCCCTTCAGTTCATATCACACAGCAGGAGAGAGAAAACAAGAACAAGGAACAGCAGGGTCTCCTATCGACACAAAACCGTCTCTCTCTTTCTCTCTCTCAGCCTGAGGCCTACCTGTCCTGTGCTCAGATTTGGGGCTCACACTGTTGGTTGTTCTGTTCCTCTGTGTGCTGGCGGCAGCGCACTGGCTGGTCTCTCTGCGATGGCGGAGCCGGCGGGATTGCAGTGGGAAGCGGACTGGGGTCGGTTAGGCAGAAAGAAGCAGAAGCTGGAGAAACCTCCACCGCTGTGCCTGACGCTCTGCTTTCCCTTCTGCAGCTCAGCCTAGCGCTCGCTCACTTCCTGGTTCAGCACTCCCCTGCGTGTGCGTCGGTTTCTCTTTTTTTTTCTTCTCTCTCCTCCAACTTCCTGCTTCATCTGGAGAGAGAAGAAATGAAAGTGAATGAAAATGAGTGTGTGTGTGAGAGAAAGAGAGCGACAAAACGGGCTCAGCAGCTAAAGAGACAGCCCCCACAGCTGAAGTTTGCACAATAGAACTGGATTAACAGGGTATAGTAGAACTACAGAGGGAGTTGCCGTTTAGCATAGCAGCAGTGCTACTGCATGGCTGGCCACAAGTGCGTAAGCCACCCAACAGTTAGCACAGTTCAATAGGTTTGAATGGCCCTGCTGTCGTATTTCCCATGTTCAATCCATGTTGGCTGCAGAGTATGATGGATAATATTTTGATCTAAAAAAGTGCATTTCTTTCAGTATTTTTACAACATCCAGGCAATTATGCTTATTTATGCTAAATAACTCATAAATCCACTTTTGCTCTCAATATATGTATTTTAGCACATAAACCAACCTGAAGAGGACTTAGTAGGACTTCATATTTTCACACTGAAATGGTTTCGTTTGGTTTGTTTGAAGGAGCTTTTTTCCCCACTGATTACCAGATGTTAGTCTGGGGCAGGACAGGAAACAGATGTGTTTTGGGCACTGAGCAGTTTGTGCACGATTGTAAACATTTTCAGTGGATTTTTGGGGCTGATTACAGTCCTTTCTTGCACATTGGCCTGAGCACGCAGACATCTGGCAGAGCGTCTAAATCTAGACCAATCAAGAACAACAGAGCAAACGACCATTTCATCTTTACATTCTCCACCTCTCATTCTCCACCTCTCATTCTCCACCTTCCATTCTCCACCTTCCATTCTCCCCCTTCCATTCACCCCCTTCCATTCTCCCCCTTACATTCTCCACCTTCCATTATCCACCTTACATTCTCCACCTGACATTCTCCACCTTATATGGAGGGAAAGGCGCTGGAAACCCCACACGCTGGAAGACGAGACAAGACGGGCATTTATTTTTTTGGGCTTGTCTCTCAGCCGATTGTGGACGGCGGGACGCAAAAGAGACACTTGTCTCTGGACAGGTCAGACTGCGGGTTGTGTGTGTATGTGTGTGTGTGAGAGTGTGTGTGTGTGTGTGAGAGTGTGTGTGACTCCTGCCCCCAGCATTCCTGCTAGGGAAATGAATAACTCCAGAATTGTTCCACTGAATCATGTTGATGTACGCAATGTTGGGAGGGGGTATCAGGGCTAAATGAACTGAACATTAGAGGGGTGGGGTAGTTCATAGTTGGGGGTTGCACTCGACTATGGAGGAACACAATTCAACATTTCCCAGTGCAAATTAAAATGACATTAAAATGACATTAATTAAAACTTGTGTAAGTTCCCTTAAGAGCCTTGTTTATTCAGCATGGTTTACTGTCCGTTCACTGGATGGTTTACTGTGCGTTCACTGGGTCCACACACACACACCCATGTCCAGGGTCAAGAGCTCCAACCATTTCAGCTCATTTGCACATCATTTCACAATTTACATACATACGCTCACACTAGCAAGGCAGCATATGGAAGATACTATTACAGAAACAGACATCACTATAGCCTATATATATATATATACACACACACACACATAAACACACACACACACACAGAAATCTGCAGCATAATGTCTATTGCCTTCATCATGTTGAATGAACCTGCACATGGCATTAGGCCTCCTATATAAAAACATTAGTAATCCCTGCAGTTTTAAACAAGCCTGGAGAGAGGAGTGTGTCACGTTCCATTCCTCCTGCCCACCACTCACTGATATCCATTAGGGATTCCATTAATGCATTAATACCTTTATAGAAAAACATGACTTCGCTGCTGGGCTGACTCAATCTAATCTAATATCATCTAATACTCAATCTAATCTAATATCATCTAATACTCAATCTAATCTAATATCATCTAATACTCAATCTAATCTAATATCATCTGATACTCAATCTAATATCATCTAATACTGGTGCTGTGGGTGAGGGTGGGTGCTGTGGGTGTGGGTGAGGGTTGGTGCTGTGGGTGAGGGTGGGTGCTGTGGGTGAGGGTGGGTGCTGAGGGTGAGGGTTGGTGCTGTGGGTGAGGGTGGGTGCTGTGGGTGAGGGTGGGTGCTGTGGGTGAGGGTGGGTGTTGAGGGTGAGGGTTGGTGCTGTGGGTGTGGGTGAGGGTTGGTGCTGTGGGTGCGGGTGAGTGCTGGTGCTGTGGGTGAGGGTGGGTGCTGGTGCTGTGGGTGAGGGTGGGTGTTGGTGCTGTGGGTGAGGGTTGGTGTAGGTGCGGTGGGTGAGGGTGAGTGCTGGTGCTGTGGGTGAGGGTGGGTGCTGGTGCTGTGGGTGGGGGTGGGTGTTGTTGCTGTGGGTGAGGGTGAGGGTGGGTGCTGTGGGTGAGGGTGGGTGCTGGTGCTGTGGGTGAGGGTGGGTGTTGGTGCTGTGGGTGAGGGTGGGTGCTGGTGCTGTGGGTGAGGGTGGGTGTTGGTGCTGTGGGTGAGGGTGGGTGCTGGTGCTGTGGGTGAGGGTTGGTGCTGTGGGTGAGGGTGGGTGGTGAGGGTGAGGGTGGGTGCTGTGGGTGAGGGTGGGTGCTGGTGCTGTGGGTGAGGGTGGGTGCTGTGGGTGAGGGTGGGTGTTGGTGCTGTGGGTGAGGGTGGGTGCTGGTGCTGTGGGTGAGGGTGGGTGCTGTGGGTGAGTGTGGGTGCTGGTGCTGTGGGTGAGGGTGGGTGCTGGTGCTGTGGGTGAGGGTGGGTGCTGTGGGTGAGGGTGGGTGTTGGTGCTGTGGGTGAGGGTGGGTGCTGGTGCTGTGGGTGAGGGTGGGTGCTGTGGGTGAGTGTGGGTGCTGGTGCTGTGGGTGAGGGTGGGTGCTGGTGCTGTGGGTGAGGGTGGGTGCTGTGGGTGAGTGTGGGTGCTGTGGGTGAGTGTGGGTGTTGGTGCTGTGGGTGTGGGTGAGGGTGGGTGCTGTGGGTGCTGGTGCTGTGGGTGAGGGTGCTGGTGCTGTGGGTGAGGGTGGGTGTTGGTGCTGTGGGTGAGGGTGCTACAATACATGCATACAGGATCAGGAACATTCATCGGCTGCTGTTCCTATCACGGAACGTAGATAAAATAACAGGATATATTAATGATTGGGCTAATTAAATAATTAAGAGATTAATATAGTCTGAAATACAGATACAGCCTTACAGCATTGTTAATGTGGGAGCTGGTCTGTAAACGGTAGCTATAGCAGGCTAGGTAACTTGGGCTAATTAAATAATTGGGCTAATTAAATAATTAAGAGATTAAGATAGTCTGAAATACAGATACAGCCTTACAGCATTGTTAATGTGGGAGCTGGTCTGTAAACAGTAGCTATGTTGCAGCCTAGCTAACTTACAGCATTGCTAATGTGGGAGCTGGTCTGTAAACTGTAGCTATAGCAGGCTAGGTAACTTACAGCATTGCTAATGTGGGAGCTGGTCTGTAAACGGTAGCTATAGCAGGCTAGGTAACTTACAGCATTGCTAATGTGGGAGCTGGTCTGTAAACGGTAGCTATAGCAGGCTAGGTAACTTACAGCATTGCTAATGTGGGAGCTGGTCTGTAAACGGTAGCTATAGCAGGCTAGGTAACTTACAGCATTGCTAATGTGGGAGCTGGTCTGTAAACGGTAGCTATAGCAGGCTAGGTAACTTACAGCATTGCTAATGTGGGAGCTGATCTGTAAACGGTAGCTATAGCAGGCTAGGTAACTTACAGCATTGCTAATGTGGGAGCTGGTCTGTAAACTGTAGCTATAGCAGGCTAGGTAACTTACAGCATTGCTAATGTGGGAGCTGGTCTGTAAACGGTAGCTATAGCAGGCTAGGTAACTTACAGCATTGCTAATGTGGGAGCTGATCTGTAAACGGTAGCTATAGCAGGCTAGGTAACTTACAGCATTGATAATGTGGGAGCTGGTCTGTAAACGGTAGCTATAGCAGGCTAGGTAATTTACAGCATTGCTAATGTGGGAGCTGATCTGTAAACGGTAGCTATAGCAGGCTAGGTAACTTACAGCATTGATAATGTGGGAGCTGGTCTGTAAACGGTAGCTATAGCAGGCTAGGTAATTTACAGCATTGCTAATGTGGGAGCTGATCTGTAAACGGTAGCTATAGCAGGCTAGGTAACTTACAGCATTGATAATGTGGGAGCTGGTCTGTAAACGGTAGCTATAGCAGGCTAGGTAACTTACAGCATTGCTAACGTGGGAGCTGGTCTGTAAACGGTAGCTATAGCAGGCTAGGTAACTTACAGCATTGATAATGTGGGAGCTGGTCTGTAAACGGTAGCTATAGCAGGCTAGGTAACTTACAGCATTGCTAATGTGGGAGCTGGTCTGTAAACGGTAGCTATAGCAGGCTAGGTAACTTACAGCATTGCTAATGTGGGAGCTGATCTGTAAACGGTAGCTATAGCAGGCTAGGTAACTTACAGCATTGATAATGTGGGAGCTGGTCTGTAAACGGTAGCTATAGCAGGCTAGGTAACTTACAGCATTGCTAATGTGGGAGCTGGTCTGTAAACGGTAGCTATAGCAGGCTAGGTAACTTACAGCATTGCTAATGTGGGAGCTGGTCTGTAAACGGTAGCTATAGCAGGCTAGGTAACTTACAGCATTGCTAATGTGGGAGCTGGTCTGTAAACGGTAGCTATAGCAGGCTAGGTAACTTACAGCATTGTTAATGTGGGAGCTGGTCTGTAAACGGTAGCTATAGCAGGCTAGGTAACTTACAGCATTGCTAACGTGGGAGCTGGTCTGTAATGCTAGAATAGTAATGCGAGACTCACGCATTTGACCGTTTTCTCACGGTCTCACGCTAAAGCAAAATATCTCACGCATTTTCACAGAACAGCAACAATTCTCACTCAATTTCACTGCATTTTTTTTCCCAAAGTAAAAATAGTTCAACTTCCCAACCTCCCGTGTCCCGAAACTCCCGCGTGTGCACTGCACGCCGTTCGATAGCTGTTCTCCAAAACCAACGGGAAAACGTGTACACTCCACCCTCTCAGCTTCATCACCGTCACTTATCATTGGCGATAAAAGGGTGAGAGGGTGGAGTGCACAATACATCGCGCTGTTTGGAAAACAAATGTCGAATAAGTTGTCGAAGTTAAATAACGTTAACTAGCTAGCTAAAAAGGAGACAAATTAAAATGACAGGTGGATCATTCCTTGTAAAACACACAGAAAAGTGGATTTCGACACCAACCTTTTCAGATTGTTACAAAATGCTTTCTATAGTTATGAATAGATAAGGTTAGTAGACATTTGTAGGAATTAATTGAAGAAATTAAGAAATTGAGAAATTAAGGTAAAATTAAGGTAAAGACTGGACCTTTACTGTTGTAGGATTCATATAATATTCTGTGAATATAGTACTACCAATCATCCAATTTGTACCAAATTGCTCCTTGTAATTATGACTAAGACATGAGGATTCCAAATAAATGGTCAAAATAAAGATACGGACCCCCGAAAACCCACACCAATCCTACTCGGATGACCACAATACAATACCAGCTCTCTATGTTTGACAAGTACTATGAAGCTGGGCCTTGGAGTATTGTTTCTTCATCATATTTAATGTTTTCTTCTCAGTGAATATGGTGATGGTTATTTTCCCCTGTCCAAATTAATTAATCATTGAAGTTGTTCATTTTATATTCAATTAGGCCCTATATAATGTGGAAGTCCCCGTTTCTGACCTTCCCATTTTTTGTGAGATGTTGCATTGATGGTTGACAAATCAATTCTCCAACTCTTAACTCTACATGTCTAAATCATTACACCACAAACAACTTCAACGAGTCCTCAATCTGTACAGGAGAAAATAACCATCTCCATATTCACTGAAAATACATTAAATTGTGTGAAGGAACAATCACCCAAGGCCCAGCTTCTTACTATTCGTCAAACTTCTATAACTGATGTTTATACTACTGTTTGTTGGGGTGGGTTAGAGGGATCTGTGAATGGATTTTGACCATTTATTTGTATGTTTATCTTTAAGATCAGGCAGAACCATGAATAAAGGGAAGGAAAAAGAAAGAGTAGTCAAGAAGAGAACAGGAAGTAATCCTATATTGGCATTATGGCAGCGTCCAGCAAAGACTGCCAAGCCCCCTGTAACAGCACAGAGCAGCCAGGAACAGCCCCCTGTAACAGCACAGAGCAGCCAGGAACAGCCCCCTGTAACAGCACAGAGCAGCCAGGACCAGCCCCCTGTAACAGCACAGAGCAGCCAGGAACAGCCCCCTGTAACAGCACAGAGCAGCCAGGACCAGCCCCCTGTAACAGCACAGAGCAGCCAGGAACAGCCCCTGTAACAGCACAGAGCAGCCAGGAACAGCTCCCTGTAACAGCACAGAGCAGCCAGGACCAGCCCCCTGTAACAGCACAGAGCAGCCAGGAACAGCCCCCTGTAACAGCACAGAGCAGCCAGGAACAGCCCCCTGTAACAGCACAGAGCAGCCAGGAACAGCCTCCTGTAACAGCACAGAGCAGCCAGGAACAGCTCCCTGTAACAGCACAGAGCAGCCAGGAACAGCCCCCTGTAACAGCACAGAGCAGCCAGGAACAGCCCCCTGTAACAGCACAGAGCAGCCAGGACCAGCTCCCTGTAACAGCACAGAGCAGCCAGGAACAGCCCCCTGTAACAGCACAGAGCAGCCAGGACCAGCCTCCTGTAACAGCACAGAGCAGCCAGGACCAGCCCCCTGTAACAGCACAGAGCAACCAGGACCAGCCCCCTGTAACAGCACAGAGCAGCCAGGAACAGCCCCCTGTAACAGCACAGAGCAGCCAGGAACAGCCCCCTGTAACAGCACAGAGCAGCCAGGAACAGCCCCCTGTAACAGCACAGAGCAGCCAGGAACAGCCCCCTGTAACAGCACAGAGCAGCCAGGACCAGCCTCCTGTAACAGCACAGAGCAGCCAGGAACAGCCCCCTGTAACCGCACAGAGCAGCCAGGAACAGCCCCCTGTAGCAGCACAGAGCAGCCAGGAACAGCCCCCTGTAACAGCACAGAGCAGCCAGGAACAGCCTCCTGTAACAGCACAGAGCAGCCAGGAACAGCCCCCTGTAACAGCACAGAGCAGCCAGGACCAGTATTGTACTCAATGAGATAACTTTGTATATGTAATCTGAACCAATTGCTACAATTATTACATTCATCTAAAATTTTAGTCTAATGCCATCATACTCAACCTCAATGAAGTCAGTTTATTTAATGTTTAGCACTTTAATGCTCAGTCGTCACATAATAATAATAATAATAATTAATATACATTTCAGGTATCTGGATTTGATGTTGAAGATATCGTTGTGGACGTAGGCTATTGGTTTAAGGGCAGCACTAACAGAAAAGGATACCTGAGAGGTAGGCCATGTATGCATTTTGGCTAAATAATTGTTGTAAAAACTGTTTTATATGGAAATAAAATGGCAAAAGGTTAGTTATGTGTGTATGGTGTGTACCACTGTTACAAAGGCATTTCCAATAGTGCTAAGGGTAACTCTAACCCTTGTTTGTTTTAGAATTCTGTGAACTTCATGAGTGCGTCACTCGCATCCTACAGAAGTACCATCCACTTCAATCCTACTTCTGCAGATAAGGAATTTGATGTTAAATAAAATGTCTATTGCAGAGCTAAAAGTTCAGGACTGTAAAAGTATGCTCAAGTTTAAAAAAAATGTGTTTCAAGGTGAGAAACAACCCAGGTTCCCACGTTTGAGAACCGCATTCTCTGATCCCATGACAGAGGTCAATCTGCTTTTATATCAAGTCATCATGCCATCCTTTACCACCTTCAACCTTCTCCTTCAAAGAGATGAGCCCTCTGTCTTTCTTTTACATGCACAGGTCAAATAATTACAGTTACCTATTATTGCATGCTTAACAAGCTAACCAAAATATTTTTAATCCATCTATATCTAAAATTGTATTTCTCAAGATGGCGTCCTTCGTCAGAAAGCTGTGTGCAAAATTCATGAAGCCGGGAGCAATAAGGATTGATGTACATGAAATTCAGTACAAGGAGAAGGAAAAACTACCTTGTAAGTTGGAGAGATTCTATCCAATAAGACATTTTGAATGTTACATCCTGAACAAATGACAGGGTTAGTAAGGGACATAAGTTGATGGGTACAAACATTTAACTGATTTTGCGTGTACCTTATGTCTTGCAGGGGAAAAGCTGAATGTTGGGTTTTCAACCCGAGCCAAACTCCGTCAGCTCCTGGTAGAAGGCGACATGAATATCTTTCACAAGGCTGCACAAGCATTCCTTCAGAGAGCCGTGGCATACGCTTTGGCCAAACTTCCCTTGAAAGAGCCTTCGCTGCAGCATGCAAAGTTTGTGGACAAAGTTTGTCACAACTTCCCTTTGAGGACTCCCAGGAGCAAGACCTTCTGTGTGAGGAATTCCTGGAATACCAGACTATGGATCTCCCCAAAGATCTGGCCCAGACCCAAAGGATGAATGACATATGGGCTAATCTGTCATCATTGAAGAACAAGGTGAGAATGATGTCTCACACTAATCAGATAACAACTCAGTTGTTTTATTCCTTGGTGTTATTTCTTCTTCTGCGATTCAGTCAGTTTGCTAAGCCTACTCCTAGATTTATCCACAGTATACCATGTCTGTGAAAGCACATACAGTGACTAAAGTAAATTACCGTAGATTCATTAATTTAAACCAATTTATTCATTGTATAGGTCACAGGAATGAACAAGTTCCCAAAACTGACCAGAGTGGCAAAGCTGGTCCTGGTCCTGCCTCACTCCAATGCGGATGTGGAGAGAGTGTTCTCTCTGGTTGGCCTCAAGGGAGTACGTCAGTCATGGGCGGAGTCTGGTTTCGGAAGTAAATTCCCTTTGGAAGATTAGAATGGGCTTCGGAGACTATCGACTAGCACATCACAGAGGACCTTTCCTGGAACACCAACATCACATCACTGGCCAAGAAAGCTCAGCAGCGGCTCTATTTCCTCCGCAAACTGAAAAGAGCCAAAGCCCCAGTCCCCATCATGCGTTCATTCTACCGTGGCACCACTGAGAGCATCCTCACCAGCTGCATAATTGTGTGGTACGGGGCCTGTACTGCATCCTGCCGAAAGACCCTGCAGCGTATAGTGAGAGCAGCTGAGAAGGTCATTGGTGCCCCCCTCCCTTCTCTCCAGGACATTTATGACACACGCCTGGTCCGCAAAGCACTCTGCACTGCAGGCGACCCCACTCACCCCTCACACCGCTTCTTCAGTCTCCTGCCGTCTGGGAGGAGAATGAGGAGCCTTCGGGCAAGGACCAGCAGACTGAGGGACAGCTTTATCCACCAGGCGGTCAGGAAGCTGAACTCTCTTTCAGCTCTCCCCCCCTCCCTTCTCTGCCCTCTGCCCCCTGCCCCCACAGACTCTGGACTACGACACCTTTAACCCCCCCCCATAAATCGCTGGCCCCCCACTGACTCTGGATTATGACACTTTTGACAGACTATTGGCACCAGCCACTTTTATTTTATTTATTTTGATAAAATTGCTGCTATTTGCACTGTAACATTACATCCATACTTGCACTGCGTCCATTTGCACTATATGTATCTTAGTTTTAGATTTACTTGTATTTTATATTTTCACGCACTTTTAGATTTATATCTTTTTATATTGTGTATGTGTTTGTATTTTATGTTTATCTTTTTCTTTTATTGCACCGTGGATGATGAGAGGAACAAAATTTCAATCCTCTGTATGTCTTGTATATATAGTAGAGTTGACAATAAAATTTAACCTTGAACCTTGAACCTTGACTATTTCTTGAAATCTGATTTATAGAATGAGCCGAAATGTTCCTGGATTAGCCTGTGTGGTACAAGGATATATTCCATATATCGCATGTTCCAATTTTTCTTTTTTAAAGTAATGCATTAATGAATGTAGTTCAACTTGTAGTCTACTTTAACGGACTACATATCTAGTACTGCAACGCACGGGTGGTTCCCGACCAATAAGATATCATCATCTCCTCTGTCTGCTCTGTGGCAGATTGGAGTAGGCTACTGCTGCTGAAGAGGAGCTAACGTTAGCTTGCTAAGTAGAGAAGCCCGCCCAACAAGGTCAGAAACTGCACTACGGTTAACCACATAAAGCAATTCTAGCTTTTAGTCCTTCAAGCTAGCTAGCTAACATTGTTTAAAAACGGAGCTATGTGCTACTGCTGGCTAACGTTATATGACAACGTCTGGAGACAAGGCTGCACGTTTGGAGGGAATTATGGGACATGGAGTTTTTAAACAGTGCCAGCGCTGGTATGTTCACAAAAAAAATACTAAGACGTAAAATATACTCTAAGCTGGTCCAGAAAAACATAGTTTGCGAAAGGGTGTTATATTGAACAATCTGGGAAATTGACAGTAAGACATAATCAGTAGAAATGGTTTAAAAGTAAGCTTTAGTTAATGTCTACACTCTAAATTAATGGGGAATTTACTTCGGAAAGCAGCGTGACGTAGTCACTTGAGTACTCTATGAAAGAACTGGTCTGTCAATGGTAGCTATGTAGCAGCATAGCTCAATGGAAGGTTTTTCCGGAAACTCAAATCTACAAGAGATAATTATTTTTTATTGTAAGTTGGAGAAAAGTCTCAGACAGCAGATAAGAAAATATGCTTTTGCACTTAGATTAATTAAATCTTGAACCGTTTTTTTCTCTGGTTTGAAAATTTGGTCATGAATATTCATGACCACTTTGGACGTGAGACTCAATCGCAAAGAGTGCATTTATTTGTGGAGATTATCTTTATTAACAAAACGTGAGAACTCTCTTATATTAACCACAGACCTGATATTCGGCACAAATCCAAAAAACCCATGTTAAAACCCCATTGGAAATCGGCGAGGGAACCCATGCCCGGAAGAAACCTCCAAATTGGCCTACAAAAATACGTCATGACTGTAGCACTCCTCACGCCCAGATTTAGGAATTTTTCGAATTTCAAAAGGGGGCGGGGTCTAGCAAAAGCAGCATGTTTTGTTACCACTAGGGACACTTTTGAGCCAGATTCTTAAAAGTTTGATTTGGACCAGGATCAATGAGTAATACTTAGAACTTACCCCTTAACGTTAGTGCTAGAGAATGGAGCTAACGTTAGCTCGATCGTTGGCTAACTTGGTTAAGTTTCTAACGTTAGCTCCATTCTCTAGCTCTAATGTTAACAAGTGAAATTAAAGTGAACCGTATTAATAACGACAAATCAATAGCAACACAATAAATGGTAGCAGTGTAGCAGCATTGCTAACGAGGGAGGTGTAAATGGTAGCAGTGTAGCAGCATTGCTAACGAGGGAGGTGTAAATGGTAGCAGTGTACCAGCATAGCTAACTTACAGCATTGCTAACGATGGAGGTGTAAATGGTAGCAGTGTAGCAGCATTTCTAACGAGGGAGGTGTAAATTGTTGGCAGTGTAGCAGCATTGCTAACGAGGGAGGTGTAAATGGTAGCAGCATTGCTAACGAGGGAGGTGTAAATGGTAGCAGTGTAGCAGCATTGCTAACGAGGGAGGTGTAAATGGTAGCAGTGTAGCAGCATTGCTAACGAGGGAGGTGTAAATGGTAGCAGTGTAGCCATGTTTGGCTGTGAACACCCCGGCACATTCCGGGCTCCCGTATTCCCAGAGGCGAAGAAGCATTGTTCTCCTGATCCGTGGGGTCAAGCTCTCTCTTTCTTTGTGTTTTTATCAGGCTTGACATTGAACAAGCCAAAGCACCTCCACGGCTGTGGCCTCGTCAGGGTAAAGGTCAAACACACTCCAGCGTATCACTGGAAGTCAGGAACAATTCACCTGATCGACTGCAAAATGAATAAATAAACAAATTATTTGAGGGAAAAAAACCCATTGAATCTATAGCTGAAAAGCTGACTCTTATTACTACGCTTGCCTGTTTAACGTACGCGTTCTTTCTTACTGTCGGATGACTGATCGCTCTCCCCCGGCTTGGTAACCGTAACGACGGAGAATTTGAAAGTGCATGGGTGGCCGAGTGCCGTTGAGCGGCTGGGAGTGTCCCGAGGACCCCCCCCCGGAGTCTGTACCTCATTTCACACTTCAGTACCCCCCATTAGAGGCAACAAGGAATTACACAGCTGATGGGGGCTGAAGATCGGCTGCTATGAAAATCACCAGTGTGGCTTTTCTACTTCAATCTTCATAAAATAAAAATATTAAATGTGTGTGTGTCTGTGTATATATACTATACAGCGTATAGCATATAAGATGAGGAAAATTCAAGTAATTAAGACAAGCAAAAAGTGCAGGATTAAATTATGGTTATTGTTTAAAAAAAGTCTTCTCAGAAAAACAAAAAAAATTGTAAAGTTTAATTGTGATACCATTCATCAGAGAAAAAACTAATTTTACATTACATTACATTATAGGCATTTAGCAGACGCTCTTATCCAGAGCGACTTACATATCATTTATTTTGCATTTATACATAGTATCCATTGATACAGCTGGATATATACTGAAGCAATGCAGGTGAAGTACCTTGCTCAAGGGTACAACGGCAGTGTCCGACCTGGGAATCGAACCTGCAACCTTTCGGTTACAAACCCAGTTCCTTAACCATTATACCACACTGCCAGAATTAATTTTCTGATTACAGTTTTTCACAATTGTTAACACACAAAAAGCGAAAATTTGGCACAATTTGCACAACCTTCACTTCATGTACCAATCGCTCGACCCAATTTGGCACTACTTCACACTCCCTTATCTGCATTAGACTCTGACTTTCCTTCTTTACACTCTGATGTCAATTACACATCACCTTGTTGTCAAAACACTACACACAATGTTCAGTTGTTGCACACACTTCTCAAGTAAAATCTCAAAGCATCAACCTACAACACACAAATATTCAAATCTCTAAACATTCAGGTCTGTTGAGCAATTTGCTTCAGGACTGCAGCATAAAAGTGCCTTGAGCCTCAGTTTTGTTTGGTGAACAATGGAGAACTTTGAAGAGAGAGACAACCAGAGAAGGAGAGGGGTAAGAGTGAGAGGAGGAGGAGGAGGAAGAGGAGGACAAGAAGGAGGAGGGAGAGGAAGAGGAGGAAGAGGAGGAGGACAAGGAGGAGGAGGAGGACAAGGAGGAGGAGGAGGAGGAGAAGGACAAGGAGGATGAAGAGGAGGAGGAGGACAAGGAGGAGGAGGAGAAGGAGGCGTGATGCCTAATTCATTTTTGTGTGTGGGGGGGGTTGAGCAGGCCGGTTTACAGTACTGTACTGTTCTCTGTGTGTACTGAAATAAAACTTGTTTTTGCTGCATATTTGTGTGCTGTTTTATGTTTGACTATGAAAAGAGTAGGCCTACACTGAGACATTTTACAAAAGGAGAAATGGCTCATTCTCCAGAGTCATTGTCATTTATATGGTGTGTTCCATTTCTATGATTGTGTTTTCAATTTTGCACTTCAGTGTGCTGTAAATGCTTGGTAGTGTGCAGCAAATGCTTAGTTGTGTGTACTCAATGAATGGTATGTGTGTGTCATTTGAAAATATGGCTGTGTGTACCAAATGAAAACATGAGTTCCATTTTGTGAACAGTTAAGAGATTTGATGGCAAAGAGTCATCTTTCAAAGGGAGTGTCAGGTTTAGCATTTTGTGTGTGAGGTTTTCAGTTTTGTGTGTGCAGTTTTGAGAAAGCCGTTATTGTTTTGAGAAACGTGTGTTAACAATTGTGAAAAACTGTAATACGAAAAAAAAATTCATTTGAAGAAGATGCGTGTCACAATTATTGGCATTCCTGTATTTGGTGCTTTGTGTACCTTCCCTGAAGAGAACAGCACAGTCTTCTCCTGTAATGAGATTGGAGAACACATCGCAGAGGATTTGAGACCATTTCTCCATACTGAATCTCAACAGAGTCATTGGTCCTCGCTTGTGGACTGGAGTTCAGGTCATTGCAAAACCTTGATTCTACAGTCAGTGAACCATTTTTGTGTAGATTTTGAGGTATGCTTTGTATCATTGTCCTGCAGGAAGATCCAACCACAACCCACTTTAGCCTTCTGGCAGAAGCAGACAGATTTTGGTCTAAAATCTCCTGGTATTTTATGGAGTCCATGATGCCATGTATCCTAACAAGGTTCACATGGCTTTTGGAGGAAAAACAGCCCCAAAACATCACAGTGAGGATAATGCTGTTTTCTGCATCACTATGCCTCTTATTGTGCCAAACCCACCTTCGGCATTTAATGCAAAAAAGCTCAATTTTCGTCTCGTCTGACCATAGCACATAGCGCATAGCAAGCTCCAATCTTAACTCCAGTAACTCCAATAACTCCAATAACTCCAATCTTAACTCCAATCTTAACTCCAGTAACTCCAATCTTAACTCCAGTAACTCCAATCTTAACTCCAGTAACTCCAATCTTAATTCCAGTAACTCCAATCTTAACTCCAGTAACTCCAATAACTCCAATCTTAATTCCAGTAACTCCAATCTTAACTCCAGTAACTCCAATCTTAATTCCAGTAACTCCAATCTTAACTCCAGTAACTCCAATCTTAACTCCAGTAACTCCAATCTTAACTCCAGTAACTCCAATAACTCCAGTAACTCCAATCTTAACTCCAGTAACTCCAATAACTCCAATCTTAATTCCAGTAACTCCAATCTTAACTCCAGTAACTCCAATCTTAACTCCAATCTTAATTCCAGTAACTCCAATCTTAACTCCAGTAACTCCAATCTTAACTCCAGTAACTCCAATCTTAACTCCAGTAACTCCAATAACTCCAGTAACTCCAGTAACTCCAATCTTAACTCCAGTAACTCCAATCTTAACTCCAGTAACTCCAATCTTAACTCCAGTCTTAACTCCAGTAACTCCAATCTTAATTCCAGTAACTCCAATCTTAACTCCAGTAACTCCAATCTTAATTCCAGTAACTCCAATCTTAACTCCAGTAACTCCAATCTTAACTCCAGTAACTCCAATAACTCCAATCTTAATTCCAGTAACTCCAATCTTAACTCCAGTAACTCCAATCTTAATTCCAGTAACTCCAATCTTAACTCCAGTAACTCCAATCTTAATTCCAGTAACTCCAATCTTAACTCCAGTAACTCCAATCATAACTCTAGTAACTCCAATCTTAACTCCAGTAACTCCAATCTTAACTCCAGTAACTCCAATAACTCCAATCTTAATTCCAGTAACTCCAATCTTAACTCCAATCTTAACTCCAGTAACTCCAATCTTAATTCCAGTAACTCCAATCTTAACTCCAGTAACTCCAATCTTAACTCCAATCTTAATTCCAGTAACTCCAATCTTAACTCCAGTAACTCCAATCTTAACTCCAGTAACTCCAATCTTAACTCCAGTAACTCCAATAACTCCAGTAACTCCAATCTTAACTCCAGTAACTCCAATCTTAACTCCAGTAACTCCAATCTTAACTCCAGTCTTAACTCCAGTAACTCCAATCTTAACTCCAGTAACTCCAATCTTAACTCCAGTAACTCCATAACACATAGCGCATAGCAAGCTCCAATCTTAACTCCAGTAACTCCAATAACTCCAATAACTCCAATCTTAACTCCAATCTTAACTCCAGTAACTCCAATCTTAACTCCAGTAACTCCAATCTTAACTCCAGTAACTCCAATCTTAATTCCAGTAACTCCAATCTTAACTCCAGTAACTCCAATAACTCCAATCTTAATTCCAGTAACTCCAATCTTAACTCCAGTAACTCCAATCTTAATTCCAGTAACTCCAATCTTAACTCCAGTAACTCCAATCTTAACTCCAGTAACTCCAATCTTAACTCCAGTAACTCCAATAACTCCAGTAACTCCAATCTTAACTCCAGTAACTCCAATAACTCCAATCTTAATTCCAGTAACTCCAATCTTAACTCCAGTAACTCCAATCTTAACTCCAATCTTAATTCCAGTAACTCCAATCTTAACTCCAGTAACTCCAATCTTAACTCCAGTAACTCCAATCTTAACTCCAGTAACTCCAATAACTCCAGTAACTCCAGTAACTCCAATCTTAACTCCAGTAACTCCAATCTTAACTCCAGTAACTCCAATCTTAACTCCAGTCTTAACTCCAGTAACTCCAATCTTAATTCCAGTAACTCCAATCTTAACTCCAGTAACTCCAATCTTAATTCCAGTAACTCCAATCTTAACTCCAGTAACTCCAATCTTAACTCCAGTAACTCCAATAACTCCAATCTTAACTCCAGTAACTCCAATCTTAACTCCAGTAACTCCAATCTTAATTCCAGTAACTCCAATCTTAACTCCAGTAACTCCAATCTTAACTCCAGTAACTCCAATCTTAATTCCAGTAACTCCAATCTTAACTCCAGTAACTCCAATCATAACTCTAGTAACTCCAATCTTAACTCCAGTAACTCCAATCTTAACTCCAGTAACTCCAATCTTAATTCCAGTAACTCCAATCTTAACTCCAATCTTAACTCCAGTAACTCCAATCTTAATTCCAGTAACTCCAATCTTAACTCCAGTAACTCCAATCTTAACTCCAATCTTAATTCCAGTAACTCCAATCTTAACTCCAGTAACTCCAATCTTAACTCCAGTAACTCCAATCTTAACTCCAGTAACTCCAATAACTCCAGTAACTCCAGTAACTCCAATCTTAACTCCAGTAACTCCAATCTTAACTCCAGTAACTCCAATCTTAACTCCAGTCTTAACTCCAGTAACTCCAATCTTAACTCCAGTAACTCCAATCTTAACTCCAGTAACTCCAGTAACTCCAATAACTCCAATCTTAACTCCAGTAACTCCAATCTTAACTCCAGTAACTCCAATCTTAATTCCAGTAACTCCAATCTTAACTCCAGTAACTCCAATCTTAACTCCAGTAACTCCAATCTTAATTCCAGTAACTCCAATCTTAACTCCAGTAACTCCAATCATAACTCTAGTAACTCCAATAACTCCAGTAACTCCAATCTTAACTCCAGTAACTCCAATAACTCCAATCTTAATTCCAGTAACTCCAATCTTAACTCCAGTAACTCCAATCTTAATTCCAGTAACTCCAATCTTAACTCCAGTAACTCCAATCTTAACTCCAGTAACTCCAATCTTAACTCCAGTAACTCCAATCTTAACTCCAGTAACTCCAATAACTCCAGTAACTCCAATCTTAACTCCAGTAACTCCAATCTTAACTCCAGTAACTCCAATCTTAACTCCAGTAACACCAATCTTAACTCCAGTAACTCCAATAACTCCAGTAACTCCAATAACTCCAATCTTAACTCCAGTAACTCCAATAACTCCAGTAACTCCAATCTTAACTCCAGTAACTCCAATAACTCCAATCTTAATTCCAGTAACTCCAATCTTAACTCCAGTAACTCCAATAACTCCAATCTTAATTCCAGTAACTCCAATCTTAACTCCAGTAACTCCAATCTTAATTCCAGTAACTCCAATCTTAACTCCAGTAACTCCAATCTTAACTCCAGTCTTAACTCCAGTAACTAAAATCTTAACTCCAGTAACTCCAATCTTAACTCCAATCTTAATTCCAGTAACTCCAATCTTAATTCCAGTAACTCCAATCTTAACTCCAGTAACTCCAATCTTAATTCCAGTAACTCCAATCTTAACTCCAGTAACTCCAATCTTAACTCCAGTAACTCCAATAACTCCAGTAACTCCAATCTTAACTCCAGTAACTCCAATCTTAACTCCAGTAACTCCAATCTTAACTCCAGTAACTCCAATAACTCCAATAACTCCAATCTTAACTCCAGTAACTCCAATCTTAACTCCAGTAACTCCAATCTTAACTCCAGTAACTCCAATCTTAACTCCAATCTTAACTCCAATCTTAACTCCAGTAACTCCAATAACACCAGTAACTCCAATAACTCCAGTAACTCCAATAACTCCAGTAACTCCAATAACTCCAGTAACTCCAATCTTAACTCCAGTAACTCCAATCTTAACTCCAGTAACTCCAATAACTCCAGTAACTCCAATCTTAACTCCAGTAACTCCAATAACTCCAGTAACTCCAATCTTAACTCCAGTAACTCCAATAACTCCAATAACTCCAATCTTAATTCCAGTAACTCCAATCTTAACTCCAGTAACTCCAATCTTAACTCCAGTCTTAACTCCAGTAACTCCAATCTTAACTCCAATCTTAATTCCAGTAACTCCAATCTTAACTCCAGTAACTCCAATCTTAACTCCAGTAACTCCAATCTTAACTCCAGTAACTCCAATCTTAACTCCAGTAACTCCAATAACTCCAGTAACTCCAATCTTAACTCCAGTAACTCCAATCTTAACTCCAGTAACTCCAATCTTAACTCCAGTAACTCCAATCTTAATTCCAGTAACTCCAATCTTAACTCCAGTCTTAACTCCAGTAACTCCAATCTTAACTCCAATCTTAATTCCAGTAACTCCAATCTTAACTCCAGGCGCTTACGTTTGTGGTATGATGACAGCAGAGGCATCTTCTGGCAAGCCTTTTAATAGCTTGTTGGCATAGAGATGGTGCCTAATTGTACTTTTGGAGACTGGGTGACCCCAGGATGCAACCAGCTTCTGCAATTCTGTGATCCTTGGAGAAATGTTTGCTTCTCACACCATCTTCCACACTACACTTGCATCCTCTTCCAGACAGCTCCTGTTGCTTTAAACGTCATTATTTTCCTAATGTTGGAAATGGGTAGTTTCAGACATGGAGCTATATTTCTATAGCCATTGCCTACTATTGTAAAAAATATTTTTCCGTGAAGATTATTTTTTATTTTAGCTAAATTAAAGATTATTTTACCCAATTAAAGATAAAGATAACATTTTGAGTGTAAGGACATGCTGATAACGACAAACAAATGTTTTTATTTTGCTGATATTTTCCAGAGTTGCCAATAATTCTGGTGGGCACTGTGTGTGTCTGTGTGTGTGCGGCGTGGGAAAGGTTTGGGGGGGGGGCGGGGGGGGGGTGGTTGGTGGAGAGCTAATATTAGTGAAATTATGCATTGCAAATTAGAAAAGAAATATGTTTTATTTATATTATTAAAGGTTTACTACATACAGGAAAAGCAAGACTCTATGGTACATCCCACAGACTTGCATAATGTACACCTTCCCTTTGAGGGGCCAAGAACAAGCTTCCATTCATTCCATTTCACAGAATCAATAGCAACCCCCGTTCAATAACCGCAGGAATCAATCACCTTCTGAAACGAGCAATAGGACGCTATGCCTGTGGCGTAACACAGCTCACTGGTACCCTTGTGACGGGCGACACTTCCTGGAGCTGGTTTCACAAATCACATACCTGTAGTTTCAAACGTCACATCCGTCTGGTTTCACAAGTCACATCCCTCTGATTTAACACGTCACATCACAGTCAGACTGGCTGTCTGGAAATTCTGGCAGATACCACTTTCGGGCCAGTCAAGTCGCAAAAATGTTAGAACCAAATTTTGCTCCTATATGGTATTTAACAAGAACAACTGCAGCCAATAAAATAATATAGCAATAACAATTTCCATGACCTTTCATGACCTTGGGGAGGTCCCCGTGATGATTTTCTGGAGTGTTACAGGCTCGGCTTAACGTGCCCCATGTACAGCAGCCAATAAAATAATGTAGCAATAACAATGTCCAAACTTCAGCCCTCAGCAGCCCTACACACAAAGACCAGATTTCCATTGCGTAATCAGGGCGTGGATTGTGACGGCAGAATGGAGGGGTGGAGATTAAAATCACAGACCGTGGTTGTGACCTGAGTGTAATTAAAGAAAGAGGTGAAGCGAGACTCACAGAATGTTTACTACATACAGCAAAAGCGAGACTCTATGGTACATCCCACAGACGGTTTATTACATACAGAAAAAGCGAGACTCTATGGTACAACCCACAGACAGGTTTACTACATACAGCAAAAGCGAGACTCTATGGTACATCCCACAGACGGTTTACTACATACAGAAAAAGCAAGACTCTATGGTACATCCCACAGACGGTTTACTACATACAGAAAAAGCGAGACTCTATGGTACATCCCACCGACAGGTTTACTACAAACAGAAAAACCAAGACTCTATGGTACATCCCACAGACGGTTTTGTACATACAGAAAAAGCGAGACTCTATGGTACATCCCACAGACAGGTTTACTACATACAGAAAAAGCGAGACTCTATGGTACATCACAGACGGTTTTTTAATGGAAATCTATCTTTCAGGTGGTTTGGACAGTGATGATCAAATCTTAAATATACAAAACTGCATAACTCACTTATGAATAATGTCATCGCAATAAATACTTTTGAGTTCTGAAATAATTCACATCAACAGCTATTGATGTCACTCAAAGTAGCTTCTCTAGGAATGCCTTTAATTTGTCTTTCCTTTGAAACGGACCTCCGCTGTGCTGTGAATACATCACAAACAGATTCCAGATGGCTGGATCTCTAGCCCAGTGCATGCTGGGTAAACCCAGAGGGCTCTGAAATATTGCAAATCTTAACCTGTCATCATTTACCAGATTAAACAAAAAATCAATGTGGGCATATGACAAATAACCCCCTAATAACTGATTACCAACCACAAGCTGCACAGACAATATGTGAAGCAGTGATACCCATTTTTAATCTAGAAAAAACCTCTCGAGAGTTTGAGTGTGCGTGTGCGTTTTTGTGTATATATTTTCTGGTTTGTGTATCTTGCTGATGACTAAACTTGCCTGATTACAAACGTGTTCCCACAGACGTCACACCGTGACCTTTTCTCTTATCCTGCAGACAGGGTTTGGTGATGTTTCCGTAGCAGCAGACTGAGATAGATTCACTGAGTAAAAAGGCTCAGATTCGAGGCTCTCTCCCGCTAGATAGCTGGAAGTAATAATAAACAGATAAAGGGCCTGAAGCCAGTACCAGCTTCCTACAAACTTCCCTTATCAGCCTGGATACACAGGCGGTCTCCGCGGTAACCCTCGAGCACGGCTGGCTGGAGGGTAATGGTGGGTTTGCTTACGGATCTACTGGCTGTGGCTCAACTGCTTTTCTGAGCAAAAGTGATGTGTGAGCGCTTCTTTGTTCTTTTTTTACATTCTTTGTGTTTACGTACATATATATGTATGACATGGGCCTGTTTAGACGCATGAAAATCCAAGAAAGCCCCGAAACTCTGTATTTGCCAGAAAAAAAGAAGAAGAATCATAACCCAAACAAAGGAGCGATCTGTCACGTCCTGGCCTGGAGCGCGAAGTGGAAGGCGCCTGTTTGGGATTCATGGCTGATTGATCTGGAGCGATGGCGGGATAGGGCTCGTCTCCGCTCTCTGCGTGGGGGGGCGGGGGATTAACTGTCGGATAGTTACTGTCTGATCCACTGGCAACACTGACGTCAAAAAAAAAAAAGAACAAAAAATAAATGTAATAAATCAAGGCAGTGACAGGTGGTACTCTTACCTGCAGCGAGACAAATGCACACACGTACACGGATACGCATGCACGCACGTTCAGTGAGTACATGTTACTAATATATCATGAAAATTAAAAGACCATGACCGCCACCCCACCCAGCTCCCCTCTCCACAGCTGGAAATACAGCAGATGATGATGATGTCATGGCCGGAGGGCACAGAGCAGTCCTTCATCTCTTGTTGACAATGGGACTCAGTGTTCCCATCACAGGGGCCTCAAACCGAGGATCCTCCATGAACTGGCCAAGGGGCCTCAAACTCACGCACATCCTGCCTCTGTGAGAGCTCCATGAACTTGCCAAGGGGCCTCAAACCCACGCACATCCTGCCTCTGTGAGGGCTCCATGAACTGGCCAAGGGGCCTCAAACTCACACACATCCTGCCTCTGTGAGGGCTCCATGAACTGGCCAAGGGGCCTCAAACTCACGCACATCCTGCCTCTGTGAGGGCTCCATGAACTGGCCAAGGGCCTCAAACTCACGCACATCCTGCCTCTGTGAGGGCTCCATGAACTGGCCAAGGGGCCTCAAACCCACGCACATCCTGCCTCTGTGAGAGCTCCATGAACTGGCCAAGGGGCCTCAAACTCACGCACATCCTGCCTCTGTGAGGGCTCCATGAACTGGCCAAGGGGCCTCAAACTCACGCACATCCTGCCTCTGTGAGGGCTCCATGAACTGGCCAAGGGGCCTCAAACTCACGCACATCCTGCCTCTGTGAGGGCTCCAATTCTCAACTCACCTGGCGTGCCTGCAGTTTGGCTGCTGTCAGTCACCTGGCCGGGGGGATCCCTAAAAACGTGTTTTGATGTGTGTGTGTGTGTGTGTGTGTGAGGGGGCTGCAGTTGAGGGGATGGGCGGGGTGAATTTTACCACAGTCAGATAGTCATCACTTTAGCTGCAGACAAGAACAAAACAGCATTTGAAGAAGACTGGCCTAGGGGCGAGGGCCGTGTTACTAGAAAGGCTGGAGTTGTGGGCAATTTGAGCTCAACAGAGAGAGAAAAAGAGAGAGGAGGGAGGGAGAAAGGGAGAGAGCGAGAGAGAGAGAGAGAGAGAGAGAGAGAGGGGGGCAGGAAGTAGGAAGGAACTGGTTTCCCTTTTCCCCCCTCCGTTTTATGATTTGACCACAGGATGTGAAAAAAAAGAACTTCCTGTCTGCATCCATGTGCAATATAAACCTAGAAAAGCAATGCTCAGATGCTGGGGGGGGGGGGGAGTATGTGATGAAAGAATCATCATAAAAATGGAGATGTAACGATAGCAGAAGCCTCTTATTGACTGAGCAGAAAGTGCACATCTGCGCCTCATCTGTGGATAAGACCAAACCACTCAGGGCAGGAGCAGATTATGAGATTACATGCCTGCCAAATTAATAAAGGGCCTTGGAACCGTTCTCCTCAGTAACACTTGGACGGGTTCGCCATGACAACAGTGCGGAACGTGTTTCAAGGATCATCACTTGTGTTTTTGAATGTCTAAATCGAACACATTCATATTTAACGCCTGCCAGCAAAAAAAAAAAGAAGGGTTGAGAGTAAAAGCCATTTTCTCTAAAGATCAGGGCCCGTATTCACAAAATATCTTTAGGCTAAAAGTAGCTCTGAACTTGCTGATTTAGGAGAAACTCTTTAAAATAATGGGCGTGTCAGTTCTAATTTTAGGACTCCTACATTTTTGGTCTAAGAGTATTTCACAAAGCGTTTTAGCGCTAAAACCAGCTTCTAAATCTGTGAAACGTTAGGGGTAGTCAAGAGGACTCTTAAATCACTAAAACCAAATCCGAAAATGGCTGCTGCCGGCAATCTGCCTCGTAATTATATCAACATTTTAGAAGCATTTAATGATACTGAGCTTTTAAAAAGGTATCAGCTTAATCGTGAGGGTATTATGATAATAGTAGAGCTAGTCAGGGATGCAGACACTTCACCAACAAACAGAAACTACCCAATAACACCGGAGATCAAGGTTCTGATAACTCTACGCTACTTGGCCACAGGGAAAATGCAGCTATGCAGCGCAGACGAACTAGGTATATCTCAGTCATCTGTCAGTAGAATATTACATCAAACAATAAATGCCCTCTCCAGACCCCACATCGTCCGACAATTCATACGGTTTCCTCTTGATGTTCGCCTACAAACTACAAAGAAAAAAAGCCCACTTCATGGCCATAGCTGGACTACCCTGTGTAGTTGGTGCTATAGATGGGACACATGTCCGAATTATTGCACCATCACAAGATGAACACGCATTTGTCAACAAAAATCAACACAGGTGGATAAAAAAATCAACCACGTAGGATAAAAAAATCTTTACTTATATGAATATGAGCCAATCCCCTATCAGCCAATCACATCATCCATAGCAACGAGGTCAACCCCGCCTCTTTTAGCTTAAGATTGCTCCAAATTCCTGAGTAAAAGTTGGTCTCAGCAGCTTTGTGAATAGGTTTTAAGAGGAAACTCTTAGCTAGAAACTTTTACTGCTATTTGGACCTCTTAGTGGTAAGATAAAATGTTTTGTGAATACGGGCCCAGATCTGGCCGGCAGGGTATCTTCCAGGGTTAGCACTGCATACCATAGCCATTCGTCAAAAAACTGTACATTATTCTGCTTCATTCCATCAGTGCTGAGCCCATGCAATACGACCCACATATACTGCACCCTGAACTGTGGAAAGGCAAGCATTGGAGTTTTAAAACAAAATGTTTGCAATTCTCTCCCAATACTACAAGTTTCATGGCCACAGGAGAAAATGGAAATGAAAAAAGATATCGTGAGAGAATGGAATATGAACCCCTGAGCATTTGTTAAAATTTATTGTCAAGGTTGGGGAAGAGGGTTTATTACAACGGAGAGAGAGAGAGAGAGAGAGAGGGGAGAGAGAGAGAGAGATAGAGAGAGAGAGAGCCAGCCAGAGACACCCGATGCCCCAGGAGAGAGAACAGTAGATGCCTCACACTGTGTTACGCGGCAGGGGCTTTCTATTTCTAACGCAGTCCTGTCACTCTAAACGCAGCTCCACGCCATATCAGAGAAACAGTGGAGTCGCTGGAGAAGAACAGGCTGGGAGCGCCGTGTCTGTGTTTTGTGTGTTTCTGAGTTTTTCCTCACTGCAGCTCCCTGCAGTTATTTTAACGGCGGCGAGAGATGAGAGATGGAGAGAGTGAGAGAAAGAGAGATGGAGACAGTGAGAGACTTTTGATAGCCTTTCATAACCAATATCCCCTAAAAACTACTCAACAGCAAAATGTCACCACACACACACACACACACACACACACACACACACACGTAAAAATGACACCCCCACTCCCACCCCCCATGCACAGTATATTACATTTCATATAATGACCATTACCCATCCTATAAATACATGGCATTGCTTCCATCTTCATAGCTCCCCCAATTACATACAAATAAATAGATCCCCGTCCCGGAGCATGCAAACAGCACCATCCACACCCCAGATGCTCTGAAACATATCCCTAACCCTAACCCTAACCCCCGTCCCTGAGCATGCAAACAGCCCCATCCACACCCCAGATGCTCTGAAACATATCAAGGTCATTCATAAACCCATAGTACTTATACTCAGCCCTAAGGCACGCAGAGACCAACCCCTTAAACACTAACACTGGGTCTACCGGCCCCTTAAACACTAACACTGGGTCTACCGGCCCCTTAAACACTAACACTGGGTCTACCAGCCCCTTAAACACTAACACTGGGTCTACCGGCCCCTTAAACACTAACACTGGGTCTACCGGCCCCTTAAACACTAACACTGGGTCTACCGGCCCCTTAAACACTAACACTGGGTCTACAGGCCCCTTAAACACTAACACTGGGTCTACCGGCCCACACCCTTTTATTTTGTTCCGTCCCATGAGCCATATTTCCAACTTTGCAATACACTTTATTTTACCTTTATCCTTTTTGAATACTTTGGCCCCAGTACATAGAGCCCCACAGAAAAGACCACTCCCATCCTCCCACAGAGCACATTCAACGTAGCCAGGACCGCAGACAGCAAATACATGCACCACAATTTCAGGCAGATTACAAAAAGGACATCCCTGTCACGAACCCAAACACGGGCTGAACCCAAATGCAACGACCAAGAGACAGGGAAACAGAAATGAGGATTTATTCGGAGCTTTGGGGTAGTCCCAAGCTCAACACAAACTTAACACAATAGTTAAGAGGGTCCAGGAAGTAGCGAACTGCTCCAAACCGGAGCTGGACTTGTACTGGACCGGGAGGCCCACACTGGAACCGAATCACGGGAACGAAGGTTTGTTCCGAACCGGAACTGGACTGGATCAGGACCGGGAGGTCCAACAGGAACTGGGTCACGGGAACGGAGGGTTGTTCCGAACCGGAACTGGACTTGACAGGATGTGGGTTCCGAACCGGAACCGGACTGGATCTGGACCGGGAGGTCCAACAGGAACTGGATCACGGGAACGGGCTCTGGACCGCGGGGTCCAACAGGAACTGGACTGGATCTGGACCGGGAGGTCCAACAGGAACTGGATCACGGGAACGGGCTCTGGACCGGGGGGTCCAACAGGAACTGGACTGGAGGCAGAGCACCCAACTGCGCAGGCAACTGGATCTGGACCGGGAGGTCCAACCGGAACTGGATCACGGGAACGGGCTCTGGACCGGGGGGTCCAACAGGAACTGGACTGGAGGCAGAGCACCCAACTGCGCAGGCAACTGGATCTGGACCGGGAGGTCCAACCGGAACTGGATCACGGGAACGGGCTCTGGACCGGGGGGTCCAACAGGAACTGGACTGGAGGCAGAGCACCCCACTGTGCAGGCAACTGGATCTGGACCGGGAGGTCCAACAGGAACTGGATCACGGGAACGGGATCTGGACCGGGGGGTCCAACAGGAACTGGGCTGGAGGCAGAGCACCCCACTGCACAGGTAACGTTAACTGGGAGCAGGGGTACCGCAACACAAACAGGGGAGACTTGACTGCTACAGGCTGGATATTACAGAACACTGGACTTGGAACCAAGGAGTTAGCCAGGGAAAAAACCACAACAGAGCTTTCAGTCAAGTAGTACCAGAAACCAGGAGACCATGACACGCACGAACAACGTTAACGAACTGGCGCCGAATAGCAGCCAGCGGGAGGTATAAGTAGGGGAGTGAAATTGAAACCAATAACCAAAAGCATGAGGAATGTAACCGAGAGTGATTGACTAATTGACTGGTGCGGAATGCATGCAAGAAGGGGGAAAGGAGATAGGTTGAACCTGAAGTGAGGGAACAGAGAGGAACAGACAGAAGGGGCACGCCCAGCCTGTAGCGACAGGGAAAACACGGACACAGGGAATCCAAACATGACACGGGAGGAAAGGGAAAACCTGGAGAACGGACAGGAAGGGAGCGGGACGTTACAGTACCCCCCCCTCAAAGAACGCCACCTGGCGTAACTGAAGGCCTAATCCTGTCCGGGAACTGGTTGTGAAAGCCGGAGATGAGAGTGGTCCAGAATAAGGCTCTTGTGGAGCCAGGACCGCTCCGGAGGACGACGGTGCAGACAGGACCGCTCAGGAGGACGACGGTGCAGACAGGACCGCTTAGGAGGACGACGGTGCAGACAGGACCATTCAGGAGGACGGCGGCGCCGACAGGACCGCTCAGGAGGACGGCGGTGCAGACAGGACCGCTCAGGAGGACGACGGTGCAGACAGGACCGCTCAGGAGGACGACGGTGCAGACAGGACCGCTCAGGAGGACGGCGGTGCAGACAGGACCGCTCAGGAGGACGGCGGTGCAGACAGGACCGCTCAGGAGGACAGCGGTGCAGACAGGACCGCTCGGGAGGACGACGGTGCAGACAGGACCGTTCAGGAGGACGGCGGTGCAGACAGGACCGCTCAGGAGGACGCCGGCGCCGACAGGACCGCTCAGGAGGACGACGGCGCAGACAGGACCGTTCAGGAGGACGGCGGCGCAGACAGGACAGACTGCGATGGCTACATCGCTCAGGAGACCGGCTCAGGGAGCCGTCTGCGACGGCTGCATCGCTCAGGGGGCCGGCGGCGACGGCTGCATCGCTCAGGGGGCCGGCGGCGACGGCTGCATCGCTCAGGGGGCCGGCGGCGACGGCTGCATCGCTCAGGGGGCCGGCGGCGACGGCTGCATCGCTCAGGGGGCCGGCGGTGGTTAGCTGGCTTGGCTGCTCAGGACAGGAGGTTAGCAGGCTGGGCTGCTCAGGACAGGAGTTTAGCAGGCTGGGCTGCTCAGGACAGGAGGTTAGCAGGCTGGGCTGCTCAGGACAGGAGGTTAGCAGGCTGGGCTGCTCAGGACAGGAGGTTAGCAGGCTGGGCTGCTCAGGACAGGAGGTTAGCAGACTGGGCTGCTCAGGACAGGAGGTTAGCAGGCTGGGCTGCTCAGGACAGGAGTTTAGCAGGCTGGGCTGCTCATGACAGGAGGTTAGCAGGCTGGGCTGCTCAGGACAGGAGGTTAGCAGGCTGGGCCGCTCAGGACAGGAGGTTAGCAGGCTGGGCTGCTCAGGACAGGAGGTTAGCAGGCTGGGCTGCTCAGGACAGGAGTTTAGCAGGCTGGGCTGCTCAGGACAGGAGTTTAGCAGGCTGGGCCGCTCAGGACAGGGGGTTAGCAGGCTCGGCCGCTCAGGACAGGAGGTTAGCAGGCTCGGCCGCTCAGGACAGGAGGCTAGCAGGCTCGGCCGCTCAGGACAGGAGGCTAGCGAGCTCAGCCGTTCAGGACAGGAGGTTAACTGGTCCCGCAACTTGAGAGGAGGCAGGGAACGGGACGGGACTGGTGGCGTGGAAAGGGACCGGACAGGAGACATGGGCCGGTGCGGGACAGGAGGCATGGACCGGTGCGGGACAGGAGGCCTGGACCGGGGCGGGACAGGAGGCATGGACCGGGGCGGGACAGGGGGCATGGACCGGGGCGGGACAGGAGGCATGGACCGGGGCGGGACAGGAGGCATGGACCGGGGCGGGACAGGGGGCATGGACCGGGGCGGGACAGGGGGCATGGACCGGGGCGGGACAGGAGGCATGGACCGGGACGGGACAGGAGAGCTGGGACGGGACGGGACAGGAGAGCTGGGACGGGACGGGACAGGAGAGCTGGGACGGAACGGGACAGGAGAGCTGGGACGGGACAGGAGAGCCGGGACGGGACGGGACAGGAGAGCCGGGACGGGACGGGACAGGAGAGCCGGGACGGGACGGGACAGGGGGTATGGACCGGGGCGGGACAGGGGGCATGGACCGGGGCGGGACAGGAGGCATGGACCGGGGCGGGACAGGAGGCTTGGACCGGGGCGGGACAGGAGGCATGGACCGGGGCGGGACAGGAGGCATGGACCGGGACGGGACAGGAGAGCTGGGACGGGACGGGACAGGAGAGCTGGGACGGGACGGGACAGGAGAGCTGGGACGGGACGGGACAGGAGAGCTGGGACGGGACGGGACAGGAGAGCTGGGACGGGACGGGACAGGAGAGCTGGGACGGGACGGGACAGGAGAGCTGGGACGGGACGGGACAGGAGAGCTGGGACGGGACGGGACAGGAGAGCTGGGACGGGACGGGACAGGAGAGCTGGGACGGGACGGGACAGGAGGGCTGGGTCGGAACGGGACAGGAGGGCTGGGTCGGAACGGGACAGGAGAGCTGGGTCGGAACGGGACAGGAGAGCTGGGTCGGAACGGGACAGGAGAGCTGGGTCGGAACGGGACAGGAGAGCTGGGACGGGACGGGACAGGAGGGCTGGGTCGGAACGGGACAGGAGGGCTGGGTCGGAACGGGACAGGAGAGCTGGGTCGGAACGGGACAGGAGAGCTGGGTCGGAACGGGACAGGAGAGCTGGGTCGGAACGGGACAGGAGGGCTGGGTCGGAACGGGACAGGAGGGCTTGGACGGAACGGGACAGGAGGGCTTGGTCGGAACGGGACAGGAGGGCTGGGTCGGAACGGGACAGGAGGCTTGGGCAGGGACGGAAGGGTGATGGATCCTCCGTCAACGGGTGGCCGAGCCCGTCGGTGGAGCCGGGAGCCAGGACCCCATCGCTTCCTCCTGGGACCACAGCCCCTCGGGCAAAGGGCAAGACGGGTACCTTCAAAATTAGAAGGTGTGGGGTTGTGGCTTGGCTCGGAGCTATCCGGATGGAGAGAGACCACTCCGAGCCTAACGGAGTGGGAGCTGGGAGGAGTCCGGAGTGATGGGTAGTGGTCGGCATGACGGCGGATAAACTCCGGAGTTAGCCCCAAGATTCCCATGAGGTATTCCTCATAGGAATCCGTGCCGAATGGGACGATCTCCATAGAGTGGAAGGTGTGGCGACCCTGCTCGAGGTCGGCTGGGTCCATGTTTAAGGCCAGTTCGTTCTGTCACGAACCCAAACACGGGCTGAACCCAAATGCAATGACCAAGAGACAGGGAAACAGAAATGAGGATTTATTCGGAGCTTTGGGGTAGTCCCAAGCTCAACACAAACTTAACACAATAGTTAACAGGGTCCAGGAAGTAGCGAACTGCTCCAAACCGGAGCTGGACTTGTACTGGACCGGGAGGCCCACACTGGAACCGAATCACGGGAACGAAGGTTTGTTCCGAACCGGAACTGGACTGGATCAGGACCGGGAGGTCCAACAGGAACTGGGTCACGGGAACGGAGGGTTGTTCCGAACCGGAACTGGACTTGAGACAGGATGTGGGTTCCGAACCGGAACCGGACTGGATCTGGACCGGGAGGTCCAACAGGAACTGGATCACGGGAACGGGCTCTGGACCGCGGGGTCCAACAGGAACTGGACTGGATCTGGACCGGGAGGTCCAACAGGAACTGGATCACGGGAACGGGCTCTGGACCGGGGGGTCCAACAGGAACTGGACTGGAGGCAGAGCACCCAACTGCGCAGGCAACTGGATCTGGACCGGGAGGTCCAACCGGAACTGGATCACGGGAACGGGCTCTGGACCGGGGGGTCCAACAGGAACTGGACTGGAGGCAGAGCACCCAACTGCGCAGGCAACTGGATCTGGACCGGGAGGTCCAACCGGAACTGGATCACGGGAACGGGCTCTGGACCGGGGGGTCCAACAGGAACTGGACTGGAGGCAGAGCACCCCACTGCGCAGGCAACTGGATCTGGACCGGGAGGTCCAACAGGAACTGGATCACGGGAACGGGATCTGGACCGGGGGGTCCAACAGGAACTGGGCTGGAGGCAGAGCACCCCACTGCACAGGTAATGTTAACTGGGAGCAGGGGTACCGCAACACAAACAGGGGAGACTTGACTGCTACAGGCTGGATATTACAGAACACTGGACTTGGAACCAAGGAGTTAGCCAGGGAAAAAACCACAACAGAGCTTTCAGTCAAGTAGTACCAGAAACCAGGAGACCATGACACGCACGAACAACGTTAACGAACTGGCGCCGAATAGCAGCCAGCGGGAGGTATAAGTAGGGGAGTGAAATTGAAACCAATAACCAAAAGCATGAGGAATGTAACCGAGAGTGATTGACTAATTGACTGGTGCGGAATGCATGCAAGAAGGGGGAAAGGAGATAGGTTGAACCTGAAGTGAGGGAACAGAGAGGAACAGACAGAAGGGGCACGCCCAGCCTGTAGCGACAGGGAAAACACGGACACAGGGAATCCAAACATGACACGGGAGGAAAGGGAAAACCTGGAGAACGGACAGGAAGGGAGCGGGACGTTACAATCCCTCCCCCACATTTTTTAAAATTTGGACAGAAAGTATTGGTTGCCAGGGCCCCATGTATTACCCTCCACTGCAGGTACAGCACCCTCCACCTAAAACCATACTCTGCCCCGTCAGGGACCTCTGCCACTGATGCTTTCTAACATCCTGTAGAGCCCTGATGTTCCTAACCTTTACTATCACAGCATAAAGGGCCTTCCCCTCCACCTCATCAAAGCGTCCCAGGCTTGGAGTGGCAAAGGAAAGCAGTTTCCCTTCCTCCTCCTCCCAGCCCTCCATATCAGCTACCAATTTCAAGGAGGGGAACATGGCCGGCTCCTCCCCCCGTGGCTCGTTGAAGAAGTCCAGTACTGGTCCTGGCAATGAACTCAGCACCTCACCTGTCAATCTCTCCAGGAGCCTTAATGAGGTGATACCAGTCTCTCGGGATAGGAGTTGAGGTGTCTTCCACCCTGCATCTTCTGGCTGTCTCAGGTGGCCCAGTTTAACAATTCCCGCCCTCACCAAGCGGCTCCGCATAAGTTCAGAGCGGATGCACTCCAGCCTTATCAGTGGGTTGTGAAAGATGGGCTCCTCCCACACCCATGCCTCTGGCTCTATACCCCCTTCACGAAGAGGTCGGAGCAGCCGCCAGGCCTTTATTCCTGCCCCATAAAATGGAGGCAGCCTCAAGATGTTAAGGCCCTCCTGGCTCATCAGAAAAAGATGGCAGTCCAGCCCCATACCACCAGCTCTCCGCAACAGTGCTCGTGCCGGGTCCCCCCAGCTGATGTCCGTATGGTACAGCAATCTCTGAGCAGCCTGGAGTCTGAAAGCCACCACCCTGCTTTCCAGATCCACCAGCCCATGCCCTCCCTCCTGTACAGGTAGATAGAGTACTGCAGCCTTAAGCCAGTGGTGCCCTGTCTGAAGGCCTGCAGAAAACCTGCAGGCGGGTTGAGAACGGCCACTTTGTGCCACGAGGCTGACGCCACTAAATGATTTATTATCAGCGTCCGCTCCCTGTATGACACTTGAGAGAGAAGCCACATCCATTTTTCCAGCTTATTAACTGTTGCTGGGACAGCCTCCTCCCAGTTTTTTTTGACCCAGCCCTCCGAGCCCAGGTACACACCTAGGATCTTCAGGCCTGTCCGGCTCCACCGTAGCTTCCCTGGCAGTTCTGGAATTTCTGTCTCCCTCCATGCCCCACATAGCCCCACTCTTCTCCCAGTTAACCTTGGCTGAGGAGGCCCTTTCATCCTCCCGCAGACTATTCTCTACAGCCTGGATATCTTGCCTATCTCTGACCAGTACTGAAACATCATCTGCGTAGGCAGACACGACTCTAGGTGCTTTAAACCCCATTTCTTGCCTCACCACACCCTGCACTTTCCAACACATTAAAGCAAAAAGTGGCTCAAATACAAGGGTATATAGCGGTCCTGACAGAGGACAACCCTGACGAATGCCCCGCCCCATATACACTGGCCTACACAGCCCCCCCGCTACCTTAACCAGACAAGAGGCCCCGGCATAGAGCAGTTTCACACCTGCAATGAAAACCTCCCCAAAACCAAAGGCCCGTAATGTTTTGAACAAATAGCTTTGGTCCACTCTATCAAAAGCTTTCTCCTGGTCTAGACTCTAAACTTCATGTCTGACAGAGCAGCCAAGTCCATCATGTCCCTCAATAAATGTAGATTGTCCAGCATGGAGCGGCCTGGAACACAATATGTTTGATCCCTGTGTATGATTGTCTTTAGATGTCCTTTCAGCCTATTTGCAAGGCTCTTTGAATAAATCTTGAAATCCATACAGAGCAATGCCACTGGACACTAGTTCCTCAGGTCACTTAGGTCACCTTTTTTTGGCAACAGGGTCAGCACCGCTTTCCGACTGAGTGGCAACTCACCTGCCTCCAGGCACTCCCACAATACCTCGTACCAGTCTGGTCCAATATTCCCCAGAACTTATTCTAGAAGTCCACTGGCAAGCTATCAACCCCTGGGGCACGACCCTAGGCCATTTGAGAGACAGCTTCGCTCAGTTCGTTAAAAGTGATGGGAGAGTCCAGGTCAGGCTTTTGATCATGAGAAAGCTTGGGCAAATTTTCCAATAAAACCTCAGTAGAAACAGGATCACATACCTCAGCAGCATATAATTCCCCATAAAAATTCACAACCTCCTCCCTCATTTCACTCACCACTGATGTGACCTGCCCATCAGCCATCTGCTTATCCTCCCCCCGCCTTCTCTCCAGGCCAAAGAATAAAGAGGTAGGTGTATCCATTTAATTTACCATAGCAAATCTAGCTCTTACTCGAGCTCCTTTTGCTCGTTCCTGGAGAGACAATCTCAGATCTCTCCTTAAGGTTTCTACTTTGTGCTGCTGTCCAGCTTCATTACATTGAATTAGCTGTTCCTCAACTTCTTTAATGCTGTCCTCCAGCCTTTTTGTCACTCTCCTAGCCTCTGCGGTCGAATAAGCAGTGTACTGCTGGCAATAATGCCTTAATTGGTACTTGCTAACATCCCACCACAAATATAAGGAGTCAAATTCCTCCTTCCTCGCTCTCCATTCCAACCAAAATCTTCTAAAACTCAAGCAAAAGGTGGCATCTTGTAAGAGCCTCACATTCAGTTCAATTACTGTCGAGGGCCTGGGGAGATAGTTACGTATATGACACTGCACTGCGTGATGATCAGAGAAGCTAACTGGAGACATGTAAGCCTTCACTAGCCTGTTGTTATGATGGCTAAGTATATACACCCTGTCCAGATGGGCTGCACTGACCCTGTCAGGCCCCGCCTTCATCCATGTGAACTGCTTTTTACCTGGACATTTAATTCTACAGGTGTCCTCTAGAGTGTACCCAGCTATAATGTCTTTTAATACCCCTGCTGAATTTGGATGGGGCTCCTCCCCCCTCCTATCCATAAAAAGATCAATGGTACAGTTAAAATCCCCTCCCAAAACTAAAAAGTCATCCTGTCCTAACAAAGATAGCTCGTATCTCAATGCCCCAAATAGCCCAGCCCTCTCCCTGAATGTATTTTGAGCATAAAGCTTGTAATTTTGATGATTATGGCTTACAGCTAATGAAACCCAAAATTCAGTGTCTCAGAAAATTAGAATATTTTGCTTTAACATATTTTTAAAGTATCATATTTAATATTTGGTCGCATACCCTTTGCATGCTGTTACTTCCTGATGTCTGTGACCAATCAACATCAAAAGACTCTCGATATCTTATTTTCAGGTACTGTTACAAGCGATACTATAACCTCTCTGCATTTGAACTGATCCCTATGAGAATTGGGGGGTAAGTCTAGATTCAGCTGTAAATTACGCTGGTACAGTATGGAACACATGACTGGCGAAATGGCTGTACGTCATCAAGGGTCTAAGGTATCAAACGAGCCCCAAACCATCACTCTGTTGCCAGATATGGAGTAGATGTGGATGGATCACTGCAAGGGTTATTTCTCCTGACTCATTTTCCTATAGAACTCTATAGGAAAATTAATCAGGAGAAATAACCCTTGCAGTTCAAATGCAGAGTTATAGTTTATAGTTATAGTATCGCTTGAAATAGTACCTGAAAATAAGATATCGAGAGTCTTTTGATGTTGATGGGTCAGAGACTTCAGGAAGTAACAGCATGCAAAGGATATGCGACCAAATATTAAATATGATACTTTAAAAATATGTTAAAGCAAAAATATTCTAATTTTCTGAGACACTGAATTTTGGGTTTCATTAGCTGTAAGCCATAATCATCGAAATTACAAGAAATAAAGGCTTGAAATATTTCACTCTATGTGTAATGAATCTATATAATATATGAGTTTCACTTTCTGAAATGAGTGACAACTGAAATCTCTCATTTACATAAGTATTCATACCCTTTGCTTTAACATATTTTTAAAGTATCATATTTTATATTTGGTCGCATATCCTTTGCATGCTGTTACTTCCTGAAGTCTCTGACCCATCAACATCAAAAGACTCTCGATATCTTATTTTCAGGTACTATTTCAAGCGATACTATAACCTCTCTGCATTTGAACTGCAAGGGTTATTTCTCCTGACTCATTTTCCTATTGAACTCAATGGGGAAAAAAGTCAGGAGAAACAACCCTTAAAGGGATCCATCCACATCTACTCCATATCTGGCCGCAGAGTGATGGTTTGGGGCTATTGAACGATATTCTAATTTTTTGAGCTGCACCTGTATATATATAAAATTATATTTAATAGTTCATGTTTTTGTTGCTTTTTTTGTATTGTTACTATGATTAATCATTGATATCATTACACTTTGGCAATATGTATTTTTAAATATGTCATGCCAGTGAAGCATTTGAATTTGAGTGAGAGAAAAAGCGATGAGTGAGAGAAAAGAATGGAGAGAGTGAGAAAAAGACAGAGAGCGAGAGAGCGAGAGATGGAGTGAGAGAAAGAGATGGAGCGAGAGTAAGAGAGATGGAGAGAGCGAGAGAAAGAAAGATGGAGTGAGAGAGTGAGAGAAAGAGAGAGAGATGACTCCTTGCAATGAGGCTGCATCAATCAGAGAAGCTAGAAGCTGTGGCAGGGAGGTGATTGGGAGGTGGCAGGGAGGTGATGGGGAGGTGGCAGGGAGGTGATGCTTGAATTTTACAGTGGGGGGGGGGGGGGGTGAGGAACAGCAATAACAGCATAAAAATAGGATGCTAGTGTCATCACCTTTTGCACAGAAACCAGAGAAAAGCCTCAACAATGGCTGACAACAAACAGAACAAAGCCAATGGTGGTTAGAGAACACCAGCTGCCTACTGCAATCTTGCCATAAATTCCCACCAATCACCAGTGGTGTTTCTTATTACTAATGTAGTCGCTGATTGGTGGAGCTCCTCTCTGGTTGCTATGGAAGAGGTGATGATCCTATACCTGTTTAATTAGTCCTGGGGTGGGGGCCATCCAGATATGTGCAGTGAGAGTGTTATTTTCTTCCCTTACACACTGGAGGGGTAAACGGCTGAATGTAAAACGGCTTTTGTTTGTAATAAATCAGAGGAGCTGCTAACGGAGCCTGACAGGCTTTGTTACACATCCATCACTGAGAAATGACACCGGCTCTCCACATTTATGCGCTTCACACAATATAAGGCCGAGCATCGTCCACGGATGCACTGCAAACAATGGGCTTCCATTTTCAAACACCGCGGCGCCAACTTCAGCAAACAAACACACTTTATTACGGCTAGCATGGATAGCCCAAATGATTAATGAGTGACGGGCGAGAAACATTTTTTCTTTAAGGACGTGCATACTGTAAATGCTTTATATTGTCATAATGCCGTAAGATCGCTGTGCCTGTTACTATCCTGAGCAGTACCTGGGTATTACACTATTTATTGTTGCAAAGCAACACTTCAACCTGACAAAACAGTGGGAAAAATCCCCATAGATACGGCAGGAAAATGGAATGTGTGTCATTGCCAAAAAAAAAGTACAAGGCATAATGTAGTGTGTGATTTGTGTCTGGGCCAGCCTGTGTCCTAACCCTAACCCGAACCCGAACCCTAACCATAACCCTAACCCGAACCCCAACCCTTTCAGCACCCTCACTTTTGTTTTTATTGTTAGAAAGTCTTAGTTTAGTGCTGATACTTTAATGTATTTCAGAATGATTTGTGTCTGCATAAGGCTGCAGAGAATAAAGACTCATTGTGTCTGCAGGAAGTCCTCCTCAATCTACAGCCACCCCAGCCTGCAGGCCACAGGAAGTCCTCCTCAATCTACAGCCACCCCAGCCTGCAGGCCACAGGAAGTCCTCCTCAATCTACAGCCACGCCAGCCTGCAGGCCACAGGAAGTCCTCCTCAATCTAAAGCCACCCCAGCCTGCAGGCACAGGAAGTCCTCCTCAATCTACAGCCACGCCAGCCTGCAGGCCACAGGAAGTCCTCCTCAATCTACAGCCACCCCAGCCTGCAGGCCACAGGAAGTCCTCCTCAATCTACAGCCACCCCAGCCTGCAGGCCACAGGAAGTCCTCCTCAATCTACAGCCACCCCAGCCTGCAGGCCACAGGAAGTCCTCCTCAATCTACAGCCACCCCAGCCTGCAGGCCACAGGAAGTCCTCCTCAATCTACAGCCACCCCAGCCTGCAGGCCACAGGAAGTCCTCCTCAATCTACAGCCACCCCAGCCTGCAGGCCACAGGAAGTCCTCCTCAATCTACAGCCACCCCAGCCTGCAGGCCACAGGAAGTCCTCCTCAATCTACAGCCACCCCAGCCTGCAGGCCACAGGAAGTCTTCCCCAATCTACAGCCACCCCAGCCTGCAGGCCACAGGAAGTCCTCCTCAATCTACAGCCACGCCAGCCTGCAGGCCACAGGAAGTCCTCCTCAATCTACAGCCACCCCAGCCTGCAGGCACAGGAAGTCCTCCTCAATCTACAGCCACACCAGCCTGCAGGCACAGGAAGTCCTCCTCAATCTACAGCCACCCCAGCCTGCAGGCCACAGGAAGTCCTCCTCAATCTACAGCCACCCCAGCCTGCAGCCACAGGAAGTCCTCCTCAATCTACAGCCACCCCAGCCTGCAGGCCACAGGAAGTCCTCCTCAATCTACAGCCACCCCAGCCTGCAGGCCACAGGAAGTCCTCCTCAATCTACAGCCACCCCAGCCTGCAGGCACAGGAAGTCCTCCTCAATCTACAGCCACCCCAGCCTGCAGGCCACAGGAAGTCCTCCTCAATCTACAGCCACCCCAGCCTGCAGGCACAGGAAGTTCTCCTCAATCTACAGCCAACCCAGCCTGCAGGCACAGGAAGTCCTCCTCAATCTAAAGCCACCCCAGCCTGCAGGCCACAGGAAGTCCTCCTCAATCTACAGCCACCCCAGCCTGCAGGCACAGGAAGTCTTCCTCAATCTACAGCCACCCCAGCCTGCAGGCCACAGGAAGTCCTCCTCAATCTACAGCCACCCCAGCCTGCAGGCACAGGAAGTCCTCCTCAATCTACAGCCACCCCAGCCTGCAGGCACAGAAAGTCTTCCTCAATCTAAAGCCACCCCAGCCTGCAGGCACAGGAAGTCCTCCTCAATCTACAGCCAACCCAGCCTGCAGGCCACAGGAAGTCCTCCTCAATCTACAGCCACCCCAGCCTGCAGGCCACAGGAAGTCCTCCTCAATCTACAGCCACCCCAGCCTGCAGGCCACAGGAAGTCCTCCTCAATCTACAGCCACCCCAGCCTGCAGGCCACAGGAAGTCCTCCTCAATCTACAGCCAACCCAGCCTGCAGGCACAGGACGTCCTCCTCAATCTACAGCCACCACAGCCTGCAGGCCACAGGAAGTCCTCCTCAATCTACAGCCATGCCAGCCTGCAGGCCACAGGAAAGTTGTGTGTTTGCTTTATTTTTTCGCAATGCAACAATTACATTTTCTTCACAGTTGAGGGATTTCAATAACCAAACTGTTCACCTAAATTAATGAAATAAACTCATTCGTATCAAAAATGTATTAGTTAATACATAAAAATGTATTAACAATTTGTTAATCAATGGTAAAGGTAATATCCATTCAATCCAAGGTCATTGGATTGAATTAAAGGAGTTCTGGCCTGAAACCGATGCTCTTCCCTCGTGAGTCCTAGTATGCTTGGTGAGTGTGTGTGTGCGTGCATGCGTGAGCGTGTGTGAGTGCGCATATGTGTGTGTGCACGTGTGTGTGCGTGTTTGCATGCGTGCGTGTATATGCGCATGTGTGTGTGTGCAGGGGTGCATGTGCATGTGCGCACGCGTGCACGTGTGTATTTATGTGTGTATAAGTGTGTGTGTGCAGGGGTGCATGTGCGTGTGCATGTGTAGGGGTGCATGTGAGTGTGTGTATATGTGTGTGTGTGTATGTGTGCAGAGGTGCAAGTGCATATGTGTATATGTGTGTGTGCGTGTGCATGTGTGTGTATATGTGTGTGCATGTGCGTGTGTGTGTGTATATGTGCGAGTGTGTGTGTGCGCATGTGTGTCCATGCGTGTATATATGTGTGCACATGTGTGTTTATGTATGTATAAGTTTTATTTTTTTTTACCTCGTTTTGCTGGTTGGGGGCTAAGGCCTGGTTTTTTGTTATATTTTCCCTCTGTTTCCCTGTACAGCGTCTTTGTGACAATTCTCTGTAAAAAACGCTATACAAATAAAATTTTATTGAATTGAATAAGTGTGTGTGTGTGTGTGTGTGTGCAGGGGTGCATGTCCCTGTGTGTGTGTGCATGTGTCTATATGTGTGTGTGTGTTTGCATGTGTGTGTGTGCGTGTGTGTTTATCTGTGTATAAATGTGTGTGCGACTCTGCAAAGATGGAGAGCAGAGGAGAGGCTGATGACCCATCTGTCAGATCCATGGGGAGGGGGGTGTTAAAAAAACGTTTGCTTTGAAGTCGTCCCTGTCAACACCCCCCCCTTCTGCTCGGCCTATCAGCATCCCATAATTCATTCTTCCTGTCCGTGAGGCTGGCTCGGATGCACTGGAATGCCTTTCTGAGATTGGAGGAAAAGTGAATTATAGGAACACCTGGAACGGTGTGCGTGTGTGTGTGTGTGTGTGCGTATGTGTGTGTGTGTCTGTGCGTGTGTGTGTGTGTGTGTGTGCGTATGTGTGTGTGCGTATGTGTGCGTATGTGTGTGTGTGTGCGTATGTGTGTGTGTGTGTGTGTGTGTGTGCGTATGTGTGTGTGTGTGTCTGTGTGTGTGTGTGCGTATGTGTGTGTGTGTGTGTGTGTGTGTGTGTGTGTGTGTGTGCGTGCGTATGTGTAAGTATGTGTTGGGGGAGGGGTCAGTAATGCCTTTGAAATCCAACCTGCTCTAGAGAGACTGTGACCCATGTGCCGGATCAATTTCCCCTGACTGCTGCATCACACCCTCTCTACTGGGACAAGCACCCAAAAACACGGGAGTGCGGAGATGAGCAAGGGGAGAGAAAACAGACAGGTCATGTCCTGCCCCCGTCTCCACCGCAGTGCACAAGCTCACATTCCTGCAGACTGCCGACTCCCCAGCACCCCCACGCCCACCACGCCCACGTCCACATTCCCCCCACCAGACATAACAGATGTGTGCACTTTAGGAGACAATCTGCATCTTCTCCGTCACAAACAAACTCTGTGGCAGCTTCAGAGCGGAGATTCACCCGCAGCCTTCCACTGCAAACTTGTCTTAAAGCAAAGTTTCTCCAAACAGCTCCAAACCAAGTCATATGAGCTAAATATGGGAGTTTTTATTGCTGATTTCTATTCATGAATGAATAGCACTTCCCCATATTGGGGATTAGTAGTTTTGATTCAATTTAGGAATTTGTGACATCACTTTTAAAGCTTAATTGGCGCCCATGTAATTTGCTGTCATGTATCTTATTCTTATTTAATTTGTACTTATATCCAGGTCAACTTGTAAAGTGTACATGACATTTATAGAGGTGGGTATTTTTTATCAAGGTTAAGCACCTTACCCTCGAGAACAACCTCTAAACTCCGCCTAATTTTTCAACCTTGAAAGACTTCAATTGTTTTGCAAGAAATAAATTAAAATGGAAAAAAGTCCCTCGTCAGCAATACACCACCCTTAACAGCAATACACCACCCTTAACAGCAAAACACCACCCTTAACAGCAACACACCACCCTTAACAGCAATACACCACCCTTAACAGCAACACACCACCCTTAACAGCAACACACCACCCTTAACAGCAATACACCGCCCTTAACAGCAACACACCGCCCTTAACAGCAACACACCACCCTTAACAGCAACACACCACCCTTAACAGCAATACACCACCCTTAACAGCAATACACCACCCTTAACAGCAACACACCACCCTTAACAGCAATACACCACCCTTAACAGCAACACACCACCCTTAACAGCAACACACCACCCTTAACAGCAACACACCACCCTTAACAGCAATACACCACCCTTAACAGCAATACACCATCCTTAACAGCAACACACCACCCTTAACAGCAACACACCACCCTTAACAGCAACACACCACCCTTAACAGCAACACACCACCCTTAACAGCAATACACCACCCTTAACAGCAATACACCACCCTTAACAGCAACACACCACCCTTAACAGCAACACACCACCCATAACAGCAACACACCACCCATAACAGCAACACACCACCCTTAACAGCAATACACCACCCTTAACAGCAATACACCACCCTTAACAGCAACACACCACCCTTAACAGCAACACACCACCCTTCACAGCAATACACCGCCCTTCACAGCAATACACCATCCTTAACAGCAACACACCACCCTTAACAGCAATACACCACCCTTAACAGCAATACACCACCCGTAACAGCAATACACCACCCTTCACAGCAATACACCGTCCTTAACAGCAACACACCACCCTTAACAGCAATACACCACCCTTAACAGCAATACACCACCCGTAACAGCAACACACCACCCATAATGCCCAGAATGAGGCCGATTTAAACTAACTTTCATTGGCATTGATTTCTCAGATGTCTTTATCATCATACTGGCTGATTGGTTCTCTCAATCAATGAGGCGCTGAGAATTTCTCAAGAGCAACATTTCTGCAGGTCGAGTGATCAGGTAATTAGAATGGAGGTGTGAAGAGGGGATGGGGAGAAGAGTGATACTGTAACTCCACTGGCCCTTCTGCCTCCCAGTGTTAACCTTCAACCCTCTTTCACTGAAATCAGCCCTCTTTCATCATCGCCCGCTAACAACGATGCCTCCCCAGCCTTTTCCCTACACCCCTGCCCCACCCAATGGTGCCATGGGAACAGTCATGTGACTTATTTTTCTCCTTGGCAGGAACGTGCTGAAGAAGCGAGCAAATGAAGGTATGACCAGGATGTGTGAATATTCCAGGATCCATGAGCGAGGATCCAGAACTGAACCGTTATCATCTTAGTCAACATTCAGCTGTAAAACTGGATATTATGTTAATAAAAACCCATAAATAGAGGTGTCTGCCAAAAATATAAATAACCTCGTCTCTGCCGGCTTCAGCTGTGCTTTGAAATGAAAGTGTCGCAAGGTGACCTCCTCCACAAGAACCTAACACACAGGCGCCCGCAATTGCCTGTAATTTCTGGTGCATCGCGGGGCTTTTTGTGGAACCTGTGATTTAAAGATGAATCAGCCTCCTGTTTTTCAGAAAATCTCAGGAACAAGGCTGGTGGAACCGTTAAGCCGAGCTCATCGAAAAACATACCTGCCATTCCACGCCCTTCACACACAGAGAGACACAGAGAAACACAGAGAGACACAGAGACACAGAGAAATACAGAGAGACACAGATAAATACAGAGACACAGAGAAACACAGAGAAACACAGAGAGACACAGAGAAACACAGAGAGACACAGAGAAACAAAGAAAGACACAGAGAGACACAGAGAAACACAGAGAGACACAGAGAAACACAGATAGACACAGAGAAACACAGAGAGACACAGAGAAACACAGAGAGACACAGAGAAACACAGAGAAACACAGAGACACAGAAAGACACAGAGAAACACACAGAGACACAGAGAGACACAGAGAGACACAGAGAAACACAGAGAGACACAGAGAAACACAGAGAGACACAGAGAGACACAAAGAAAGACACAGAGAGACACAGAGAAACACAGAGAGACACAGAGAGACACAGAGGCAATTTAGCATAACGGACTCGAGGTTTGTGTCCTGCAGACCCTGCACAATAATAAGTTGATACAGAAGCAACAGCAGAAAAATACAACCATCTCACAAAAACCAGGCCAAATCCTGTACCCTAAAGGCCAAATCCTGTACCCTAAAGACCAAATCCTGTACCCTAAAGGCCAAATCCTGCACCCTAAAGGCCAAATCCTGTACCCTAAAGGCCAAATCCTGTACCCTAAAGACCAAATCCTGTACCCTACAGACCAAAGACCAAATCCTGTACCCTAAAGGCCAAATCCTGTACCCTAAAGGCCAAATCCTGTACCCTAAAGACCAAATCCTGTACCCTAAAGGCCAAATCCTGTACCCTAAAGGCCAAATCCTGTACCCTAAAGACCAAATCCTGTACCCTACAGACCAAATCCTGTACCCTAAAGACCAAATCCTGTACCCTAAAGGCCAAATCCTGCACCCTAAAGGTCGATGACCTGCCACACATAATTGGCAGCAGTGTCGGCCCGGTTGGGGAGGGCTCAGTTGACCAGAAACCGCGTCTCATCGCTCTCTAGTGACTCCCGCTGGTCGATCAGGTGCCTGCTGTTGCTAAAACTACATAAGAAGCGTGTTCAGACTCAAGTCTGCGCATGCTTAGCCGGTGGGCTGTGGTGTTAAAGGTAAAGCTGGTGGCATTGTGCTGTGCTTTGATGAAAGCGTGTGTCCGTCTACGCTGAGGAGGTCAGTGCTGTATCAGTGAGGCTATAGTACAAAATGTGGGGAAAGGTTTTATTGTATAAATAAAAGGCCCATGTCAAGCCTAGTCTTGAACACCTTGAGCATCTGAGCTTCTTTTGCAGGATGGGCCAGCTCTTCCCTGCATGAACAGCTCTCCTTATGACAAGCAGCGCAAAATTGACCTTGTAACACCAGACATGGGGGAGGAGAAGTAAACAGTGTTGTTTTCCCATTCGAGTTCTGTCTCTGGATAATTTATTCCTCATGGGTGCGTTTTTGAAAAGGAGCAGCACGGTGTGCAATGCAACATTCAAATGAAAGGTTGTACTCGTGTCTCCTCTGTGAAAGTGCGGTCAGACGGTAATATAGCGGAGACATAAACTGAAATCCCGTTAGTGTGGCGCTGTTATTACGCCATATTGTCTGTGACTCTCAAAAGCACAGCTGCATTTCAACATCGGCGGCTATTTTACACAGGAGAAAAAAAATCAAAAAGAGAACGATAAAGGAAAGACACATTCAGCTCCTTCGCACGGAGCTTTATCTGACCCAGCTGAAATCCCACAGACAGATAAAGCTACATGCAAATGAGCTGAATTTGACACAGCTTAGGGTGATGCTCCCCATACGCCCCAGATGTGGAACGGAAGCACAAATCGATCAAACCCATCTGAATACTGTACCCCACAAGGGAGGTGGGGAGAAACAATGATGTGAATATGAAAAAAGATGATGTGAACACGTACACGAATAAATTAATGTTTAACAGCGTTTGTGCGTCTGCAGTGGCTGCTTTGCTGAAAATGGACCTGTGCTCCTCGCTGTCATTGTGCCAGAGAGGGGTGTAAGGTTGAAGGCCCACATACCTGTGCTCCTCGCTGTCATTGTGCCAGAGAGGGGTGTAAGGTTGAAGGCCCACATACCTGTGCTCCTCGCTGTCATTGTGCCAGAGAGGGGTGTAAGGTTGAAGGCCCACATACCTGTGCTCCTCGCTGTCATTGTACCAGAGGGGTGTAAGGTTGAAGGCCCACATACCTGAGCTCCTCGCTGTCATTGTACCAGAGGGGTGTAAGGTTGAAGGCCCACATACCTGAGCTACTCGCTGTCATTGTACCAGAGGGGTGTAAGGTTGAAGGCCCACATACCTGAGCTCCTCGCTGTCATTGTACCAGAGGGGTGTAAGGTTGAAGGCCCACATACCTGAGCTACTCGCTGTCATTGTGCCAGAGGGGTGTAAGGTTGAAGGCCCACATACCTGAGCTCCTCGCTGTCATTGTACCAGAGGGGTGTAAGGTTGAAGGCCCACATACCTGAGCTACTCGCTGTCATTGTGCCAGAGGGGTGTAAGGTTGAAGGCCCACATACCTGTGCTCCTCGCTGTCATTTTACCAGAGAGGGGTGTAAGGTTGAAGGCCCACATACCTGTGCTCCTCGCTGTCATTGTACCAGAGGGGTGTAAGGTTGAAGGCCCACATACCTGTGCTCCTCGCTGTCATTGTGCCAGAGAGGGGTGTAAGGTTGAAGGCCCACATACCTGTGCTCCTCGCTGTCATTGTGCCAGAGGGGTGTAAGGTTGAAGGCCCACATACCTGAGCTACTCGCTGTCATTGTACCAGAGAGGGGTGTAAGGTTGAAGGCCCACATACCTGAGCTCCTCGCTGTCATTGTACCAGAGAGGGGTGTAAGGTTGAAGGCCCACATACCTGAGCTACTCGCTGTCATTGTGCCAGAGGGGTGTAAGGTTGAAGGCCCACATACCTGTGCTCCTCGCTGTCATTGTGCCAGAGAGGGGTGTAAGGTTGAAGGCCCACATACCTGTGCTCCTCGCTGTCATTGTGCCAGAGAGGGGTGTAAGGTTGAAGGCCCACATACCTGTGCTCCTCGCTGTCATTGTACCAGAGGGGTGTAAGGTTGAAGGCCCACATACCTGAGCTCCTCGCTGTCATTGTACCAGAGGGGTGTAAGGTTGAAGGCCCACATACCTGAGCTACTCGCTGTCATTGTACCAGAGGGGTGTAAGGTTGAAGGCCCACATACCTGAGCTCCTCGCTGTCATTGTACCAGAGGGGTGTAAGGTTGAAGGCCCACATACCTGAGCTACTCGCTGTCATTGTGCCAGAGGGGTGTAAGGTTGAAGGCCCACATACCTGAGCTCCTCGCTGTCATTGTACCAGAGGGGTGTAAGGTTGAAGGCCCACATACCTGAGCTACTCGCTGTCATTGTGCCAGAGGGGTGTAAGGTTGAAGGCCCACATACCTGTGCTCCTCGCTGTCATTTTACCAGAGAGGGGTGTAAGGTTGAAGGCCCACATACCTGTGCTCCTCGCTGTCATTGTACCAGAGGGGTGTAAGGTTGAAGGCCCACATACCTGTGCTCCTCGCTGTCATTGTGCCAGAGAGGGGTGTAAGGTTGAAGGCCCACATACCTGTGCTCCTCGCTGTCATTGTGCCAGAGGGGTGTAAGGTTGAAGGCCCACATACCTGAGCTACTCGCTGTCATTGTACCAGAGAGGGGTGTAAGGTTGAAGGCCCACATACCTGAGCTCCTCGCTGTCATTGTACCAGAGAGGGGTGTAAGGTTGAAGGCCCACATACCTGAGCTACTCGCTGTCATTGTGCCAGAGGGGTGTAAGGTTGAAGGCCCACATACCTGTGCTCCTCGCTGTCATTGTGCCAGAGACGGGTGTAAGGTTGAAGGCCCACATACCTGTGCTCCTCGCTGTCATTGTGCCAGAGGGGTGTAAGGTTGAAGGCCCACATACCTGTGCTCCTCGCTGTCATTGTACCAGAGGGGTGTAAGGTTGAAGGCCCACATACCTGTGCTCCTCACTGTCATTGTACCAGAGGGGTGTAAGGTTGAAGGCCCACATACCTGTGCTCCTCGCAGTCATTGTGCCAGAGGGGTGTAAGGTTGAAGGCCCACATACCTGTGCTCCTCGCTGTCATTGTGCCAGAGAGGGGTGTAAGGTTGAAGGCCCACATACCCCAGGGGGGTGAGGCTTTTGCAGGACACAGGAAAAGAGGAACAATTATATATTTTGCTTTCACTCCAAACTGTTCTGCTGCAAAGTACAGAGGGGCTGCTTCAATGTGTTTCGAAAAAGTAATAATTTTTTCATCCAGTCATAATTCTTATCGCAAGTTTACTTTTAACAAAAAGGCACAATGTTCAACCCATATTTCACACGGAATGGCTTTTCACTTGGCCAACTTGTGTTGTGACATTTTTCTTTGAGATAAATTTTCCAGGAAAAAAATGCTATTTAATAGCCGGCATTATGCTTCACTTGGAGCCGTTAAATCATTGCGCTGCACTGTACAGCTCAGAGGAAGGGGGATTACATAACAAAGGTAAGATTTCAGCGCTCTCCAAACATTCTGTACAATACATACATCTTTATTCACATTGTTCAATAGCATCTTGGAAAAACACAAGAGACAATATCTCTCAAAGAAAAAGTTAAATAAAGTGCCCACTTAAAGTTTTACTTTTGCTTAGTCAATATCAGAACAATGCTCATGACAACTGTACTATGTACTGTACAAAGACACCATTGGACAAAAAAGTTCGAAAACAAAAAAAATTCTCCTGAATTTCACTACTGAAAAAGTCAACGCACCATCACATAAAAATTTAAAAACTGTATGGAGTATTTTATTTTAAATGATTTCCTAGAAATAAACGATGAGCGCATGGGCACACGTCCCATAATGCTCTTTGGGGGGGCTTGCAGAGATCTGAGAGTGTCTGCAATCTGAAAATGAAAATTAAACCCTTCAAATCCACCCCATTTCAAGCCCAAGTGACCTTTCTGCAGTTAGAAGCATTTCACAGACAGCAGTTATGTGTGTAAGAGCAGCTCTCCTTTCATTCACTATTAGCCACAATCAAACACATTCAGCACTGTCTCTCTCTCTCTCTCTCTCTCTCTCTTTCTCTCTCTCTCCTCACTCTCACACACACACACACACACACACACACACATGCGGAAACCTTAAAAGCAATCATGCAGAGAAAATGTGAGCCATTATCCAAGCGTCATGCTGAAACGTCCTCTCTCTCGGAGAGAGGTGGAAATCTACTGCTAGCTTAGAGTCAGCCCCCACCCCACCCCACCCACTGGCCAATCACAGAGCATTAAGCACATACCCCTGATGGGAGTGGTCCTGGCTCTGTGACTGACAGCTGTGCCCCCCCCCCCCCCCCACCCGAGACCCCGCCCCTTCCTGCAGACCAGGCCCAGTTGACTGCATCTAAGCTGCATTTTCCCGCTGGAATGCACGCGCGGTAATGAGATCACTCACGCAGAGGAAGTGCTTCGCACGGTCCCTCAGGAATGCGCCGTACGTCCGCTTTTTCCCCCCTCGCAAAAACATGTGCTAAAGCCCCGAAGCGTCGGTGACATCTCCCTAGACTCCGCAGTCAGTCCCGCACTGTTGGGAAGGGGGGTTTACTAAACGGAGAGCACCGTTAATGCCAAAGCAATTCTTCACTGGTATGTGATGATTGAATATATCAAGCTCATTATTTTTGAGTTTGAGGTTAAATTGCAGATGTCAGCATTGGCTAACAACGTAGCATTATTTCTCACGGCTGATATAATACTGAAGCCTTTTCCCCCTCTGATTCTCCAGAAGCAAAACAATAACTAATAAACAGGTAAACACTCCTGTCGCACAATAAATATAACAGCTTGAGTAATGAATGGGAAGCTGAGTGGTGGTCACAGGCTGATGTACACAGAGTGGATTTGGGAGGGGGGGGCAAACAGTGTGGGTTTGGAAGGGGGGGCAGTGTAAGAATGTGCATGGAAGCAAATAGCCCTTCCTGAGGGCGATGTTAGCCATGTGGCACCTTTAAAACGCTGCCGGCTGAACTAAGTGGAAACTCATGTGTGTTGGGTGTGTGTGTGGGGGGGGTCTCGCTCTATTAAAACCACACCCTCTTGCACGCCCCATTGGGGGGGGGGGCTTCAGTATCCACCGTGGCCTGAGTCTTGCACATCCCTTCCACATGGCTTAAATAAGCTCTTCTCCCTGCTCAGAATGATGAGAAGCCCGGGTAACTAGGTCCAGACAGAGGCCTTTCCTGGAACTTTTATAACCGGGGGGGACGTACAGGGTGAACCCCCCAAAAACTCCCTGATCTGGAGTTGGACCCCGCAGAGTCTGAACAGAGCCAACGTGAAACACGCTCAAAGGACAGGCCCCTTTGAAACTGGCCCCCAGTGTAATTAAGCCCTGGCGTCACACCAACAGCAAGCTCATTAAGAAGAGAAAAAAGAAAAAGGATATATCTATAAATAAAGAGTATTTTAGGCTTCCATTAAAACATCACCAGCTGTAGACAGGTTTTGGGAGGCAGTGGGACATCTGGTGAATGATGGGCTCTGGCCCCAGGATGCCTGCACCTGAATATGTGTGCCTGGAGTTACCAGATACATCCTGGGGACCCCCACCCCCCACCCAAAAACACCCTCTCCATTCCCCTCCTGAATATGACCTGCTTTCCCTTTCACACTGCAATGCTTCTATCGATCTGCTCCCTCCCTCCCTCTCTCTCTCTCGCTCTAGCCCTCCCTTCATCTCTCCCTTTCTCCTCGACTAAATGAATGCAATGCAATGCAATGCAATGTCAAGAACACCCACCTCCACCTATAAAACTGACGTCACCCGCACAGCACATCTTTATCACATTGCCTCGTAAAGTGGTTCAGTCAGTAAGCACACCTGACACCTTGGACAAAGAGGCCCAGAAATGCAGTTGATGGGGCTTGAGGTTAAACTGTAAGACCCCCCCCCATGTGGAAATGGTCCCTTTGGGTGGGGGCAGTGAGTTGGGGGGAGGAAGCTCCTCAGCGAAGAACCGCTCCAGGGAACAAAGACAACGTGCCTTACAGAGTGGCTCTGAGAAGGCTGTGGAGCGGCTGCCCGTGATGTGCGCTCAATTACACTTCTACCACTGCAGCCCAACACAGGACCAAAACCACCCACCCTCCCCGACTGAACAATGGCAGGGCTGGACCAGCCCGGCTATAAATTAAATCCACTCTCACAAATTCAGCTTATGTTCCTGTCCGCTTGAAGGCTGCCTATTCACCCCATCTAGACTCTCTTTCTTCTGGGTGAAGTCTAATTTCCGCCGAAATACCCATGGTTACGTTTATTTTATATGGTAAGCATGGGTGGGCGGGCTCTGGTTGAAGTTATAGCCCAGCACGTTGGCCGGGCTAACGTCGCATCGCAGCTTCCATCTGTTAAAAAAATGTAGGCTACGGAGAGTAGCGCGCGCGTGGTATTTTTGAAGCGAGACAACTGGGCTACAAAGGAAAGGTTTCCACTGTGACTTATCGAGCGGTAAACCGCGGCACTGTCGCGTGACCCACCGTGTTTACAGTGTGCTCTGGGGTCACCGGGAAACCTCAAGAACCACATGATTGGACACGTGAAAACTCACACGAGAAACATTACAAATAAAAAGTGTACAAAAACAAAAAAAAGCCCTGGAATGTCACAATGTTAGGCAGGATAGTTAAGCAGGATACATTAAATAATTACACAAGATAAACACCACTTCCTACAAATAATACGATTAAGGCTGGAAATCAATGTGATATCATTTTACCGTTTTGTTTGATTGAAAATTGTAAATGTTCTTTTAAAAAACTGCACAAGGACTGCCGTATGTCCCTATACACCACTATCTAATTTGCCACTACATTCTAAACGGTTTCTCCACTAACCTTCAGATTAAGGCTTCTTTGTCTGTTAAACTGCCATTCTCGGTTTCCCGTACGGCTCTGACGAACGAATGCATCCAACGCCCACCTATACGGTATACAATAAGGCTGCTGTTGCCTACTTGCAATTTCAAGAGTTGCTTTCTTCTGTTGTACTACAATAAAACTTATTGTAACGAGCTACCGCGTTCTTGACAGCTCGAATAAAGGACAAAGAACAGCCTTGTATCACCCCTTTCATAATTTATCACAAAAAGATGACATAGAAAGTGACAGATGCTTGCAATAAGTATCGTTTAAGGCTTAATTAGACACAAAGCACGGCATTTGTTTTACTTTAAAACATAGAAATTAAATGTGATTCATTTTAAAACATGACGTGGACAAGTCTTTTTCTTTTTTCCCCCACAAGAGGTAGATCATTAAGTTATTTCAGCAGATCTAACAGATCGCGTGACGCGCCTTAATTTATTACAGGTGTATCTAACAGACAACATATTACTTCCAGAAATACGTTTTTTTTAAAACACCCAATTGTTCTTATGCCCCCACCCCATTGTCTCGTACCATGTCATACACGCGCCGTGTAATTTATAATTGGCTGTACTTCCCTTTGCAGTGTAAAATGTGTTTGTACAGTCGGTCTATTCTGTTTTGCAAGATCCCCGCGTGCTCGTCCGAGAGAAAGCCCAATTCGGGGGCCAAGGGCTCGCTCTCCCGGTACAGCTGCAGCAGTCGCGTCCTCGCGTCTTTGAGCCGGTGCAGCTCAATCACGCGCTGCGCTGTCCTTTTCCTGAACACGCACACCGAACCCATAAGGGCGCTGTGGTACTTCTCCCACATATGCAGCACCCTGTAGCCGTGCACCAGTCCGGCCTCGTTGTCGATGAACACCAGGTCGCCGCCCGGCGTTTTGTGCAGGTTGCTGGTATCCCTCTCCATCACCCGCGAGTCCCACTGGAGGCTAAAGAGGTTGCTCACGAGCCTGTCGAAGTTGGCCGTCAGGTAGTCGAACAGGATGAGGTCTGACCACTGCACGAGCTCCAGCAGTTCCCCCAGCGTCTTGTTCTCCAGCGCCTCTCGCAAAGGGTGAAGTCCCCTGCCCTCTTGCCGGAGTGGGGCCGGGGTGACGACTCCGGTTAAGTTAGCGACCCATTCGGTGAGGGACACGATCGCTTTCCCGCTCCACTGCAAGCTCGCGACGCTCCCCTTCACCGCAGCCCATTGTTCGCTCTCGAGATTCAACTGGGAAAGCGTAAGTGGCGGCAGGTTGGGAATACCAAGCATGGTAGCTAAGTAATAGGTCAGCGTTTCCCCTTGCACCTGGTCCGCGTTTATTCCATACCGCACGCACGCTTTGGTGCCGTCGGTGAAAGTGGCCAGTCGGTTGGAGATCCTGCCACAGCCCGGTTCTAGTGACACAATGGGACGACCCCTGCTTCTCTCTCTCCAATCTCGGGTGTGGTCTTCCGTGAAGCCCACCGGCAACTGAGCCTCCAGCTGTTCGCTCCAAAAAACCCCATCCTCAACCAGTTCGCTTAGCATGAGCGGATCCCCTCTAGATTTCCCTCTATTGTTAACGCTCAGCCGTGAATCTCTGAAAGTGTCGAACTGCTCGCTCAGGCTGCTGAGGTTGTGAACATCGACAACGTTCCCAAATAACAGCTTTTGTGCGACAGGCACAGCGAGTAGCGCCCGGAAAGTTTTAGGGGGGAGATCCAGGGGACCCGGGTGATCAGGCGCTCCCCCCGGTGTGTGAAACCCAATCCTGTGTCTCTCCAACCTGCTTTCCAGCCTGGTTAACACATAGAAAACACAGGCGCAAGTGCACATGAAAAGCAGCGCAAGTAAGTTAGCCAGAACCACCTTCATTATCACCAGTGACCGTTAGCCTCCCCTTTGTTTGTTCGGCTAGGAATATTCGCACCAGCTTCAGCACCCGTTCTGTTTTTAACAACGAAAACTGTAGGTTAGAATATTCCAATTCCCCCCTTAAAAGAGCCGCTTCTGTTGCCGCATGCAGTGCCCCTCTTAGCATTCATTATCCCAAAGAAGACGGTCTTCGGAAATCCACAGGGTTTCATTAGGAAAACCGTTGGCATTTTCCTCAGGGTTTCTGAGCAGCGCGGTCCTTTTTCGAAACTCAGATGTTGTTCTTTGGACTAATTCTTTAGTTTTGCGCTTCCTTGTAGTTCTCGCGGAGCATTGTGTTCCCGCTGGCGGCGTGCGTCTCCATCTCTCCTCTCTCTCTCGTTACTTTGGGATCACAGTTGCTTCAGCTCTGAGACGCCAGGCGCTGGAACACGTGACTGGAGCGGCGTGTTGGTAGGCGTACCGTGGGAAGCGGTGGGTCCCACAGGCTGCGTTTCTTAAAAGAGCTACAGCGGGCGACGTGGACGGGTCAAGATAAAAGGTTGGAGGAAATGTTGCTCGCGCATAGAACGAAATTGGGCGACTGCGTTGCTTAAAACGCGTGCTTTAGAATTCTACAAAAGCGGAATAGCCCAACAAACAAAAACATGACGCATAACAAGTCCACATGCAGAATATCGATTTTATTGTTGTGACCTTTAAAACAGTGTTGTTACTATTCCTTTTAAAATGGTAGGAAATTATTCTACAATTGATTTTCTAGATAGAATATAAACGATTGACAATTCTAATAGGGACAATCATACAAACAGGAATTATTAATATTTAAATATCCACATTAAATGTAGGCTAAAACCGTGTAAAGCTTTATACCATGGCAACTGAAGTCACAAGTTTTCAGTAATTATATAATAATTATCTGACAATATTGCCTTACTGTGCTGCTTCCCCTTACAGTGGGAACATGATTAGAAGTGTTTTATTCACTGTACCGTTGCCTGCCTGTATTGTTTTTTCGTGTTTAGGGCTGCCCAGGGACAACAGATAAAATGTAGTTTGCTGGATAATTCTGGAACAGGCATGTAGCTGAGCTATGTCCCTGTCTGATAAGCAGATAAATAATAGTACGAAAAAAAAACAATTTAAAGAGGTAATATAGCATAACGTTAAGAGTCAGAACATTCCTGCAGCTTATAAGATCCTCCATAATGTAAAACGAAGGGACCGCTCTTCATTCAAACGCTAACTTGTTCCACTTTTTATAATCACCTGTGCCAATGGCAGAGTTAATTGCCTCCTTAATTAGCTATCGCTTACATAAAAAAGAGAAGGGAAGGGCGGGGACAGTAAAACTGAAACGGTTATACAGGGGTGTCCGATCTTATCTGCAAAGGGCCGGTGTGGGTGCAGGTTTTTGTTTTAGCCCGGCACTAAGACGGATAAGATCGGACACCTTTGTGGGTAAGATCGGACACCTTTGTGGGTAAGATCGGACACCTTTGTGGGTAAGATCAGACACCTTTTCAGATAAGATTGGACACCTTTTCAGATAAGATCGGACACCTTTTCGGATAAGATCGGACACCTTTTCGGATAAGATCGGACACCTTTGTGGGTAAGATTTGACACCTTTGTGGGTAAAATTTGACACCTTTTTGGGTAAGATCGGACACCTTTGTGGGTAAGATTGGACACCTTTGTGGGTAAAATCGGACACCTTTGTGGGTAAGATCGGACACCTTTGTGGGTAAGATTGGACACCTTTGTGGGTAAGATCAGACACCTTTGTGGGTAAGATCAGACACCTTTGTGGGTAAGATCGGACACCTTTGTGGGTAAGATTGGACACATTTGTGGGTAAGATTGGACACCTCTGATCTTATATATTTCTCCAAACCAAAAAAAAACATTTTTTAAAATGTAGGCCTGGTATTCATAGTTAGCCAACTCTGAATGAAAGTTCTTCATCAAATGAATTGGGTCATTTTAAACAGCGGTGTGCCAGCTGGAAACACTGAGCCCCAGGCTGCATACTTAATTATGGCAACAAAAGTAGCAAAAAGTAGCTCCAAGGCACGCGTGGATCCGTTAGCGCATCCGCGCCTCAGTCTTGCCGTAAGGATTTAATATGCCAGCGTTCACACTCGCCTGATACCACACCAAGCTGGAGGGAAACGACAGAGTGAGATAACGGTCCGGAGTCTATGCAGCTAAGCATGACAGGACGCAAGGTTAATCAAGGTCACACTGTAGCTTTGGTTGCCTTTACTTCTCATTGCAGTAACGGGCAGAAGAAAAAAGCATAACACTGATTCTAAAAGTATTCTATTATCTGAACAAAGATGACGAGATGACAGCAGTGTTGTTCAGGCTGCATAGAAGCATCACATTATATTAATTTGGCAGAAGCTTTTATCCAAAGCGACGTACAATAAATGCATACTGAAGGTCATTGAAACGACTCCCTAGCCCTAGCCCTAACCCAAACCCTAACTCAAACGGGTCAGATAGAACTGTACTCATAAAGTAACAGCTTTCCATAGACATGAACATTGAGTCTAGTTCACAACAGAGTTTTATTTTTTTCCTGTAGAGAATAGTGTGTATTATTACCATAATAATATAATCAACTTTTTCAGATAAATTACTATACACGATTAAATTTTCTTTGTTGTATCGTTTTTATAGTGCTTAACCCCCAGATGCGCACAAGTTAATTGATTAAGACACTCTTGTGTCTGGGAATCTGACGACTGTTTGAAACACTGAAGGTGTTATTTCCTCCCCAGGACAGACTGGATATGGTCACACAATCAAAATGTCACTGTTATCTTGTTAACAATTTGACATTTATATTTGGGAATATAAACCCCAAGTTTTGTTTTGGTTGCAACATACATGTTAAAACCCAAATTTCGGCTGTCAATATCTCCACCGTTTCAGCACCAATTACCAAGCCATTAGGCAGATCAACTCATTTCAGCAATATCTCACCATAAAACAAATATGTTCAGCCGTTTTCATATAGTGAAGTAGGCCTCCATTAAAAAAATTCCATTAAGATTAAGACTTTTTCACAAACCTTCCTCAAATTCTACAACTCTAAACGCTAAAGGCATGACATGGACTAATGCTTTTGATGGGTCACATTTCTATTCATGGCACAGTTTATAATTTATTCTTTTATAATTCTATGATACCAGAAAATAATTGGTCATTTCAACATATTTGCAAATTCAACGTTCTACTACCATTAGGGAAGGCAAAGGTATGCGTGAAATTTCGCCCAATGAATTTTACTTGCGCTCGTAGACGTATATTAAACTTCCACAGCACAAATACAAAGTCCAAAACGATCTTTGAATTTTACGGTATGGCACATCAACGAGTGAGCAAGGTGGATATTTTGCTTATTTTGCCATCACAACACTGACTGGCATAAAGGCACCAACGTCTAACATTAACTTAGCTAGTGACAAAGCTAGCAAGAATAGCAAGTACTATATGTAACTTAGCTAGATAAAAGCAAACTGTTAGCTACTACTACTGATCATTAATGAAGCTACAAGCACCGCACCATGTCAGCTATCAGCAAGTACACATTACTCTCAACAAAAAATGCTTTCAACGTACAAAAATGCCAATTTTCTCACGCATGCAAAGCACTGTCTATAAGTCATTAATTAAAACTTCTAGGCCTGCTGATAAAAGTATTCATATCAAAATTAGGCCAAGTTACAACAAACAATATTGTCTATCTTAGCATACACAAATTAAACAAGCTCTATTCCAAAGCAATGCTACCCAATATTTTCTAAATTACACTCCAGAAAATATTTGTTTATACTTGGTGGTCAAGTAAAGCCCTTCCCCGTGGCTGACAGATTCTCTCAGATCCAACAGAACCATACTGCGAGGCGCTGAGAGAAAGTGGAGGAAATCCAGATCCCCAGATGACCTGGCCTCCTATCACACACTGCTGGCAGCCTTCACAGCTGCAACTACATTGGCTAAGACTTCTTTTTTTCAGACTAAAATTAATGCATGTGTGTCTAATCCACGGAAACTCTTTTCCACCTTCTCCTCCCTGCTTACCCCCCCTCCACCCCCTTCACCCTCCTCCCTCTCTGCAGATGACTTCCTGACCCACTTTGAGGGGAAGGTGGCCATGATTCGCAACTCCTTCACACCTCAGGTGACACCCCACATCCCCCGTACTGAACCTATCGCCACGCTGTCGTCCTTCAAGACTCTGGAGGACGCAGATGTGCTCCAACTTGTGACGCACCATCGCGCGACCACCTGTCCACTGGACCCCATCCCGTCAGCAGTCCTCCAGTCAATATCTGCTGAGCTCGTTCCATATCTGTCCACTATTATCAACACCTCCCTAACCTGTGGCCATGTCCCTGCTGTTTTTAAGACTGCCCGTGTATCCCCACTCCTAAAAAAACCTAGCTTAGACCCCTCTGATGTCAGGAACTACCGTCCTGTATCTCTTTTGCCCTTCCTGTCCAAAACTCTGGAACGAGCTGTCCATAACCAACTGTCTGTTTTTCTCCACCAGAACAACCTGCTTGACCCCCATCAGTCCGGCTTCAGAACCGGACATTCCACAGAAACTGCTCTCCTGGCCGTGACTGAGGCGCTCTCCGCTGCCAGAGCCTCATCCCTCTCCTCTGTCCTGATTCTACTTGACCTGTCTGCAGCGTTCGACACGGTCAACCACAAACTCCTGATTTCCACACTTTCTGAGATGGGCATTTCTGGGACTGCCCTCTCCTGGTTTGTATCGTACCTCACTGATCGATCCTACCAAGTCTCTTGGAAGGGTTCTGTGTCTGCACCCCATCCCCTGTCTACAGGAGTCCCGCAGGGATCTGTACTGGGTCCTCTGCTGTTCTCCATCTATACAAAATCTCTTGGTTCAGTAATAAATTCACATGGCTTCTCATACCATAGTTATGCTGACGATACTCAACTCTTCCTCTCTTTCCCTCCCTTTACCCAACAGGTGAAGGAGAGGATATCTGCTTGTCTGGCTGACATCTCTGAGTGGATGACTACCCATCACCTGAAGCTCAACCTCGACAAGACAGAGCTCCTCTTCATGCCACACAAAACCTCCCCGCTACTTGACCTCTCCATCACCGTTGACGGGACCGTGGTGGCTGCCTCCCGCTCTGCAAAGAACCTGGGGGTGGTCCTGGACGACCAGCTGAACTTCAAAGACCATATCAGGGCGACGGCACGGTCCTGCAGGTTCCTCCTGTACAACATCAGGAGGATTCGACCGTACCTGACCACCTATTCCACCCAGCTTTTGGTCCAGACCATGGTCACCTCACGCCTTGACTACTGTAACTCCCTGCTCGCAAGCCTACCGGCCTGCGCCATCCTGCCTCTTCAACTGATTCAGAACGCAGCTGCCCGGCTTGTGTTCAACCTCCCGAAATATTCACGTCACCCCCCTGTTGAGGTCACTCCACTGGCTGCCAGTTGCAGCCAGGATCAGGTTCAAAGTTCTGACCCTGGCCTACACTGCAGCCAATAGGACAGGCCCTATCTACCTGCAGGACTTGATCCAGAACTATGTTCCTGCTCGAACGCTTCGCTCATCTACTGCAGGGCGACTTGCGCTTCCCCCCCTCCGTGTAAATGGTACTCGCTCGTCCCGACTTTTCCACCCTAGCTCCCCAGTGGTGGAACGAACTTCCCATTCCCCTACGTTCCATGCCAACCCTGCCTACTTTCCGTCGTGGCCTGAAAACGCACCTTTTCAGACTCCACCTGGACTAATACTTATCTAGGACCTCATGGTTTGTGTTCTTGTTGAACTATGTACTCTAGATAGTCAAGTTTATAATGGTTAGAATAGAATTGTATTAGAGCTGATGTACCCAGCTCACTGTGAACTGCATTGTGTTCATTACTAGGGATAGCTGCTACTGTATGTGAAGAAGGTGCTTTCTTATCTGTTCTGTAGTACTTCGATGACCTTTCTGTATGCACTTACTGTACGTCGCTTTGGATAAAAGCGTCTGCTAAATGAATGTAATGTAATGTAATGTAGAAGCTATGATCATTTTATCAATGTAACGGATTAATACGTTCACTGCCTTCCCCATCACTACGATGCACAAAGGTAGAATTTTACAAAGGCAAACGCAGTTATTAAAGGCAATGTCACTGACACATTGAAAATGTATACCCCCACACACATTTTTGTCCCTTCTAGGGACGAGCATTGGAAATGAGCGGAAGCTATAAATGCTGTGATACATTGCATTGGATAATTGTTGTGCAATTCTCTATGTATACTATATCTGTCCCTATCAAATAAACATTAAATAAATACATAAATAAATACGGCGTATCTCAGTCTACGTTAAATCCGCGCAGGAGAGGCACTTAAGCGCATGACTTAAGTTGGCCGTCTCTGAATCTGGCCCATATAGCGTAGTAATTTTTTAAATATTTTATGTATGATGGTATAACACAGCTGAATTGATTATTTCCACTATAAATTATTGCCATTTGACACTTTGATGTAACCTATACAGTTTGACTGACTACACTCTCTTCAGATGGTAAAATGAAAATAATAATAATAATTTATGAAAAATGGATAGCATTGCTTTGGAATAGAGCTAGTTACATTTGTGTGAGCTATGATGACCAATATTATTTTTGTAACTTGACCTCATTTTGATATCAATGCTTTTAATGGCAGGTCTAGATTTTGAAGTTTTAATTAATGACTTACAGACAGTGCTTTGTGTGTGTGAGTAACTTTCACATTTTTGCATGTTTTTGTTGAGATATGTGAATCAGGGCCAAAACGTGGAATGTTCTTGACTGGCTAAGAATCACCCGTCCTGATCCCAACTGAACATGTGTGAGCTGAAGACTGAAGGCTAAACGCCCCAGAAAAAAACTGAATATAGCTGCAGTATTAAAATATTTAAATATAATCCATGGATTATGGCATCAGTAGAGTATATGAATAATGTAGCATTACATGGAAGGCCAGGCCTGCAGAGCGTGCAGATGTTTTCCACGTACCTTTATATCCAGGCCTGCAGGGCGTGTAGACGTGTTCACGCACCGTCTATATCCAGGCCTGCAGAGCGTGTAGACGTGCAGAGCGTGTAGACGTTTTCACGCACCGTCTATATCCAGGCCTGCAGAGCGTGTAGACGTGCAGAGCGTGTAGACGTTTTCCACGCACCGTCTATATCCAGGCCTGCAGAGTGTGTAGATGTGCAGAGCGTGTCGACGTTTTCCAGCACCGTCTTTATCCAGGCCTGCAGAGTGTGTAGACGTGCAGAGCGTGTAGACGTTTTCCAGCACCGTCTTTATCCAGGCCTGCAGAGCGTGTAGACGTGCAGAGCGTGTCGACGTTTTCCAGCACCATCTTTATCCAGGTTGAAATTCTTTCGCCGATCCAGCTGCATTCTTTGCTCATATCCATCTTTGCGAATTTTGCAACCCGAGACGGCCCCGCCCAGGACAGACCCCCTGGGGACGGGAAGCGTTGCGTTTCAGCAGCACGTGGGTCGACCCCGGGGCTCCGTCAGCGCGCCCACGCCCACATCTCAACACCCAGAACTCCGTCTGGCGCAGAACACAGCTGCAAAGCTGGGAATCCCCCCACCCCCCACCGCGACCCGAGAGAAACAAACGGCAGGCCCTGGAGGCCTGGCAACAAGCCCCCCCGCCTGTCACTTCCTAAAGGTTAGCGCCTCACAAAACATAATTCATCCCCACTTATACTTCCCAGCACTCTTGTTTGGGCTGAATAATGGATTGTGTGGAGCTACCATTAGCTATCATTTCACTTCAGCTGACGATTACTCACTCTGAAAAAACACAGCTGTGTATGTGTGTGCGCGTGTGTGTGTGTGCGTGCGTGCGTGTGTGTCTGCGCGTGCATGTGTGTGGGTGTGTGTGTGGAGAGCAGCTATCCTCTATATAATGTAATGTAATGTAATAATCCCTCCTCTCAGGTCCATTATGTGTAATAGCACGGTGGTTTGGAGTGTTTAGCTGCCATTTGAAATTTATGTACATGAAGGGGAGGAAGTAGAGGGAGGCGATGTGTGTGTGCATGTATTACCAGCATCAAAAACCAAGCAATGGAATAATCAATAGCTTTAGGTACAGCTAGCTATTCCCAATGAAATAATCAATAGTATTATGTACAGCTAGCTATTCCCAATGAAATAATCAATAGCATTAGGTACAGCTGGCTACTCCCAATGAAATAATCAATAGTATTAGGTACAGCTAGCTACTCCCAATGAAATAATCAATAGTATTATGTACAGCTAGCTATTCCCAATGAAATAATCAATAGCATTAGGTACAGCTGGCTACTCCCAATGAAATAATCAATAGTATTAGGTACAGCTAGCTACTCCCAATGAAATAATCAATAGCATTAGGTATAGCTAGCTATTCCCAATGAAATAATCAATAGCATTAGGTATAGCTAGCTATTCCCAATGAAATAATCAATAGTATTAGGTACAGCCAACTATTCCCAATGAAATAATCAATAGTATTAGGTACAGCTAGCTATTCCCAATGAAATAATCAATAGCATTAGGTACAGCTAGCTATTCCCAATGAAATAATCAATAGTATTATGTACAGCTAGCTATTCCCAATGAAATAATCAATAGTATTAGGTACAGCTAGCTATTCCCAATGAAATAATCAATAGCATTAGGTACAGCTAGCTATTCCCAATGAAATAATCAATAGTATTAGGTACAGCCAACTATTCCCAATGAAATAATCAATAGTATTAGGTACAGCCAACTATTCCCAATGAAATAATCAATAGTATTAGGTACAGCTAGCTATTCCCAATGAAATAATCAATAGCATTAGGTACAGCTAGCTATTCCCAATGAAATAATCAATAGTATTATGTACAGCTAGCTATTCCCAATGAAATAATCAATAGTATTAGGTACAGCTAGCTATTCCCAATGAAATAATCAATAGCATTAGGTACAGCTAGCTATACCCAATGAAATAATCAATAGTATTAGGTACAGCTAGCTAGCTGCTTTTCTACTTTGGCAGATTGCTTATATAATGGCGAAACAGACATGCTAATGCGTGTTTAGTGCGATCAAGGAATAGGCTATATGGATCAATAGTATGATCAATATTATTCAGACTAACCATTATGAGTTCCCGGTAATTCCCGGTTGTTATTTTATGAAATATATGCGGTTAAATTTAGTTGATTATGCAATGAAGCAGTCAAACATCAATTCCATGAGGATGTTTTCATGGAGTTGTCAAAGTTCATTATCTGAATTAATTTATATTTGCATAATTAATATTGATTAATAACAATATCATTATTTTGCCTTAATGATGACACTACATACAATAAAGCTGTCAGGTTGGGAACCCATATGTTCACACATATTTCCCCTTGTTTTATAATGTCCTGCTTTTGGAAATGTGACCAACCTGTTTTACTGGTAGCATAAGTGAATACTTTAAAACAATCCACTTTCTCAGAAAGACCATGAAAAGTGTGATTTACAGCAGGGGAAACAGACCTGCTCCTGCATGAAGTTAAAGCGCACATGCAGAGAATGGCATTGAAATTAATTGTGAATTAATTGTGTAACATGCTGCAAATTAGTTTTCTTTTCTAATTAGATGCTTAGTTTTCTTTAAAACCGTTTTGTCCAGTTATGGAATAACAGGTGAAATCAGCTGGGTTTTAATAAGCTGAGAGTATGGAAACCTTGTCACTGTAATTTAAAAAAATATGAAGGACGAAGAATAAGGTTCAAATTCAGTGAACCTGACATTTATCTAAATTTTTTAACCGTAGGTTATCTAAAAAAAACCTTATGCACAGCGAATCCGCTGTGGCTTAGGCTATTTGAAAAACAATAAATGCAATATTTCCTGGGAAAGGTTTTGAACTTTTTTCAGTCAAAACCATTCTATTTACTTACAGGCTGTAGGCCTAGAGAGCTGTATTTTAATGACATCTGAAGCGCATTTTCAGAACTCAAATGTCCGTCTATTGCAGTGAGCGAGTTTTCGATTGAATGACAATTCATGCATTAGGTGTAAATGACAATTTGCGCATTGGCTTGATATAGGTGTTATCAGCAAAGTTTTTAATGGATAGCCATCGTCCCGTAACAGAAGATTGTCCCCTTAGAAGATTACAGGAACTACTGGCAAATATAGGCCAAGTCATAGCTTGATCCAGGACAATTGCGAATAGTCTATACATGTAACCTTACACGTACCATCGCACATCGCCTGGACGTTGATGGAGTGGGCTGAAAGCAAATAAAATGCCATTTCCCTTCACTGAGGGACAGGTATGTGGTCTTTGACCTATGGACCATTTTATTATTATGCATTTTTTGATATAGTCTACACAATAATAATATTTCACATTGTAATCTTGATATTTTAGTCATGCTTGTGCGCGCCCCTGTGTGTAACAGACGGGAGGGTGTACGCGCGTTGCTTGTGCGCGCCCCTGTGTGTAACAGACGGGAGGGTGTACGCGCGTTGCTTGTGCGCGCCCCTGTGTGTAACAGACGGGAGGGTGTACGCGCGTTGCTTGTGCGCGCCCCTGTGTGTAACAGACGGGAGGGTGTACGCGCGTTGCTTGTGCGCGCCCCTGTGTGTAACAGGCAGGAGGGTGTACATGCGTTGTGCACACGCCTATGTAGATGCACTTATGTGCACCGTTAAAATAACATGTAAACAACTGCGACATGACTTTCGACCAGGTTTGTGGTGGTTTTAGCGCAAGCGTTTTTCTGCTGCCTCAAGATAGCAATACGCCAAAAGTAATCCTGGCCACTCCTCATTTTAAGATCAGCCCGCCCAGTTCACTTGTTATGGGTGCAACATCACTTGGTATTTAACCGAGGTAAGCACAAGGGGTTATAATGAACCCTGCACCAGGAGAAAGATAGCAAAGACACTTGCGTTTGGGTTAGCACCGCTTCGCGCCGGGTGTAAGATAGGGCCCTAAGTCTCTTACCTGGGCTGGGAGGAATTTTCAGCCATTGTTCTTTGCAGTACTGCTTTAATTGTGTGATGTTAGAGGCTTCTTGAATGCACAGCCCGTTTCAAGTCCCCCCAAAGCATTTTGATAAGATTGAGGTCTGCACTTTGACTTGGCCATTCCATAACCCTCCATTTTTTCTTTGTGAGTCATTCTATAGTAGATTTGCTTGTATGTTTAGGATCATTCTCCTGTTGGAGGATCCAGGACCTTTTCAGCTTCAGCATCTGAACTGATGTTCTCATTCTCCTTAAGAATGGTCTGGTATAAAGTTGAATTCATGGTTGAATCTATTATGGTAAGTTTACCAGGCCCTGAGGCAGCAAAGCAGCCCCAAACCATAACGCCCCCTCCACCATGTTTCACCGTTGGAATGAGGTGCTTCTGCTCAAAGTCAGTGTTGCATCTTCGCCAAACATAACGTTTTGTATTGCGCCCAAATAACTCCAACTTTGACTCGTCAGTCCAGAGTACATTTTCCCAGTAGTTTAGAATTTTATCCAGATGTTGTTTGGCAAAGTTTAGTCGTGCTTTAATATTCTTTTTGGAGAGCAGGGCTTCTTCCTTTCTATCAACCCATGTAGGCCAATCTCTTTCCGATTGTTGACTCTCCGATTGTTGATGCACTTTCACGTTAACAGTGGCATGTGAAGTCTGTCGGTCCGTAGATGTTGCCCTTGGGTTCTTGGAGACTTCTAGGAGCATCTTTCGGTCAGCTCTTGGGGTGAATTTGGTGTGACGGTCTGTCCTGCATATATTTCCGGTGATGAGAAATTTCTCCATTTGAATATGATGCGTCGAACAGTTGAATGATATATTTCAAACTGTTTTCAAATATGGCTTTGTAACCCCTCCTAGTCTCACGAGAATCCATTATCTCTGGCTAGCTCTTTTGACCTAGGCATGATAAGTTAGCACACACCTCAATGGTTAGGTCCAAACCAGACCATCATTTACACCCGTTTTGTGCACCAGACATCAGTTTTAATCAATATATTTGATAGTAAAGTTAGGAGTTTACTTACTTTTTCCTCGTGAGGAATTTGCATTTATGTTAATTTCAATTGCTTAAGTGATTCCAAAGTCTACTTTTTTAGCCTCATTTGTTGAATTAGTTTAACTTAATCAATCAATATGGTTTAAATTAAAATAAATTAAACTTGTGTCCAGATGTGTCAAAAAAACGTACTACCGTTTGAGGGTGTACTTACTTTTTCACATGACTGTAGCTAGCTATTTCCAATGGAATAGTCAATGGCATTAGGTATAGCTCACTCTTCCCAATTTTACATTTGTTTTAGCATTGTTTTTGTTTTTTTACATCACAAGTCTGAGAGGCACTACCCACAGCTTAGATTGGATAAACATGCGCTAAGCTACATTATCTTTGCCGAAAGGCTGTTCTGCCTCTCCTGTTCAATTCACCAGCCAACATGGGTGTGAACATGTGTGTGTGTGTGTGTGTGTGCGTTTATATTTATGCACATATAGGTGTGTATTTGCAAGTGCAGGTATAAGGTGTGTGGTATGGGTGTGTGAGAGACGTGTGTATGTGTGTGTGTGTGTATGTGCGCTTGTGGGTGTGTGTGTTAGTGCGTGCGTGCGTGTGTGAGAGAGAAGTGTGTGTGTGTGTGTGTGTTAGTGCGTGCGTGCGTGTGTGAGAAGTGTGTGTGTGTGTGTGTGTGTGTGTGTGTATGTGCGCTTGTGGGTGTGTGTGTTAGTGCGTGCGTGCGTGTGTGAGAGAGAAGTGTGTGTGTGCGCGTGTGTTAGTGCGTGCGTGCGTGTGTGAGAGAGAAGTGTGCGTGTGTGCGCGTTTGTTGTGTGTGTGTGTGTGTGTGTGTGTGTTGTGGATACAAGTGCAAACTGATGGGAAAGTGTAGTTAATTACCAATGTTAATGCTTTTTTTATTGTTCAGGTTATTTTATTAACATTTATCACCGTCTTTATTGACTCCCTCCATCGACTAAGCTAATGTTCGTATAATATTAGGAGGTTTTACTATCATCTACATAGATAGCTATTGATTGTTTGTAGTAGATTCAATTCCCAAATCGAATGCTTAATTCAAGATGAATCTTCGTGTAATAATCTCATGGTTTTAAAAAATGTTCAGTGATGATACCAAAAAGGTTGTGTTGTTTAAAGCACTTCCTGTCATGGGTGAACTTTAACATGTCCAGGCAAGTAGACTTATTTTGGGCAAGTATATTTATTACCGAATAGCTTAGCTGGGCAAGTGTGAAAACAAGCTTTACGCTCCCTAGGATTGCCTACAGTAAAATAATCAGTCGGAAGACAACAGAGAATGGCATTCAATGGAGCGTTCATCAACGCTAGTGTTTGTCCTACAATAGATGCCAAAGTAGCATGACGTCATGACATTCGACATTATACAGATGGCAAATGGGTTTGTGAAAAAAACAACAAAAAAAAACTATAATAACATTATAACAACCTTACATTGTTGCCATAATGCTCCAATCCAGAGCGGCTTACAATGCAAACACAAGTGTAAAGATTGGGGATTGAAATGGAAAAATTCCCAAGAGCGGGAATCTGTAATCCCAAGAGAGAGAACATTTGAAGCAGGAAAAGAAGTCCATGTATTAGTAATTAAGCGTTTTCATTGTCTGAGGATTTTGCGTACTTGCTGCACACAGGACGGATTTTTTCATTGTGTAACAACAGACTCAATCGGGCTTAATATAAAACAGAGATGGAAAAGCCGCGCGCGCACATGGCTTGCGCCTCTGGGTGACGCAGCGTCTTCAAATAGCGCCGAGGACAGCCGTCTCAAGATGAGGAAGTCTTTGAGTCTGGAGAGCGTGCAGGAATCGTCACCCCATGAAGAAAAAACTGTGATTTTTAATATTTCATGCATTTTTATTAGCTTGCTCTTGACCAATTTTCTAAGGCTCTTGGTCCTCCCAGATAAGACGACCCATGGTTTTCAGAAATGATGAATGTGCTTCAGCCCGGGATGGAGCTCCTCTCACTCACACTGGGGAATTCTGGGTAATCACTCTCTGAGTAAAAAAAGCAGACCACTGATTTTTTTTCTACTTGTCTTTTTTTTTTTTCTCTCCCTGGTTTCCATGACCCCAAAAAGGGCCGTTTCTCAAACGCAGACAAGAGCGACACGTCACGGGGCAGGCCGCTTCCCCTGCAGCTTCAATAGGGCTCACCCCAAAGCCATATTAAAACTCCCATTAAATAACTTCAGCGAGGAATTGAATTCTCTTTCACTGCTTAGCCCTGATGCTCTTTGTGAGGGAGCTTAGCTCAACTCCAGATATTAGGAACGGCAAAGTCCATTTTGACCCCTTTGTCTCGGTGGAGTGCATGCTGGGATTCATGTAACCAGGCTCAGAGGGTATTGTTCAATGACCGTCTCATCTATTGCGCGTTTCATCCAACGAATGCGTTCAATAAGCGAGGGAATAAAAAAAGAGAAGCGCTGTGCGGTAGTGAAAGTTTCCACCTTATCATAACCAACATGATTTTCAGAAAACTGCCAGGAGAAAAGGAGGACCAGAGGAATTTGCATTTCCAAGGAATTTAGAATTTTTTGTATTTTTTTTTCCTTGAGCCTGAAAACGCAGAAGAAGGAGTGTGCAGCCTTCATAATGAGAGGGAGGGAGGGAGAGAGAGAGAGCTGGGCTGGTCCTGCAGGACGGGACATCTGTCCAGCTGTAATCGCCCGCCGCCCCAGGCCTGTTGTGGCCTCTAATTACGCCCCCCTCGCTGTGCTCCCTGCTCTGTGTGTTGTAAGCTCTGACTCTATCGGCCTCACAGCAGGACGAGCCGCACATTCTCAGCGCCTGTCCTGTGAGGGGTGGGGGGGGTGCCCCTCACACCCTCCTGATTGGCCGGAATTGCTCCTGGACTCCAGAAAAGGGGGAGGGGCTATCACTTTGGGGGCAGTGATTGGGAAAGGGGGTTATGGGCAGTTGCTGGGACATTGGCTGTTGAGAGCACCATGGGGAGGCAGAAGCCGTCAAAGGGGTTTGAGGTCAGAGGTCGGGGGGGGTCAGGGTCAGAGGTAGCTTCTAAATCAAAGGACAGGATAATGTGAGCAGACATAAAGGGGAGGATTACAGGGTCACGCGCTCCTCTGCTGGGGCCCACATACGCATGCCAAAGGCCTGCCTGTCAGCCCGCTGCACATTCAAAATACATATCACTGAACCAGGAGAATTGCCTGGACTGTGTCTGTTAAGATTACCGCAATAGACCATTCCTATGAACAGATTTAATCACATATTTACAATAAGGCTGCTTCTATAGACCAGAGGAACATCCTAGCCGTCCCATTACCATTGAAGAGACAGCACAACCGCATTATATTTTATAGCGTTGAGTGTTTAACATTGAACATAACCCGGATCTTTACGGGCGAGTCCTTGTACGCAGGTCTCATTTTTATGATCGCCAGCGCTAAGCGTTTTCCCTGTGCCTGCGTGCTGATCGTCGGTGCCCCCCCCCCTGGGCTGGGGGTGGGGGCGGCGGTGGGGAGGTACTTGTCAGAGAATACATTACACATTAAGCAAGAATAATTGGCGCCATTAGGGTGGAAAAAGAGAACAAGAATGAAATGATTTGGCTGCTTGGTAAAATTGCAACAGGAGGGACGGTGGAGGGCAGCCAATGAGCAGACGCCGTGAGGGCAGCCAATGAGCAGACGCCGTGGGCCCAGCCTGACATCTGCGCTCCGATCTGGGTCTGTGAGTCAAACAGAGGCGTGGACACCCCCCAAACCCCCGCCCCCCCCCAAACCCCCCCACACACACACTCCTGTGAGATAGGGCCTGTTTCACTGCCACTGAGTGCCTGCTGCTGCTGATCTCAGATCAGTATAGGGGCCTGTTTCACTGCCACTGAGTGCCTGCTGCTGCTGATCTCAGATCAGTATAGGGGTCTGTTTCACTGCCACTGAGTGCCTGCTGCTGCTGATCTCAGATCAGTATAGGGGCCTGTTTCACTGCCACTGTATGCCTGCTGCTGCTGATCTCAGATCAGTATAGGGGCCTGTTTCACTGCTACCGTGTGCCTGCTGCTGCTGATCTCAGATCAGTATAGGGGCCTGTTTCACTGCTACTGTGGCCTGCTGCTGCTGATCTCAGATCAGTATAGGGGTCTGTTTCACTGCCACTGAGTGCCTGCTGCTGCTGATCTCAGATCAGTATAGGGGTCTGTTTCACTGCCACTGAGTGCCTGCTGCTGCTGATCTCAGATCAGTATAGGGGCCTGTTTCACTGCCACTGTGTGCCTGCTGCTGCTGATCTCAGATCAGTATAGGGGCCTGTTTCACTGCCACTGAGTGCCTACTGCTGCTGATCTCAGATCAGTATAGGGGCCTGTTTCAGTGCCACTGTGTGCCTGCTGCTGCTGATCTCAGATCAGTATAGGGGCCTGTTTCACTGCCACTGTGTGCCTGCTGCTGCTGATCTCAGATCAGTATAGGGGCCTGTTTCACTGCCACTGTGTGCCTGCTGCTGCTGATCTCAGATCAGTATAGGGGTCTGTTTCACTGCTACCGTGTGCCTACTGCTGCTGATCTCAGATCAGTATAGGGGTCTGTTTCACTGCTACCGTGTGCCTACTGCTGCTGATCTCAGATCAGTATAGGGGCCTGTTTCACTGCCACTGAGTGCCTGCTGATGGCAGTATGATCCCTAAAGTATACTCGAGAGGACCATACTTGCCAAGAAGTAAGCAAACATTTCAGTCGCATAAATATGACGTGCAGCTTCGCTTGAAAAATAGTATGGAGGATAGTATAGTCAACAGTACACAGCTGCTAGTACAGGAGACAGGATGCAGTAGATAGGGCTTCAATTCGGACACAGCCAGTGACTGAAACTGGATTTTGCCTGGAAGTCACTTACTTTTTATTTGTGGCTTTGGCTCCACCCAGTGGTGGATGTCCAATAACACAGGCAGACTCATTACTCCCAGAGTAAAAACATTCACCTGAAGGATGATTACTCACTGAAATGAATATGAATTCCCCTTTCCATAGATAATACTGTAACAAAAGCTCAGATAAATTACAAGCGCAGAGTCACACTTTCATCTGTGGGCATTATTAAATCAGTGCCGGATATTCGGCTGAACTGGGCTAACGCCCTTGAACTCAGCTAACGCCCTTGAACTCGCACGCCCCAGCGTGTCCTTCCCACAGAGACCGCGACCACAGCAGGCAGATCAATGTTGTTCTGTAACGCCCACAGTGTTCCACAGAAAATATTATCCTACTTGGGTCATTAAGTTATGATAAATAACATATGTTGCATCCATTTTTTCCCCATTTGCGAGAGGAAATAATTTGGTTTGATAGTCATTCATTTACATTCTGGAAGTTAGTCTCATTTCCACTGGCTCATTCATGCATGAAATCAGAAAAAGTCTCATAATTTTATACGGTGCAGTTAATCTTGTAGTACACTCATTCACCACTAGGTGGCAGCACAGTAGGGATCATGCACAGCCTTCAACAGTATATATACAGTATATACCACACACACAGACACACACACTTTTGATATATCGTTTTAAATAGATGAGTAACTGCAGAATTGTGAAATAAATTTTTTTTTGGAGAAAGTATCCATTTGCGAATAGCTTCATGTTAGAAAACTGTGTATTTATTGCACAATACCAGCTGGAATATTACCCTTTGTTATCATCTTAACTGGTCTCTTTTAAATTTGACCATTTGTTTTTGATACCAGATGATACATTTTATGAATGTCACTGGAAACCTGCTGAAATTTAGTTCTATCACCCTGACAACAAGCATTCCATTCTGTATGAATAAACTAAATCCATTTACATATATTAGAAAAGAAGTGTCACATCGGGATCTATTTATTTACGTGATTTATGCAGAAAAACAGCTCCCTGTGGTTTGCCCGAATGTTGCCGATTCGTCCCCCTGGTGGTTCAGCTTTGTTCTAAAGTAAAAAAAAGAATAATAAATGGAGTGGAGGACTGAAGAAAAAATAAAATAAAAGGTAAGCCCCACAAGGTGCGAACAGTGGACGTTCCTCTCAGAGGCTTGTGATTGGTTTAAATTGAGCACCGTTGCAGCAGAATGCTGCGGCGCGCACGAGCACATGACTGCCGCAGAAGCTGATGTCATCCGAGCCCAAAAAAGAATGTAATTACTTATTTATTCGTATCAATAGACATTTGACTACCCTTCTCTCTCAAACCCTAATACCCTGGAGGACTGCTTTGTCCTGTATGTCTATGACACTCGAGTACAATGCAGTGAACAGGAGAAATGCTAACTGATGCTCTCTGGTAGGAGAAAGGAGCACACAATACATGAGATCATTTTCTGAGAGAAGGAAAAATAATTTAACATTAAAAAAAAATTAATTTGGCTCCTTAATTTGACAGTTTAGTCTTCAGCTGGATGAGCTTACAGCTCATTCTCTCTCTTGTCCTGTCCCATAAAATCTCTCCATTCTATTCAGTCCATCTCTCTCTCTCTCTCTCTCTCTCTCCCTCTCCCTCTCCCTCTCCCTCCCTCCTCTCTCTCTCCCTCTCCCTCTCCCTCTCCCTCCCTCTCTCTGTCCCTTGTAGAGCCTGGTAGTTCTCAGGCTACCACAGACCTCTGCTCTTTACTGTCGTAGATGTATGTAACTCTGATAGCAGCCGCCCAGAGTAGTTCTGACACCTTGCATATTCAGCTTTACACTGTTAGGTACTGAACACTACCGAAGCACACTTTTCAAGAACATTTTGGTCACATAAATATCACGCGCAGCTTCATTTAAAAAAAATGATGGGCATCTTTGCTGACGTTTTCCTTCAATAACAACAAAAATAACACGTGACATGGCCGTGCAAGGGTGGAACGTCTTACCACACTTCTCCAGTATGGTTGAAAAATAGTATGGGGGACATTATTTTTTCATACTGTACATGGCAAACTGAACAGCACACATTGAACGGCACACAGTACACAGGAGACAGGACAAAGTAGATTTTTGATTCGGGCTCTGATTCGGACACATCCTAAGATTCAGCCTGACTTCTGTTCAAATATAGAAGTAAAATGTTGCTTTTAAATGTTAGTCAGGACAGCTGCATACGCACTGTAACACGTAACGGAGCATGTAACAGGTGCAGTGCGTAATTTGACTGGCTGTGAATGTCACTGGAAAGTGTGTCAGATACACTAAGTTATTTTAGTAATGTACGTATGTGAGGCCCCTTGAGACTCCCTCCCAGGACTTGGGTTTGGGACTCGATGCAGCAGGAGAGAGACAGACGGGCTCCACATGCCACACCCTGCCTGTTCTGAGGCAATGCTGGGAATGTCACGGGTCCGAAACGCATTTCGCCACGTTCCTGCGGTCACGGCTTGAAGCCAGGCTTCGGCACATCCAACCAAGCGACCGTTTTAGTCTTCTACGTCCGGTCCAGGCATGCCTTCGCTTCCTGTCTGGTGAGACGTGGCATCATCTCACTAAAAAATGCACAAACGCAGAGCCAAGCTTGAACGGAGAACCTGGCCCAGAACGAGCCCGGCCCAGAACCCATAATCAGCAGAGACAGAGAGCACCAGGACTGCAGACTCAGAGCTGCAGTTTAAATTTAAATTCAGCAAAGTCGTTCAGAGGTCATCCAGGCCGCTGACAAAACCCCGTAAAATTATTCCCACTCGTGCACACACGCACGCACGCACACACACACACTGCCCGACAAATACAGACACGGAAACACACACACGCACTGCCCGACAAATACACACACACACACACACACACACACACTGCCCGACAAATACACACACACACACACACTGCCCCACAAATACACACACACAGGCCCACAAATACACACACACAGGCCCACAATTACACACACACACACACACACACACACACACACACTGCCCCACAAATACACATGCACACCCAAACACACAGCCCCACAAGTACAGACAGGCCTACAAATACACACTGCCCCACAAATATACACATGCACACACAAACACATACACTCACAAGTACACTGCCCCACAAATACACACACACACACACACACACACACACATACAAACAAACACTGTCACACATACAGGACACACACAAGCACACAATACACACAAACACTACTGCACACAAGCACATTGTCACTGTCACACACACACACACACACACACACACACACACACACACCTACTTCCCTGTTGCAACTAGATTCCACAGACAGTGGTCCAGCGTCTGGGGGAAAAACCATGTGCAACATGGAAACTCCGTCACCATGGCGACGCAAAAACAAACTGTGTGACACACCCGTCTGCCCTGGCCGCTGTCCCACGCAGGGAGGGGGAGGATGGGAGATTCAGTTTCCCCTTGTCCGACCAAAAAAATGCAAACCAGACAAAAACATCCAACCTGGAGTGAAAGCGCTGTGTCCCTGAAATCCAGCGCTTCGGAGGGGGATCTCATCTAGTGACGTCTCCCAGATGCACCACGGAAAGCTGACATCCCCACCCCCGCATTCCGGTTTCCGTATATGTGACGGTCACCTTCCCCCCGACCCGGTGGGTAGGCACCATCCTACAGCTGTGAAGAGGTGAAGAAACCAAAATCAGAAACCAGAAACCCCCCCCCCCAGTACACAGAAAAACAGGAAAAGCAGGATTTACCCAAAATGTGATTTAAAACCTAAGAAGCAGAGTTTTCTCTGATGTGAAACAGTGAATTATGTTTGTAAAGAACAAATTCTCTCCGCACAGTTCACCCCATGTGTTCCCACTTATGTTTGTTGTGGTAGTATTCTAACCAAATATACATTTACTCATCGTCTAAATCAGTGATTTTCAACCACTGTGCCGCGGGAAGAGATCGTGAGAGATCGTCAGGTGTGCCGTGGGAAATGATCCAACTTCACTTAATTAGTAACACTTTTGGTTGGTGGTGTGACTCAGGGTTTTTTTTAATGTAAAAAATGTGCCTTGGCTCAAAAAAGGTTGAAAAACACTGGTCTAAATTATTAATTATAGCTTTTAGAAGTTCTGTCACGCTCTGCTAAAGCAGCAAGCAACAGGCATCTGGCACACTGAATTCCAGCAGGGCACACACACTGTACCCCATCATTCACACAGTACACACAAAATGCAATTCCCACATCAGGCTGCAAATTCCCATCCAGGCACTGTACACTGTACTGCCCCCATCAGGCACACACACTGTACAATCCCATCCATCAGGCACACTGTACTGCAATTCCCATCAGGCACACTGTACTGCAATTCCCATCAGGCACACTGTACTGCAATTCCCATCAGGCACACTGTACTGCAATTCCCATCAGGCACACTGTACTGCAATTCCCAATTCCCATTCTCTGATGACAGGTTCTGCTCCCTCTTTTCAGCCTCTTTTGAAAAAATCCCTCTGTCCTAAACAACTATTGGCCTATTTCAAAGTTGACATTTCTTTCGAATGTACTTTAAAAGCTGGATTCAAAACAGTTATTGGCGTTTATGAGTTCAAATAACCTGTTTGCAAAATTCCAATCTGGCTTTTGCGCAATGCATAGCACCGAAACTGAGCTTCTTAATGTTACTAACAATCTCCTTTTAAGTGCAGACAATGGTGCGTGTGCTGAACTGGTTTTATTTGATCCCAGTGCTGCTTTTGATAGGATTTGAATTGACCGCCTTAGAGACTGGGTGGACATTAAGGATGCTGCTCTAAGTTGGTTTGGTTCTTATCTCACTGGCAGAGTTTGTATCCTCTCCAGTCCCTATTACATGTGGTGTCCCTCAGGGGTCATTCTGGGGCCAGTTCTGTTTTCTATTTACATGCTCCCGCCTGGCTATATCATTTCCAAACATAATATAGTCCTTTCTTTTTTATGCTGATGACATTACATTACATTACATTACAGTTATTTGGCAGACGCTTTTATCCAAAGCGACGTACAATAAGTGCATATTGAAGGTCATAGACACAATCTACAAGGCAAATCCAACAAAGCACAACTTTCTCACAACGTAGGAGCTATTGCTAGTAGTCTACAGAATACAGTCGGCTATACATTCTAAGCTATGAAATAGCAAAACCAAATAGAAAATAAACAGAAAGAACATATACAAGGCCAAATATATAGTAATTAATCAAGGTGGAGTCTGAAAAGGTGTGTTTTCAGACCACGACGGAAAACAGACAGCGTTTCAGCAGAGCGCAACGGAGTGGGGAGTTCATTCCACCACTGGGGAGCTAGAGTGGAGAAGCTCCGCAGTCGGGACGAGCGAGTGCCGTTGACACGGAGGGAGGGAAGTGCAAGTCGCCCTGCACCAGCAGAGCGAAGTGGTCGAGCAGGAGCGTAGTGCTGGAGCCTTACCTCTGTGTCAAGCCGAATAAAGTGGCTAGGTTAGATGCTCTTCATGACTGCTTATATGACATCAATTGTTGGATGGCCCAAAACATTCTGCAGCTTAACAGCGATAAGACAGAGGTTATACTTACTGGTTCTAAGTCTGAGTCTGAACTTAGAGTCCAAAACCTAAACTCACTCAAACTGAATATGTGAAGCCTGCCGCTCAGGTTCAGGTTCAGGTTCAGGTTCAGGTTCAGGCTCAGGTTCAGGTTCTCAGAATCTTGGGGTGATTTTTTTGAGCCTCACATTAAAAAGGTGCAATCCTGTTATCATCAGCTCAGGAACGTAGCAAAGATTAGGTCATGCTTAACTATTTCAGACACTGAGAAAGTAATTCATGCTTTTATCTCGTCTCGATTGGATAACTGCCATTCGCTATACGCCGGCTTGAGCAATTTGCACTATATAGGCTCCAACTTGTTCAAAATTCAGCAGAAAGAGTTTTATCTAAGAGCAGCAAAAGGACTCACATCACCCCAATACTTGCCACACTCCACTGGCTTCCTGTCCTTTTTAGAATAGATTTAAACATTTTACTAATCACTTTTAAAGCTGTGCACGGCTTGGCCCCTGCCTATATTTCAGAGCTGTTAGTGCCCCGTAGTTCTGGGAGAGTGCTTAGATCTTCACAGAGAGATCTCCTTACTGTTCTGTGTTCCAGATTAAAATCCAAAGATGATAGAGATCCTTCTCTGTGAGAGCTCCCAAGCTCTGGAATTCACTCCCTGTTAACATTAGAAAGGCACAGTCGGTTGATAGTTTGTCTCTTTTAAAGACACATTACTTTAGATTAGCCTTTTGTTGAATGATTTTTATTTTCCGTTTTGACTGGTCTTATTTTATTGCGTATTTTATAGATTTTATTATTGTTTTGATGTTATCTATGATCTGCTGGTCTAAAGTTATGTGTTACTTTGTGCATTTTATTCTGTTTTTATTGTTCTGAAAAGCGCTATATAAATAAAGTTATTATTATTATTACTCCTACACCAAATCCTGATAAACACCGCAGCCAATCACTCTGCAATGCACCATGGGAGCAAAGCAGAAGCACAAATGGCTGCATACACTCTCAAGCTGTGTTCAAAGCAGGGGTGTCCAATACCATGTTCTGTCCTTTAAACCTGATTCTACTTATAAAGGTCTTGCTTGAAGACAATGATTAGTTAATTAGTTGAACAAGGTGTCGTTGTGCTGGGCTAAAACTAAACCCTGCCTCTACCTCAGCCTTTTTGGATAAGATTGTACACCCCTGATTTAAAGGATAAGAACTTCATATTGACACATTAAATCACTCGGCTGACAGAGAGGGCAGGTACCCTATAGACGATTCAATTTGACTTTCTAATTTATGACAAATAGCCAAAAGCATGCATGCCAATCTCATTTATACTTTTCTAATGAAACTGGAGTGGAGTTGTATTCATTGAGATTAGCCTCAATTTTATGAGCTCTTGAGTGTTTGTATTATTGTCTGAAGACAGTAAAAAAAATTACTTGACATTTTTGAGTGAATTTTTCCTAAAGGATTTTCTTAGTAGAATAGTACCATATAATTGCATGTTTCTAGAATGTTCCAAAGCCCCAGGCCAGCTCCAGGTGTGAAATGCTCAAAGGCTTTTTCCCCGTCTAGAATCCAATGTGATTATTTCAGCAGATGAAGCTTTTAAGCTTTGAGCCTGATGATCGTTCTGGGTTAAACTTCAAACCCCTCATGAGGTAAACTGCAGTTTGGTGAATGCTATGCGTGCGCAGCCTCATCACGCAACACCTGGAGTACAGCTGCTCCAGGTAATCAAGGGAACGAGAGGCTGAACTGTCTGACCTGGTGAACGGGAAACCAGGGAAACGGCGACGGCTGTATTTCACCGTGCGCTGGAACACAGTGAGGTGACATCGTTTCAACCACATTTCACGCTGTGAATTAACACCAATCTCTTCCTTTAGTGGGGGGAAGAGGGGTGGGGGGTCACTCTCTGTCACCACCCCTGTTAACCCCCCACCGCCCCCACCCCACTCCAGATGTGGCCGAACTCTTGTTTAAAGAGGATACAGATGCAAATGCCTTGGCTGCTAAAGCCCTTTATGAATATGGAAGAGCAAGTGGGCCTAAAGGAAGAAGAAAAACTAAAGGAAACTTAAAAAACAGGTAGGCACGCCGTAGAATACAAGCGTCCCCGTCCCCCCCCACTAGACTCCCCTAACCCCACCCCGAGGCCTGACACTAAGCGAAGGCAGGCTTGTGTCGGATCAGGCAGAATTCCGGGAGGCAGACGGGTTTCTGAGTCTGCCTCCTGTCATGACCCGTCACCTGGGGCTCCAGACGTCGTCCATCACAGCACGTCCCAAGTTCACATCTCCCCTGAACCCACAAACAGTGTATCACACCACCTCACTGCAGTATATACGGTATATCTACTGTACGTGTGTATGTCCATGTGTCAACATACACACACACACACACACACAATAGTCTCTTTCAATTGATTTATTGATTTACCCTGTCCACCCCACACCCACATTCTGCAGAGTCCTCACTCAGAGAACACTGTGTGTTAATATTCAGTGATAATATAATACTTTATTTTGATTAACAGCACATGGTGTGACATCTCCTGTGCCGGTTAGTTTTTTTCCAGTGCTGAGGAATCCTGTCTTATGCTGTTAAATCAGCAAAGAAATTACCCCCCCCCCCTCCCTCCCTCCCCCTCACATTGTTTGTGAGACAATAACCAGCAAAGGCTAAATCTATTTCCCACGCTGTGCTAACCGCTAAGCCTGTTACCAGAACACAACCCCCCAACCATAGAAAAAACAGCAACCATTTAGTAAGGTTACTGTCCTCAAAGTCATGTGTCTCAGATACTGGACACAGTGTGTACCGGACAGCATTATGAGATTGATTTGGGGTGAGCTTAAACCCACCCCCCCAATCCCAACACCAGCTGCCCCCCAGCCAGTGCACGATAAATTGTGTGTATTTTATAACGCAGCAGCGGCTTCGAGGCTGACTATGTTATCGTTCACCAGAAGACGCTTGTGACCGTAAATAGTGCCGACTTCCGACCACAAAAAATGCGAAACAAAACAAAAGGTGAAAAAAAAGAGGTACTTTTGCGTCTGGAACTCTTACCATATCCAAGCCAGACGGCTGTTTATGTTCTGCAGCGAGATGGAAGGCCTCCGCTCCTGTCCCAGAATCCCTTGTACCCCTACGCAGGCAGGGGGGCGAGACACCAATCTAACCCCCCCTCCCCAGAGAACCATGCTTCTCATTCTCTTACTGCCAGATGGGGGGCGCAACACGAGGGTGGGGGTCCTATCCAGCAGAACTCTCACTTCTCATAATAAACACAGCAGCAATGAAAGGTATAGAACTATGGGGGGTGGGCTTTTGAAAACGCTATCCTTTTTTTTGGATTGGTTTTTACTTTCTGAATCCAGTTGCTTTTAGAGAAAAGCGACAATATTTGATAAAATTTTTTTTCTGATGTATATTTTTTTATGAAACTGTGAGACTATTTGAAAGGGTGTGATCACTGGCTTCAAGGACTTCTGAGGTTTCTGAAAACAATCGGGTTCGAAAGCAGTCTAACCAAAATAAACTTTGTTAAAAAAACAACACCCAATGATATATTTCCAGAGATGAAATATGGAGAACTCAAGAGATGAGCTTTCATAAAGCAGGACAGTGTAGAGTAATGGCCCAACGTTGCTCTATCTCCAGAGAAGGCAGTAAATGCCTGTGGGCTTTTTACATGCTTCTTTCACTGTGACAAGAGCATTGCTGCTGGTCATTGTGATGTCACAGCATCGCTGCCTGTCATTGTGATGTCACAGCATCTCTACCTGTCATTGTGATGTCACAGCATCTCTGCCTGTCATTGTGATGTCACAGCAGAAGTAATGGTGTATTCAAATGATCTGGGAAGTCGGAATATTTCCAATTTATGAGAAGAAAAGAAGTGACAGCCTGGTGATGAGATGGTGACGAGTTAATGACAATGATCTCGGAAATCCGACATTGAACTGATGACGAGGTGATGAAAAATGCGTCAAGGGTAAACAGCTGAGCGTCTGTAAACATGAGAGATCTGGAGCTAGAGAGACCCGTTGCGTGGTGTATGTAGTCTTTCACCTTCTGCATCTCTTTTTATCTTCAATCGTTTTTGCATACGCTATTTAAAACATTTGGAACTGCTAATGCTGATCAGAGGCTCTCTGCGGGCGTCCATGTTTTTTGCAGCTGAGCATTTGAACACCTTTATCATAATGAACGAGGCCATCCTTCCAGCAAACATCACGCACGATCCTCCCGAGTTGGCCAATTCAATACACCATAAGTGTACAAGAAAACAAACAGAGGAATCTGGAGAGATTAAGGTTAGCCCGAGACTAACCTTAATACAATCTTATGGTGTATTCAAGAGCATTGTGCTTGACGTTTGCTGTGATGTTGGTCCCGTTCGCGATGATAAAAGTGTTCAAATGCTCAGCGGCAAAGAACATGGACGCCAGCAGAAAGCTGATGCTTGTTTGGCTTGGCTCTGAGCAGCATTTGCAGTTCCAGAGGTTTTACATCACGTATGTGAAAACGACTGAAGATGACAACAAACACAGAAGGTGAGAGACTACATACACCACGCAACGGGTCTCTCTAGCTCCAGATCTCTCCATGTCTACAGCTGTTTACCTTTGACCTCTGATGCATTTTTCGCCTCCTCAGGGACCTCAGAAGGTGCCCGAGTTGAATGTGGGATTTCCGAGATCGTTGTCATCAGCTAGCCACCATCTCATCACATGTTCAAATCGATTTTTCTTCTCAGAAGTTGAAAATATTCAGACTTCCGAGATCATTTGAATACACCATTACTCTTCCTGATGAGACATCTGCGTTCTTGCATTCTCAACAAACAAGGAGCGTGTAATCCACTTATCAATGGCCCCTTTTTGTGTTTATTAATAACAAAGTATGAGACTTTCAGAGCTGCAAATGTACCAAGCATAAAGCTGAGGATAATAAGGTACGTAGATAATATTACTGTCTGTCTGTCTGTCTGTCTGTCTGTCAGGGTTTGGGTTATACAGGTACCAAGCATACAGCTATAAGGTAGATAATATTACTATCTGTCTGTCTGGTTAAGGAGAATAGGTTAACAGTTTTAATATAGCTTTGTTTCTGTCTTTCTGTGTGTCTGTCAAGGTCTGGTTTAAACAGCTTTGTGTCTCTCTATCCGCACGTCTGTCTGTCCATCCGGGCTCATGTAAGAGGAGAATGGGTTAATGAGAGTTCCTCCTGTTGGAGGCTGGTTTCACTCAAGAGCAGCGACGTCACTCCAGAGCGCTGGAGCTGTGTTTTGGGAAAAGCCCCAGGAGCAGAAAAAAGCCTGAAACATGAAGCCAAGAGAGGGAGAGAGAAAGAGAGCGAGTCAGGGAGAGAGAGAGAGAGAGAGAGAGAGAGAGAGACAAGGAGAGAGAGACAGGGAGAAAGAAAGAGAAAGAGTAAGGGAGAGAGAGAGGGGGGTGAGAGAGAGGGAGAGAGAGACAGGGAGAGAGAGAGAGAGAAAGAGTAAGGGAGAGAGAGAGAGGGGGTGAGAGAGAGAGAGGGGGGAGAGAGAGAGAGCGAGTCAGGGAGAGAGAGAGAGGGGAGAGAGAGAGAAAGGGGGAGAGAGAGAGAGGGAGAGAGAGAGAGTGGACACAGCTGAGCTCAGAAAGTAAACAGTACTCTTTGCAGCATGCTGTCTGAGGCACGCCAGCTGGTAGAGCTCAGCAGGGAGACACGCGTGCTCCGGAACATCTTCCTCATCCTCCTCTTCACCGCCCAGATGCCAGCCTGGCCACACGGTAGGAGCTCAGATCGCTTTCTCTCTCTTTCTCTCTCTTTCTCTCTGGACCTCTCCTTTTCTCTCTCTGTCCTTTGTTTTTAATTTTGGGGGGGGGGCAGCATCCGCATTCTATTAAAAAAAGTCCTGACATTGGAGAGGTATTAGGGGAGCTGTGTGTGACTGAATTAAAGGAAAGGCAAACAGACAGAGAGGTGTTGATGTGTGTCAAGGCTTTAGAAACATGCGGGATAAGGACTGGAGTTTATAGGTGAGCTGGGGGTACGAGGTGTTTTCAATCCTCTGATGAATTTTGGCTCTCAAGTCTGCCTCCTCCAGACCAGCCAACATGTCTGATGTTTACTTCAACTTTCTAAAACTTTCGAAAACTTGTGAAGTAGATATTTTATGATTATCTACCCCCCTCAACCCCATATAAAAATCACTTGACATGAGTTCTGATTTATATTTGACCATTTCTGAGTAAATACTACTTTCCTTACAGCCAATAGAAAAATTGCAAAAGACTTGTAAAACTCTCATAGCAACTGCTTTGTTTAATGAACCTGGAACCTGAACCCTGCCTAACCCTAACCCTAACGCTATAGAGCAAAGGCTCAGACCCTCTTCGGACAAAGAGATGAAAAAAAAGCTTGGAAATTTTTATATTAGCGTTTTATAAATATTTTATTTATTTAAATTGTTTTGCTAAATACGACAGAAAGATTGGCAATGAGGTGAGATAGCTTTACTCATTTCAAGATTTGCCAATGGGGTAAAATAGTTTCAGCAAAAGGTAACATAAAACAAGCTAATACTTTCTTCTTAAAATAATTTTTTAAACTAATTTCAAGACACTTGTGAAGACAGACATTTTCTGCAGTGCATGCAGCATATACCCTGCAGTGATTGGCTGACTCTGGAGACTCTTTCAATATGACACTTAGCTGACTTGCAAATGCATGTAATGGATTGAGGCAAAGCCACTGACAGATCGATGACAACAGCCCTGTGGCTCAGAACACAGACAGCTCAACAGCCCTGTAGCTCAGAACACAGACAGCTCAACAGCCCTGTAGCTCAGAACACAGACAGCTCAACAGCCCTGTGGCTCAGAACACAGACAGCTCAACAGCCCTGTAGCTCAGAACACAGACAGCTCAACAGCCCTGTGGCTCAGAACACAGACAGCTCAACAGCCCTGTGGCTCAGAGCACAGACAGCTCAACAGCCCTGTGGCTCAGAACACAGACAGCTCAACAGCCCTGTAGCTCAGAACACAGACAACTCAACAGCCCTGTAGCTAAGAACACAGACAACTCAACAGCCATGTGGCTCAGAACACAGACAACTCAACAGCCCTGTAGCTCAGAACACAGACAGCTCAACAGCCCTGTAGCTCATAACACAGACAGCTCAACAGCCCTGTGGCTCAGAACACAGACAGCTCAACAGCCCTGTAGCTCAGAACACAGACAGCTCAACAGCCCTGTAGCTCAGAACACAGACAGCTCAACAGCCCTGTGGCTCAGAACACAGACAGCTCAACAGCCCTGTAGCTCAGAACACAGACAGCTCAACAGCCCTGTGGCTCAGAACACAGACAGCTCAACAGCCCTGTGGCTCAGAACACAGACAGCTCAACAGCCCTGTAGCTCAGAACACAGACAGCTCAACAGCCCTGTAGCTCAGAACACAGACAGCTCAACAGCCCTGTGGCTCAGAACACAGACAGCTCAACAGCCCTGTGGCTCAGAACACAGACAGCTCAACAGCCCTGTGGCTCAGAACACAGACAGCTCAACAGCCCTGTGGCTCAGAACACAGACAGCTCAACAGCCCTGTAGCTCAGAACACAGACAGCTCAACAGCCCTGTAGCTCAGAACACAGACAGCTCAACAGCCCTGTAGCTCAGAACACAGACAGCTCAACAGCCCTGTGGCTCAGAACACAGACAGCTCAACAGCCCTGTAGCTCAGAACACAGACAGCTCAACAGCCCAGGAGCAGACAGTGACCAGGAAGCCAATCCTAACAATCTAAAGCAGATGAGCTGATGGAGTGACCCTGAGACTCCACGGTGATGAGAATGACCATGGCGATGGCATGACTAAGATTTTCCGCTTTGTCCCATTTTCTCTATCAGTTAATGAGGACGTTAGTTATCCAGCCCTGAAAGGGATGAAGTAAGAGTGTTTGTATCGCTCGTCAGGGACCGAGGGGTTTGCAGCTTGCAGGTCAGACAGATGACACACGGACCCCCCCCCACATTCCTCATTGTTTGGGTCAGCCCCCCCCTCACAGCGCCCCCTTCCATGTGGGACAGTTTCAGCGCTTCCCCCCACCCCAGTGAGTGATGGGGGTGATAATAACCTGTTTTGGTAACCCCCCCCTGCGGGACTGATTTTGGAAACAGGGCTGAGGGGTTAGGAGGAATGGGGTCCAGGTTGCATTAGGAGCAGAAAGCATTTCCGGAGCAGGAAAGGAGGAAGATTGATTCTGCCTCATTATTCAAGCCCCTGACAGACAGCAGAGAGCTACAGATCAAACAAAACAAACAGCACATTTTAAATGATTAATTTTTTAAATAACAGAGCTGATTATCTTTGGTGGTTACTTTGGTTTGGTTCAGAATATCAAGGGATCAAGGGGTCGTCCTTGGAGTCATTTACAGCAGACGTCTATGTTTGGACATAAAGATATGTACATTACACCCCCCCCTCTCCACCCCCTCCACCAAACGCACAGAAGCCCAGGCCGTTCCACTGCCGCTAAATCGCTCAAACGGCACACAGCAGCGGGAGCCAAAACCCCAGGCCCTGCCCAGCTCGTGCCGTAACCACATCATCTCCCTCTCAGGGTCGTTAGGCAAACCCTTAATCGCCATGGTTCTTCCATTTATTGATCTAGCCACTAATAATAACGTCTAAATAAATGTTTTCCCCCTGTCTGGGTGGCCAAAGCCGCTCGCACAACGGCAAAAATGCACCAACCGCTGTTTTCCATGAGGGTGGGGAGGTGGTGGTGGAGGGGGGGGTTGGGCATTCACACAGATGTAGTATTAGCTATAAATGGGCTGTATGAACCTGGCCTGGCTGGTCTGGATGGCTACGGTAATTAGAGGCAGCTGTGGCTGCCGGTGGGCTGGTGATGTGGGTACGGCTGAAATAGAGCGCCTCGGGTGGGGGATTCCTCCCCCCCACAGTGGATCAGGAGGCCGTCACGGTCACCGGAGCAGCCTCGGCAGGAAGATAGACTGCAGGGAAAGACTTTGTTTGGCCTTTCCCTGGGACTACAAATCAGAATGGCATGGGACATTGGCTGGAGGCGTGTTTGACCCTGGATGTCCCAACGCCAGCGTTGCTTTTGTGTGTATTTCTCAAACACTGAGCCACCTTTTAGCCAGAGAAAACCTTACAAAACCAGATATTAGTTATACATTCATATGCTAAACATGATGATTCCAAGGCAAGCTGCTGATATGTTTCCCCAGAGATTATAATAATTAATTTCTAAGAAAAGCACAGAATTGGAGAAATACTGTAAAGCAGTGGTCCCCACAGAGACAACCGGAGAGGGGGGGGGGGGGGGTTTGACGGTAAAAAAAGCACATGACAGGATGTGTGTGGGGGGGGCTTTAAACAATACCTATTACCAAAGAAGAGGCCTGATCAAAAAGGTTTGGTAGAGCCTGCAACTGTGGGATATATACAGTATATATATTTTTAAAAAGCATTTGGGCTCAACCAGTGAGGAAGGCCCACAATACCGCAGCCCCCGGTAACGGGCCGGGTCAGAGTTCGGCACTGGATTTATGATGCAGTGGGTTTATCAGGCTGGCGCTCGGCAGTGGGAGGGTCACAGGGTTCAGAGGTCATCGAGTCAGACCCAGCTGGACCTGGGATTCCCCACGGTGATGATGTCACTCTCTGACCTCTGACACTCCCACTGCCCCGCTGCTAAAGCCCAGACTAAAGATGAACCCAGGGGGTAATGCCACTGCCCCGCTGCTAAAGCCCAGACTAAAGATGAACCCAGGGGGTAATGCCACTGCCCCGCTGCTAAAGCCCAGACTAAAGATGAACCCAGGGGGTAATGCCACTGCCCCGCTGCTAAAGCCCAGACTAAAGATGAACCCAGGGGGTAATGCCACTGCCCCGCTGCTAAAGCCCAGACTAAAGATGAACCCAGGGGGTAATGCCACTACCCCACTGCTAAAGCGCAGACTAAAGATGAACCCAGGGGGTAATGCCACTGCCCCGCTGCTAAAGCCCAGACTAAAGATGAACCCAGGGGGTAATGCCACTGCCCCGCTGCTAAAGCCCAGACTAAAGATGAACCCAGGGGGTAATGCCACTGCCCCGCTGCTAAAGCCCAGACTAAAGATGAACCCAGGGGGTAATGCCACTACCCCACTGCTAAAGCGCAGACTAAAGATGAACCCAGGGGGTAATGCCACTGCCCCGCTGCTAAAGCCCAGACTAAAGATGAACCCAGGGGGTAATGCCACTGCCCCACTGCTAAAGCGCAGACTAAAGATGAACCCAGGGGCTAATGCCACTGCCCCACTGCTAAAGCCCAGACTAAAGATGAACCCAGGGGGTAATGCCACTGCCCCGCTGCTAAAGCCCAGACTAAAGATGAACCCAGGGGGTAATGCCACTACCCCACTGCTAAAGCGCAGACTAAAGATGAACCCAGGGGGTAATGCCACTGCCCCGCTGCTAAAGCCCAGACTAAAGATGAACCCAGGGGGTAATGCCACTGCCCCGCTGCTAAAGCCCAGACTAAAGATGAACCCAGGGGGTAATGCCACTGCCCCGCTGCTAAAGCCCAGACTAAAGATGAACCCAGGGGGTAATGCCACTACCCCACTGCTAAAGCGCAGACTAAAGATGAACCCAGGGGGTAATGCCACTGCCCCGCTGCTAAAGCCCAGACTAAAGATGAACCCAGGGGGTAATGCCACTGCCCCGCTGCTAAAGCCCAGACTAAAGATGAACCCAGGGGGTAATGCCACTGCCCCGCTGCTAAAGCCCAGACTAAAGATGAACCCAGGGGGTAATGCCACTACCCCACTGCTAAAGCCCAGACTAAAGATGAACCCAGGGGGTAATGCCACTGCCCCGCTGCTAAAGCCCAGACTAAAGATGAACCCAGGGGGTAATGCCACTGCCCCACTGCTAAAGCCCAGACTAAAGATGAACCCAGGGGGTAATGCCACTACCCCACTGCTAAAGCCCAGACTAAAGATGAACCCAGGGGTTAATGCCACTACCCCACTGCTAAAGCCCAGACTAAAGATGAACCCAGGGGTTAATGCCACTACCCCACTGCTAAAGCCCAGACTAAAGATGAACCCAGGGGTAATATGAGGGTGTTTGGGTGGGGTTTATCTGGGACATGAGAGGCCGGTATAATTACTACTTCTTATTGTTCTCTCTTTCACTCACTCTCTATCACTCTCCCCCTCGCTCTCTTCCTCTTGTTCTTTCTATCCCTCTTCTTTCACCATCTCTCTCTCTCCTGCCTCTATTCCAGCTTTATCTCTCTCTCATCATCACCCTCTCTCTCCCTCTCCCTGAAATTCATGTCATAGCACAACTCTACAGCACAACATCTGGGATGGAAAAAGCAGATAGCAATTATACAGGCCCAGAGATACCACAGCGGATAACAATTCAGGGCTGTACCCACCGGAGCTGAGAAAAATGAGCCCCTCTTTTCAGCTGTTACCCAGGGATACCAGAGGCTAGTCATCACGCAAGCCTTTCAGGAACAGGAATGTACCCCAACATTACTGGCCTAATCCGTCCTGGGAATCTGGTTGGAGTCAGGTGGCTGACTTGCGTTCCGTGCCCCGTCGACTCTATATGGGTGAATAAACATGGGCTTTTTGTAAAAAGGCTTGTGGTTGGGTGAGACTTGCACACTGAACATGGGCTTTTTGTAAAAAGGCTTGTGGTTGGGTGAGACTTGCACACTGAACATGGGCTTTTTGTAAAAAGGCTTGTGGTTGGGTGAGACTTGCACACTGAATATGGGCTTTTTGTAAAAAGGCTTGTGGTTGGGTGAGACTTGCACACTGAACATGGGCTTTTTGTAAAAAGGCTTGTGGTTGGGTGAGACTTGCACACTGAATATGGGCTTTTTGTAAAAAGCCTTGTGGTTGGGTGAGACTTGCACACTGAATATGGGCTTTTTGTAAAAAGGCTTGTGGTTGGGTGAGACTTGCACACTGAATATGGGCTTTTTGTAAAAAGCCTTGTGGTTGGGTGAATATTTGAGCATTGACAGTGCGGCAGCAGTGTGTGCTTACGCCTTGCTTTTGTTTGCACTTTGAATGATCTCAGACTGTCATGATTCATCCTGGAGAGAGTGAGAGAGCACGCTTAAAAAAACAACCCCCCCCCACGTCCATTTTGAGCTCAGGCTTAGCAGCCTCCGGGAAACAAAGCACAAGAACTAGCCCTGACTCAGAAAATACATTCAGTTTTGCTTTTTGGAGGGAGAATGTTTTTCTGCGGTTGCTGTCAGCTGTTAGAGAAACAGTGGTGAGAACGGAGCCACTTAAGAGCACAGCCTCGCATGGTTCCCACCATAATTATGCTGTCATACATGGAGGAGACGGAAAAACACCAAATCCGTTATCAGCGATGAATGTGACACCAGGAAAAAAGCAAATTTCTTCTCCAGAACAGGGCCACTTAAATACACGCACGCATGCACACGCGCGCGCGCACAATACATGTTATTAACAATCCTAATAGTTTTGATTGGTATTGCACGCATGCATGCACTACATGTTATTAACAATCCTAACAGTTTTGATTGGTATTGCACGCACGCATGCACGCACTACATGTTATTAACAATCCTAAGAGTTTTTTGCTTTCCTTGTTAAAGTCACCAGTGGATGGGATCATGTCAGGTGTTGAAAGGTGGCTAAAGGCTAAATAGAGGGTGGTTATCTCTCTGCTTTGCATATATCCCAACTCCCCAGCACATGTCAATACACAGCTGCATACCCAGCATGCTTTGCAGCAACTGTAAACTGCCATTATGACTGCAGTCCCCCATAAAGACACGCTCATGAAAGACTCAGGAAGCTTTCCCGGTACTTTACCCCACTTGGGCACATTTACTGTGGAAATTGGGGAAAAAAAAACCAAAAAAAAAAAACAGCAACGCTGTTGATGAACTTGACATAAACACTTGAGACTTGAAGCCCACAGACATATTTGTGAACAGTTCTAATCTAGTTCATATCTAAGGCCGGACAGACGATGTCATCTTATCACAACATCACTAGAATATCTAGATGCACTGTATGTTTGGCAGCCTGTCAGAGACTGTGAATCAGCTTTACTCTGCTGCCTCAGGAATGTTTGTACTTGGGACAGCTCGTCAGTGGCACTTAGACTCTGTTAGTGATGCCAGTTATTCTGTATCACTACGCACATTTCAGCAGGATGCTTTTATTTTTCAATACCCTTGAATATTGATAGATGCATTCCTCAGCCAACCAGTGAAGATTAAAAAAGTGAAACGGCATTGTTAGATTAGTCCTGCAGCTGGGACCAGAAGGCCCACAGAAGTTCAGCCCTTAAAGGGATAAGTCACTCCGGTAAATGTAACGATAGATTTAGCGTATATTTTGACGAACAATATGCGGCTACATCACAGGTGGGTGTGGGGGTGCTACACATTACTGTCTGCAGTGACATCATTGCCTAAATGAATCATCTTCCTCCATGAGATGAGCATCATCGACATTGTGGCATTTTTATTTAATTCCCCAGAGAGAGGGTGAAGGGGCGTATGATACAGCCGGTCTTGTTCTCCATTAACAGGGCTTTGGTGGTCTAGAGCGGGGATTCTCAAACTCACTGCAAACGCTGCTTTTCTGTTTCAGCCAATCTCTTACGGTTGTTGAAAACATGTGCGCAACGTCTTTTTAACTTTTAAATGGAATTTACACGAGGCAGGTTTGGCTCATCGTCATTTGATGGGTCATTGAACTGCCATTGATTTCCCCACAAAACAGTGTTGGAACTGACAATAGATTTAATCATGGGATGTAAATGTGGAACGTTCATTCATGGTGCACATCGCTATATCTGACATTATGGGACCATAAAAGTGGAATTCTCCCCTCAATTTGTTTCATTTACAACATATAACATCATGTTATATTAATAAAAAAATTTTGAGGGTTCGAACCCCAGGAGTGCCTGATTGTATGTTTGGAGGGGCAGATTTTAACAGAAGGAAAGAATAAACCTTCAAACATGATGGCAAACACAGGCCAGTGTAAAGTGCTCAGATCCATGAAGGCACTAAAAATGAAAGGAAATATAAAAATACTATTTATTATTATGAGTATCATTCCGTCACAAGGGAGGCGCAGTCTTAGATCACATGGTCCCATCGAGTTAACAAAGAGATATAAAAATACTATTTATTATTATGAGTATCATTCCGTCACAAGGGAGGCGCAGTCTTAGATCACATGGTCCCATCGAGTTAACAAAGAGATATAAAAATACTATTTATTATTATGAGTATCATTCCGTCACAAGGGAGGCGCAGTCTTAGATCACATGGTCCCATCGAGTTAACAAAGAGATATAAAAATACTATTTATTATTATGAGTATCATTCCGTCACAAGGGAGGCGCAGTATACTATTTATTATTATGAGTATCATTCCGTCACAAGGGAGGCGCAGTCTTAGATCACATGGTCCCATCGAGTTAACAAAGAGATATAAAAATACAATGTGTATGATCCAAGAAATGTTAAAAAAATGAATACTAATTTTTGTCCAAGTCCAATTTCCCTGCAATGTTGGAACCAAAACCCCTCCCCCTATGACCACGAAGGGCCTGTGTTTGATGCACTCCTCTCGCGCTTTATGTAACGGCAGCTGACGATGGCAACCGAACGCACCAACGCACGCCGGATGTGCATGCCCTGTGAATCTGGCTTTTCTTACTCTACAGGGCAGCCCACGGGAGCTCTAACAGCGAGCGCTTAGACACAGGCTACTCCACTCCACTTTTATTCATCACCAACACTCTCCTGAGCCTGAGCGAATGCAGACGAATGTCTCAGAGGACCGCATGTTGCCTAACCACAGTTCTTGTAACAGCTTTATTAATTGTGATGGAATGCCATTTCTTTTGTGTGCACATGGCAGTGGGTGCTGATGATGCATTCTGGGAATGATTTGACTCCAGCAGATTTGCCAACCTGCTGTCTGCCCAAACTGTCAATGCAAAAGAAAACGGAGAAAAAACAGATTATTTCCATTTCAGAAAAATATTTAATTTAAAAGCCACACAAAGAGCATACTGAGAATTTTGTATTTAATTCAGGGTTGCATAGAAAAGGTTTGATTATGTGTGTAACTATAAAATAACTTTTTTTTTTTTTTTAAACAACTATGTAACCAATATATACTCCCAAGACATTTATGAGGAGAGTTGCATAATTTTACAAGAGAAGTAGAATTTATTTTTTTCACATTCATTATAAAGGGAAGCAATGTCAGATTCTTGGTGTATGTAGCTCATAGCACTGCAAAACATCTGCGTCTCTCCTCTCCAGCGGAGTGTCTGCAGACGGCTGCATAGCTATTAATCACTCACCCAACAGTAACTCACTGAAAGCATAACAGGGGCGCAGATTATGTTACCATGGAGAAAACGGCGCTGTTTAGAGACAGGCGTTTGGGTAGGGATTTGCGGTGAAGTCCGTAATTTGATTTAAGCACGCTTGCGGTCTCCAAACAAACAAACGCGTGTACGCGCACACGCACAAGTTCCACGTCCCGAGGACGCAAATCTTCCACAGAAAATTCCGAAGGAGCCGCGTAGGGAACAGCGGGCGGGCGGAATGTTTTGCGTGCGGCGGGAAAATAGGCGTTAGTTGGCCACGCCAAGGCCAAAGTCTGCACATTACTCCTTTTTGTTTTTTCCGCTCCGGCTGCGATGAGTTTCCACTTGCCTGCCACTACTTTTAACTCAGAAGTTGCATAAAGTGAATCGTCATCTGGCGCTCGCTCAGCGGACCAACTTTCCTCACAACATCCCGCTTTTTATATTCGTTAATTAATGGCCCGAGTCCTGAGAGCCGATGGGTGGTGGTAGGACGGGTTACATTTTACTTTGAATGTACCGTCATAAAAAAAATTAGGCTTGGCAGACATGATGCAACTACCACTTTATAAAAAGCAATTACTGTGCTTTATTATTTATATACAAAGGTTGATTGATGGCGAAAATGGGTTTTCATAATTTGGGTGCATGTTTACTGTAGTCTGTTTTTTAATTATTTGGTCAGGTCAATGAATCAAGTAAACGTGATAGACCATCTATTTTTCAAGAGTATTTCTTATAGCCCTGGCCCAATCAACAGTGTGCTGATGAGTTATAGAAAAGCACTTCTTATGAGTCACCTGCACAGTATGTCCAGTGTTAATTCAACTCTTACAGAGTCTATGAGTTCCTGGCCACTCAGACCCGTTTACTATGTGCCCTCTTCCCTCACTTTGCAAGCAGTGTGCGAAAGAAATCCTGCAAAACTCTTTCCAAACTAGCGGGGAAGTAGTTTGTACTATGTCCCACTCTTGTACCATAGACATGTATATATGCTCTACGTCTTGCATTACAATTTGTAGTTTTTACTTTCAGTTTACTTCCTGAAATTGTGCTCCTGAATCCCCTCAACAAAACCCCGGAAATAAGGGTTTCATCCAGAGATTTTAAGTGCCCCCATTAGTGAAAAAAAATCGCCCACTCAAAAGCTTTTGACTAAAAAGTTGACTCAAATATGTGCCCTCAAAGGGGTGAAGGGATCATATTCGGTCATGGCCTAACACTTCACTTCACAGTGTGCATATACAAAGTGGCATGTGTCCATCTGCCCACCAGGGTGTGCTAACGAGGTGGGTTTGTGTCAGACTACAGATTATGGTACGACAACTGTCCCGGGGCCGAATGGAACATCATGTGCCGTGGCTGTTGCGAATACGACCGAATCCGGTGCAAGTGCCCCGCCCAGGGGACGCTGGTGGGCTACGCCGTGCCCTGCTGCCGAAACGCCATCAACGAGTGTGACCCCTGCATCATCCACCCAGGTAACGTAATGGACTCGGTTTATATAGCGCCTTTCATTCTTATGATTAAATGCATTTTACACTGCAGATTCCAAATTAAATCAGTCAATCTGAGTTAAACTGGGAGATGACTCAGTAGCAGGTTTAGAGAGCCAGTTTGGGAATTTTGCCAGAATGCGGGGGGGGGGGGGGGGGACCAGGAGATCTTTAATGACAACAATAAGAGAATAGATTAGGTTGTTATATATTGCGGTTGTGCAAGCAATATTTAATCCTTGAGAAGCGTTATTGGCAATTTGCCTGCTCTCAAAGGAAACATGTCCTACAGGCAAGTTTAGAGTTGATAAAGATGGAGTGTACCTGCTGTGCTAATGCTACTTTTCGCTCTCCCTATGCCATCCACAGCAGTGCTGAACATTAAGAGCAGTGTAGTATACCAGTAAGGGCCCAGGGCTTACTACATTAAGAGCAGTGTAGGATAACAGTAAGGGCCCAGGGCTTACTACATTAAGAGCAGTGTAGTACAACAGTAAGGGCACAGGGCTTACTACATTAAGAGCAGTGTAGTATACCAGTAAGGGCACAGGGCTTACTACATTAAGAGCAGTGTAGTATAACAGTAAGGGCACAGGGCTTACTACATTAAGAGCAGTGTAGTATACCAGTAAGGGCACAGGGCTTACTACATTAAGAGCAGTGTAGTATACCAGTAAGGGCACAGGGCTTACTACATTAAGAGCAGTGTAGTATACCAGTAAGGGCACAGGGCTTACTACATTAAGAGCAGTGTAGTATAACAGTAAGGGCCCAGGGCTTACTACATTAAGAGCAGTGTAGTATAACAGTAAGGGCACAGGGCTTACTACATTAAGAGCAGTGTAGTATAACAGTAAGGGCCCAGGGCTTACTACATTAAGAGCAGTGTAGTATACCAGTAAGGGCACAGGGCTTACTACATTAAGAGCAGTGTAGTATAACAGTAAGGGCACAGGGCTTACTACATTAAGAGCAGTGTAGTATACCAGTAAGGGCACAGGGCTTACTACATTAAGAGCAGTGTAGTATAACAGTAAGGGCCCAGGGCTTACTACATTAAGAGCAGTGTAGTATAACAGTAAGGGCACAGGGCTTACTACATTAAGAGCAGTGTAGTATAACAGTAAGGGCCCAGGGCTTACTACATTAAGAGCAGTGTAGTATACCAGTAAGGGCACAGGGCTTACTACATTAAGAGCAGTGTAGTATAACAGTAAGGGCACAGGGCTTACTACATTAAGAGCAGTGTAGTATACCAGTAAGGGCACAGGGCTTACTACATTAAGAGCAGTGTAGTATAACAGTAAGGGCACAGGGCTTACTACATTAAGAGCAGTGTAGTATAACAGTAAGGGCACAGGGCTTACTACATTAAGAGCAGTGTAGTATAACAGTAAGGGCACAGGGCTTACTACATTAAGAGCAGTGTAGTATAACAGTAAGGGCACAGGGCTTACTACATTAAGAGCAGTGTAGTATAACAGTAAGGGCACAGGGCTTACTACATTAAGAGCAGTGTAGTATAACAGTAAGGGCACAGGGCTTACTACATTAAGAGCAGTGTAGTATAACAGTAAGGGCACAGGGCTTACTACATTAAGAGCAGTGTAGTATAACAGTAAGGGCACAGGGCTTACTACATTAAGAGCAGTGTAGTATAACAGTAAGGGCACAGGGCTTACTACACTAAGAGCAGTGTAGTATAACAGTAAGGGCACAGGGCTTACTACATTAAGAGCAGTGTAGTATAACAGTAAGGGCACAGGGCTTACTACATTAAGAGCAGTGTAGTATAACAGTAAGGGCACAGGGCTTACTACATTAAGAGCAGTGTAGTATAACAGTAAGGGCACAGGGCTTACTACATTAAGAGCAGTGTAGTATAACAGTAAGGGCACAGGGCTTACTACATTAAGAGCAGTGTAGTATACCAGTAAGGGCACAGGGCTTACTACATTAAGAGCAGTGTAGTATAACAGTAAGGGCACAGGGCTTACTACATTAAGAGCAGTGTAGTATAACAGTAAGGGCACAGGGCTTACTACATTAAGAGCAGTGTAGTATAACAGTAAGGGCACAGGGCTTACTACATTAAGAGCAGTGTAGTATAACAGTAAGGGCACAGGGCTTACTACATTAAGAGCAGTGTAGTATAACAGTAAGGGCACAGGGCTTACTACATTAAGAGCAGTGTAGTATACCAGTAAGGGCACAGGGCTTACTACATTAAGAGCAGTGTAGTATAACAGTAAGGGCACAGGGCTTACTACATTAAGAGCAGTGTAGTATACCAGTAAGGGCACAGGGCTTACTGCATTAAGAGCAGTGTAGTATACCAGTAAGGGCACAGGGCTTACTACATTAAGAGCAGTGTAGTATAACAGTAAGGGCACAGGGCTTACTACATTAAGAGCAGTGTAGTATAACAGTAAGGGCACAGGGCTTAGAGCTTTAAATCCCAGATGGGCACTCAGTTGTGCCCTTTGGTAAAATACTTGAATTGAATTGCCGCCAACATTGTAGTTAGCTTTGTAGTGTGTGCTCCAGTATGTATCTGACATAGTAGTTAGCTTTGTAGTGTGTGCTCCAGTATGTATTTGACATAGTAGTTAGCTTTGTAGCGTGTGCTCCAGTATGTATCTGACATAGTAGTTAGCTTTGTAGTGTGTGCTCCAGTATGTATCTGACATAGTAGTTAGCTTTGTAGTGTGTGCTCCAGTATGTATCTGACATAGTAGTTAGCTTTGTAGTGTGTGCTCCAGTATGTATCTGACATAGTAGTTAGCTTTGTAGTGTGTGCTCCAGTATGTATCTGACATAGTAGTTAACTTTGTAGTAAATGGAAATGGTAAATGGACTGCACTTATATAGCGCCTTTATCCAAAGCGCTTTACAATGGCCTCTCACTCCCCCGTTCACACACACATTCACACACCAATGGCGGCAGCCACCATGCAATGCGCTAGCCTGCTCATTGGGAGCAATTTGGGGTTCAGTGTCTTGCCCAAGGACACTTCGACATGTGGACATGAGAAGTCGGGGATCGAACCGCCAACCCTGCGATCAGCGGACGACCCGCTCTACCTCCTGAGCCACAGCCGCCCCACTAGTAGTGTGTGCTCCAGTACGTATCCAACACAGTAGTTAGCTTTGTAGTGTGTGTTCCAGCACGTATCCAATATAGTAGCTTTGCGGTGTGTGCTGTGGGCCGATGCCAAGCAAATAAATAATGAAATCTAAACAAATTGAATTTGAGTTGTTTGTCTCTCGCTGTGTCAGGGTGCTACTGAGGTATGTAGCAGCGTTTGTGCCCGTCTGACAGCACTCTCACATCACTGCGGTGGTTCCACTTTGACATAAAATTTACAGGCCTCCATATATCTCAGTAGCAAATCTGTCCTTTCCCACTTGCCTTTTTAAGGAGACTGATCACAGTGGAGGCCTAAATGCTCCTTCTGCTCAGTGCCTGCACAGGGAAACACAGCGAGAGCTTTGTTTTGGGGCGCACGTCTTTAGGGTCCTTTCGGGACTGTGGGCTGTGCGCGCGCTGTTGCGTAATGTTGTTTTTGAGCACCTGGGCTTGTAAGGGATGGATTCACTGCTCGGGCATGCGGTTGTGCGGTCATCATTTTTTTAAACTGGAGGGAGATGACAGCTGTTCATAATCAGACTCAGGCTCAGAGATTTGTTTTATGAGGTTGGTCCTGAAAACATGTTATAAACCAAACCGCCCCCCCAAAATATAAATCTGTCATCTGCTTCCCCATGTGATGCCTGGGACCGCTGCGTGTGTGTACCGGCTTTAGAGGAGGAAGCGCGGAGGAAGTCATGTGATGTTTGCAATGACATGACCAATGATACTCTCTTGAACATGGTTTCCTGCTTGGATTGTCCCGTCCTTTCTTTGACTCTGGCCAAAGCAGAGATTAATCACTGCAGAAACCATGCTGTTTCTATTTCAGGAAGTAGGATGAACTTTTTTTTCTTCTTTTTTTTTTACATTCCTATTTTGTCTTTGTTAGGAGAGATTTGATGACTTTACCAGTTCAGATGGTGGGGGGCTGAGCCACAGAGAAAAAGCATGTGTGTGTGTTCAGTACAGTAGATCATAACACTCCTTTGAGTTCAGTCCCTCACTTGTTCTTCATTCTATCTCTCTCTCTCTCTCTCTCGCTCTCTCTCTCTCTCGCTCTCTCGCTCTCTCGCTCTCTCGCTCTCTCTCTCTCTCTCACCCCCCCCCCCCTCCCAGGGTGCAGTATCTTTGAGAACTGTAAGCGCTGTAACAACGGGACCTGGGGCGCCAAGGACGACTTCTTCATCAAGGGAAAATACTGCACAGAGTGCCGACCAGGATGGTCAGGGGGCGACTGCATGAGTGCGTATTCTGTGTGTGTGTGTGTGTGTGTGTGTGTGTGAGTGTGTGCACGTGTGATTGTCAGGGGGCGACTGCACAAGTGCGTATTCTGTGTGTATGTGTGTGTAAGGGGGAGACTGCATGAGTGCGTATTCTGTGTGTGTGTGTGTATGTGTATGTATGTGTGTGTGTGTGTGTGTGTATGTCAGGTAGAGACTGCATTAGTGCGTATTCTGTGTGCGTATTTGAAAAGGTTTCCAAAGCTAGCACATTGCGATGGAGATCAAATCCCATCCTTTCCTATGGTTCTGCAATGACATGTTAAAGCATTTTTAAAATAATATGCAGGTGTCAGAATGCTGGCGCTTGTAAACAGCTTTAACAGCAGCTCAGAGTACCTACATCATGTTATTTAGGATCTGTCCCAGAATCCTAACTCTTCTTTCCTCTTCCTAGCATGCGGAGGAGTCATACAGAAACCGCACGGTCACATAGTCGTAGAGAGCTATCCCACCAACGCTCGCTGTGAATGGACCGTGCAGGTGGACCGTGGACTGACTGTAGAGATCAGGTAGGGAAGACGACCAATCCCTGCACTGCAACTGAGTGTGCTCACACTTCACCGAAAACCTTCACAACTGTCGTATGAATTAAATTAACAATTAATTTATTTGGGACAAAACGTTGAAAAGCACCGTGTATACAAAAAGACATTAAAAGATGCCCTTTTAGCTTGGAAAGTGCTTTTCAGCTTTCCTCTCCCGCAGGTACAACATGCGAGAAGAGAGACAGAGAGAGAGATAGCGAGAGACTTAATACAGTGAAAAAAGTGTCATACAAGGACAGTTAAATGAAAACTGAGAAATGATGGCAAGCACAGTTCTGCTTTTGTCGTCATTTGCTCCTTTAGTTATCAGTCTGTAGTGATGAGAAACAATTGGTGTAGTCCCACTACGTTTTGGATGGATTTTATTTGGCCATGGTCTACTGTAGCATTAGCTGACTCACTGGACCCCCACAGGCGACCAGTCATTATCAGTTTCGACTGGCACTAGATCTCTCCCGTAGTACTGTGTGGCCTGCAGGGTATAATATAGTCACAGGCTCTGCTGTAGTACTGTGTGAGGCCTGTAGGGTATAAAATAGTCACAGGCTCTGCTGTAGTACTGTGTGTGGCCTGTAGGGTATAGAATAGACACTGGCTTTGTTGTAGTACCGTGTGTGGCCTGTAGGGTATAAAATAGTCACTGGCTCTGCTGTAGTACTGTGTGTGGCATGTAGGGTATAAAATAGTCATAGGCTCTGCTGTAGTACCGTGTGTGGCCTGTAGGGTATAACATAGTCACTGGCTTTGTTGTAGTACCGTGTGTGGCCTGTAGGGTATAAAATAGTCACTGGCTATGCTGTAGTACTGTGTGTGGCCTGTAGGGTGTAAAATAGTCACTGGCTATGCTGTAGTACTGTGCGTGGCCTGTAGGGTGTAAAATAGTCACAGGCTCTGCTGTAGTACTGTGTGTGGCCTGTAGGGTATAAAATAGTCACTGGTTCTGCTGTAGTACTGTGTGTGGCCTGTAGGGTATAAAATAGTCCCTGGCCTGTGGGTGAGTACACTGGGAGAGTACATATGCTTCAGCTATAATGCTTCTTTTGTGGGAGTGGCAGAGATGCAACTCGAAGACAAAATTGGTGATTCCACATTGGGGAATAAAGAAATGTGGGAGGGGGGGCAGGAGGTGCAGTCCAGTACAGTACACTACATCAAAGCATTTAGCCGATGATCTTATCCAGATCAACTAACCCAGCTTACATATATGTTTTACATACAATCCATTTATACATTTTATACTGGATATTTTACTGAAGAAATTCAAACCACGCTCAAAAGCTGTAGTGAACTGGCTCACACTGTTCTAACTACCGCTTTCCCTTCCAGCTAGCTGCTCTAACTACCGCTTTCCTTTCCAGCTGCTCTAACTACTGCTTTCCCTTCCAGCTGCTCTAACTACCGCTTTCCCTTCCAGCTGCTCTAACTACCGCTTTCCCTTCCAGCTGCTCTAACTACCGCTTTCCCTTCCAGCTGCTCTAACTACCGCTTTCCCTTCCAGCTGCTCTAACTACCGCTTTCCCTTCCAGCTGCTCTAACTACCGCTTTCCCTTCCAGCTGCTCTAACTACCGCTTTCCCTTCCAGCTGCTCTAACTACCGCTTTCCTTTCCAGCTGCTCTAACTACCACTTTCCCTTCCAGCTGCTCTAACTACCGCTTTCCCTTCCAGCTGCTCTAACTACCGCTTTCCTTTCCAGCTGCTCTAACTACCACTTTCCCTTCCAGCTGCTCTAACTACCGCTTTCCCTTCCAGCTGCTCTAACTACCGCTTTCCCTTCCAGCTGCTCTAACTACCGCTTTCCCTTCCAGCTGCTCTAACTACCGCTTTCCCTTCCAGCTGCTCTAACTACTGCTTTCCCTTCCAGCTGCTCTAACTACCGCTTTCCCTTCCAGTCCAGCTGCTCTAACTACCGCTTTCCCTTCCAGCTAGCTGCTCTAACTACCGCTTTCCCTTCCAGCTGCTCTAACTACCACTTTCCCTTCCAGCTGCTCTAACTACCGCTTTCCCTTCCAGCTGCTCTAACTACTGCTTTCCCTTCCAGCTGCTCTAACTACTGCTTTCCCTTCCAGCTGCTCTAACTACCGCTTTCCCTTCCAGCTAGCTGCTCTAACTACCGCTTTCCCTTCCAGCTAGCTGCTCTAACTACCGCTTTCCCTTCCAGCTGCTCTAACTACCACTTTCCCTTCCAGCTGCTCTAACTACCGCTTTCCCTTCCAGCTGCTCTAACTACTGCTTTCCCTTCCAGCTGCTCTAACTACTGCTTTCCCTTCCAGCTGCTCTAACTACTGCTTTCCCTTCCAGCTGCTCTAACTACCGCTTTCCCTTCCAGCTGCTCTAACTACCGCTTTCCCTTCCAGCTGCTCTAACTACTGCTTTCCCTTCCAGCTGCTCTAACTACTGCTTTCCCTTCCAGCTGCTCTAACTACCGCTTTCCCTTCCAGCTAGCTGCTCTAACTACCGCTTTCCCTTCCAGCTAGCTGCTCTAACTACCGCTTTCCCTTCCAGCTGCTCTAACTACCACTTTCCCTTCCAGCTGCTCTAACTACCGCTTTCCCTTCCAGCTGCTCTAACTACTGCTTTCCCTTCCAGCTGCTCTAACTACTGCTTTCCCTTCCAGCTGCTCTAACTACCGCTTTCCCTTCCAGCTGCTCTAACTACCGCTTTCCCTTCCAGCTGCTCTAACTACCGCTTTCCCTTCCAGCTGCTCTAACTACTGCTTTCCCTTCCAGCTGCTCTAACTACCGCTTTCCCTTCCAGCTGCTCTAACTACCGCTTTCCCTTCCAGCTAGCTGCTCTAACTACCGCTTTCCCTTCCAGCTAGCTGCTCTAACTACCGCTTTCCCTTCCAGCTGCTCTAACTACCACTTTCCCTTCCAGCTGCTCTAACTACCGCTTTCCCTTCCAGCTGCTCTAACTACTGCTTTCCCTTCCAGCTGCTCTACTGCTTTCCCTTCCAGCTGCTCTAACTACCGCTTTCCCTTCCAGCTAGCTGCTCTAACTACCGCTTTCCCTTCCAGCTAGCTGCTCTAACTACCGCTTTCCCTTCCAGCTGCTCTAACTACCACTTTCCCTTCCAGCTGCTCTAACTACCGCTTTCCCTTCCAGCTGCTCTAACTACTGCTTTCCCTTCCAGCTGCTCTAACTACTGCTTTCCCTTCCAGCTGCTCTAACTACTGCTTTCCCTTCCAGCTGCTCTAACTACCGCTTTCCCTTCCAGCTGCTCTAACTACCGCTTTCCCTTCCAGCTGCTCTAACTACCGCTTTCCCTTCCAGCTGCTCTAACTACTGCTTTCCCTTCCAGCTGCTCTAACTACTGCTTTCCCTTCCAGCTGCTCTAACTACCGCTTTCCCTTCCAGCTGCTCTAACTACTGCTTTCCCTTCCAGCTGCTCTAACTACCGCTTTCCCTTCCAGCTGCTCTAACTACCGCTTTCCCTTCCAGCTTCTCTAACTACCGCTTTCCCTTCCAGCTGCTCTAACTACCGCTTTCCCTTCCAGCTGCTCTAACTACTGCTTTCCCTTCCAGCTGCTCTAACTACCGCTTTCCCTTCCAGCTTCTCTAACTACCGCTTTCCCTTCCAGCTGCTCTAACTACCGCTTTCCCTTCCAGCTGCTCTAACTACCGCTTTCCCTTCCAGCTGCTCTAACTACTGCTTTCCCTTCCAGCTTCTCTAACTACCACTTTCCCTTCCAGCTGCTCTAACTACCGCTTTCCCTTCCAGTCCAGCTGCTCTTCAAACCAACAAATCACAGCTCTAGACTGGAACACTCCAGAGCCAGATAATGTAATTAAAATCTGAACATTTTTTAATTTTAAATTTTTTCCATTACGCCAGAAACACCAGCTCTCTGAAACGCTGGAAGACATTTACGGACAAAGCGGTTTACCTAAGTCTCACATGTTCAGTCACACACAGGAAGAGAGGAGCAGGCTGGGGGTTTGAGCTGATGTTTTAGTACAACGTGCTATTGGGAAATATCACATAGTAACAGCATTGTTTTTGCCTTCACACATAATACTCTGGATAGTCACCCTTCAATTATAAGCTCTGGGTTCTACTGACACACAGGAAAAGAGGCTTTCTGAGGAAGGCTTGGACAAAGATGGCATCGACGAGCTATGAAAAATACTTTAGCACACGGGGATGATTATAAGTCACATGAGGGTTCATGTGGGCTGGGTTAGCTCATGCCCACCAGGTGTAGTTATGAGCCCTGTCATGTGTAGCCAACATCAGCCTCCCATCAGTACAGATATTCTGCATTTAATACTCCCCTCTAAACCTTCAGTCAGTGATTCTTTCTATCAATGTTCTGATGCCCAATCAATTAAACATGCGTCCATTGAGACGCATAGTATTCCTGACATGCACCTAAATCTCCAAGCCTTATCAGTGCTACATTTGTATTTGGCTTTTTCCAGCTCTGCTCGACAACACAGTGTAGAGATACAGGAAGAACGGGGAGCGAGATAGAGGGAGAGTTTCAGTTCTGTTTGACAACACAGTGTAGAGATACAGGAAGAACGGGGAGCGAGATAGAGGCAGAGTTTCAGTTCTGTTTGACAACACAGTGTAGAGATACAGGAAGAACGGGGAGCGAGATAGAGAGAGAGTTTCAGTTCTGTTTGACAACACAGTGTAGAGATACAGGAAGAACAGGGAGCGAGATAGAGGCAGAGATTCAGTTCTGTTTGACAACACAGTGTAGAGATACAGGAAGAACGGGGAGCGAGATAGAGGCAGAGTTTCAGTTCTGTTTGACAACACAGTGTAGAGATACAGGAAGAACGGGGAGCGAGATAGAGGGAGAGTTTCAGTTCTGTTTGACAACACAGTGTAGAGATACAGGAAGAACGGGGAGCGAGATAGAGGCAGAGTTTCAGTTCTGTTTGACAACACAGTGTAGAGATACAGGAAGAACTAGAGGGAGAGTTTCAGTTCTGTTTGACAACACAGTGTAGAGATACAGGAAGAACGGGGAGCGAGATAGAGAGAGAGTTTCAGTTCTGTTTGACAACACAGTGTAGAGATACAGGAAGAACGGGGAGCGAGATAGAGGCAGAGATTCAGTTCTGTTTGACAACACAGTGTAGAGATACAGGAAGAACGGGGAGCGAGGGAGAGTTTCAGTTCTGTTTGACAACACAGTGTAGAGATACAGGAAGAACTAGAGGGAGAGTTTCAGTTCTGTTTGACAACACAGTGTAGAGATACAGGAAGAACGGGGAGCGAGATAGAGCGAGAGTTTCAGTTCTGTTTGACAACACAGTGTAGAGATACAGGAAGAACGGGGAGCGAGATAGAGGGAGAGTTTCAGTTCTGTTTGACAACACAGTGTAGAGATACAGGAAGAACTAGAGGGAGAGTTTCAGTTCTGTTTGACAACACAGTGTAGAGATACAGGAAGAACGGGGAGCGAGATAGAGAGAGAGTTTCAGTTCTGTTTGACAACACAGTGTAGAGATACAGGAAGAACGGGGAGCGAGATAGAGGCAGAGATTCAGTTCTGTTTGACAACACAGTGTAGAGATACAGGAAGAACGGGGAGCGAGATAGAGGCAGAGTTTCAGTTCTGTTTGACAACACAGTGTAGAGATACAGGAAGAACGGGGAGCGAGATAGAGGCAGAGTTTCAGTTCTGTTTGACAACACAGTGTAGAGATACAGGAAGAACGGGGAGCGAGATAGAGAGAGAGTTTCAGTTCTGTTTGACAACACAGTGTAGAGATACAGGAAGAACGGGGAGCGAGATAGAGGCAGAGATTCAGTTCTGTTTGACAACACAGTGTAGAGATACAGGAAGAACGGGGAGCGAGATAGAGGCAGAGTTTCAGTTCTGTTTGACAACAGTGTAGAGATACAGGAAGAACGGGGAGCGAGATAGAGGGAGAGTTTCAGTTCTGTTTGACAACACAGTGTAGAGATACAGGAAGAACGGGGAGCGAGATAGAGGGAGAGACATGAGCATAGGCTTACAGGCTACGCCACAGAGACGAGACACCCCAGGTTCTCAGATTCTTTCCAGTATGTCTGAAAATTGTGAGATGAAACGTCCTGTGCTCTCCAAATTCCTCTTTAAAATAAATGTCTGAGTTACTGAGCCGGTTTTCCGTCTGGGATGAGACCAGCCCTTTCGGAATGCATCTTGGCTCCCTGGACTCGGATACTTCCCTCTCATAACACTAACTTTTAACTCTAACACTAACTGAAACTTTTAGAACTTCAGTCAATTCTGAGGACTGGCGCACGCTTGCCATGTTATATGCACCTTCCGTCAGCTCAATCCATCTGTTAAATGCCTACATTGTCATTGTAAAATTGATTTAAGTTAAAAAGGTTTTATTTTTTGGCTCGCTTGAATTCTTCCCTTTCTCTGAAGCACCTGTGCATTCCAATGCAACGGGCCTGTTGCAAAGGCAAGAACATTTCCACATGTGCACAGCTGTTGCTCAGTCTTACTCTGCACACTAATATGAAAGTGAGTTCAGTTATTGGAGCATCTGCTGCTACATACATGAGCATGAAAGTCAATGTAAATGTCCATCACTCCCAAGGCACAGCAGAACATATGAAACACATCTGACCCTTTAAGAGCAGTGGAACACATCTGACCCTTTAAGAACAGTGGAACACATCTGACCCTTTAAGAGCAGTGGAACACATCTGACCCTTTAAGAGCAGTGGAACACATCTGACCCTTTAAGAACAGTGGAACACATCTGACCCTTTAAGAGCAGTGGAACACATCTGACCCTTTAAGAACAGTGGAACACATCTGACCCTTTAAGAACAGTGGAACACATCTGACCCTTTAAGAACAGTGGAATACATCTGACCCTTTAAGAGCAGTGGAACACATCTGACCCTTTAAGAACAGTGGAACACATCTGACCCTTTAAGAACAGTGGAACACATCTGACCCTGTAAGAACAGTGGAACACATCTGACCCTTTAAGAGCAGTGGAACACATCTGACCCTTTAAGAACAGTGGAACACATCTGACCCTTTAAGAACAGTGGAACACATCTGACCCTTTAAGAACAGTGGAACACATCTGACCCTTTAAGAGCAGTGGAACACATCTGACCCTTTAAGAGCAGTGGAACACATCTGACCCTTTAAGAACAGTGGAACACATCTGACCCTTTAAGAGCAGTGGAACACATATGACCCATTAAGAGCAGTGGAACACATCTGACCCATTAAGAGCAGTGAAACACATCTGACCCATTAAGAACAGTGGAACACATCTGACCCTGTAAGAGCAGTGGAACACATCTGACCCTTTAAGAACAGTGGAACACATCTGACCCTTTAAGAACAGTGGAACACATCTGACCCTTTAAGAGCAGTGGAACACATCTGACCCTTTAAGAACAGTGGAACACATCTGACCCATTAAGAGCAGTGGAACACATCTGACCCTTTAAGAGCAGTGGAACTAGCGAATTTCTGCTCAATTTGACATAGAGCTGTCCTTGACATGCTTTGAAATGGTGCAATTTAGAGAAAATTCCTCTCAGCAAACCTCAAAAACATTCAACGCTTTGGAAGGGGTAGGTTTTCTGTCATAACACTTGAGAAGGCGAGGGTGTTCACTGGGTGTTCACTATAGAAGTGTTAAGGTGTTGGAAGTTAAATGCTGTCGGGTATGTCAGGGTTAGAACACAAGCATGTCTGGCCAAGGTACTGCGTTTTGCTGTAGATCTGAGATCTCGCCCACTCTCTCAAATACATGTTCCTACTTTCTGCCTGGATCCAGCTGGCCGCAGGAATAATACTCTCATACAGCGTAGCCGTACGGCTCATTAATCAGAGGTTAAATAAGGATAAGCATTATGCAAGATATAGTTCATTCAGCCTTGCTCAGGAAGTGTTGACATTAGTACAAGATTACGGCAGTAAGGTCACTGTGCATAATGCGGTTTGAAAATGCCCAGACTGCACATTTGTGCTTTTTTAAAGCTTTATTTTAGCTGTATATATATGAATATGGCAAAACCAACTATGTGAATTTACGTGTGTGTTCCATCAGAGCGAGATATTGGCACACTCCTTTCTAACACAAAGAAACATTGTGTCCCCAGATTTCACGGTGACAGAAGATGGCCTCGTTCATTTTAACCAGTTTTCACAATAACTGTGAAATGCAATGAAATTGCTACAATAACATGCAAGTGGCATCTTGTCCTGCACCTCTGTCTATGGACTTGTGGATTTAATAAAAAATGGATGTTAGAAAATGAATTCTCAGGAGTGCAAATCGACTCAGTGAAGGTGGTTCAAAGTTGAACACTATGATTCAAACTGGAAAATTTAGGCAAACCGCCCACTCAAAATGTGTAAGCATCGTGTCCCTGGCATGCCTATCACTGCTAACAGAAACCGTTGTCCCCAGATGGAAAGGCAAGAGTGTCTTACCTGAGACACTCTTAGTTCCAAATCTGTATTGAATCAACACGGGCTGCCATTGTTTTAGAGCCTCTACACATAGCTACCAAAGTAGCAATCATCAGTGAGGTGTGTATTCATAGTTTCCCCTAATCCAAACCCATATTACATTACATTACAATTATTTGGCAGACACTTTTGTCCACAGCGATGTACAATAAGTGCATATTGAAGGTCATTGACGTGACTACAAAGCAGGTCCGACAAAGCACAACTTTTGGTGATGTTGTAGTAAACATAATGGTAAGACGATCACTTACGTGTTCAGCCTCCATAAATGCTGTTTGCAAGAATATTTTTAATGATTTTTTCAGTTTTCGTTACCTCGTTGAAAGCATGTAAACTGCTGCTAATCATTTAATTATTTCTATAAGCGTTTCATATCAACTCGTGCAATTCTCCTGTTAGCCTCACGACTGCCACCTCATACCTCAAGAATATCCTGGTGAATAGCCATGATCTCAGTTGAAAACCATGCAGAGTTTAATGGGTCCCATTTCACACTGATCTCTTCTGCAGGCTAAGAAAGACCCAAAGAAAGAAAGCAGAAAAAAGCTGTCTTTAGAAAATAAGAAACATGCGTAAAAGACACATTCATCGGAGACATTTCACTTTCCACACAAGATAGGGAGAAATGAAAGGCAGAATTCACAGCTAAATTAAATAGATGGGTCATGCAGACGGAGAGAAGCACTCCTAAGGATCATTAACACGTTCAATAACTCTGATTACTGCTCATTATGTGTCCTCTTGCGCCATTAACCACATGGATAGAAAGGGCTCCAGAGAATCAGTGCAAGGGCAACACATGCGTGCTCTCACTTACAGTGGCAGTGATACATTCCAGTAATATATTTTATTCAAGTTTAATTTAATCAAAAACTCTTGCACACATAAATCTACGTGGGATAAGTTGAAAAGCACAAAGTAAACAATATGTAAAAAGTAATAGAACCAAGAGCTAAAAACGCCAAAGAACAAGTGCTTCAATAAGTATATGTGGTCAATCTTTCTTTAAGGCTTCACCATTGGTTACAGTTCTGTTCCACTCTTTTGTTTGAGCGTGTGACAAAACCAGGGGTCATTTGCAGCAGGTGCATGAGTGAGTCCAACACAATCAAAGTGGCTAACGTTAACCTTAAACTGATGGTACATGGTCAATATTGCCAGCAATAAGCAATGGGGCGATAACTGAAAAAAAGAACGTTTTTAACCTCCGTTTCGAGGAACGTGCCCGGAACGGCAAGAACCACAACTTTCTGCCAATGTATTTCAATCGACAGTATCTCTAAATTTTACGGATGCATTCATGAATGTATTCACCAGTAAGCAGGCGGTCTGATTAGATATGCTGACTAAAGTTAGTACAGTAGTTCGTCAGTGCAGTAGTAAATAATACCGAGTAATACCAATTATTTATAATAAAAATTCAAGAATACCATAATTTATAAAAAAAAGTTGGTCTTTGTTATTGGACATTAGACCAATAGGGTACATCAATATAACTTACCTCAGTAATAAATAAATAAATAAATACCGTTAATGTTTATAGTTTGTGTGTCTGCAAAAATGGCCAAAAATATCCACAATGCAACGCTGGTGTGACGTCGTACCTGTTCTCTGTCGGCCCACGATACAAACGGTTGAGTAGAGATCCATCCGGGGAAATGTAACGTTAAAGTTGGCGAGTTCGGTCGAGACTTTTAATCTACAGAGTATCTAAGTAGTTATTCGCACTTGAACGTAGCTACCTCGTATAATACATCATCACATTTCGACCACGTAGGGCCTAACGTTATCATATTAATGAAATGTAAACCCCCGCGTTTCATCGACGAAGACAACACGAGAACAGATTCAGAGTACTTACCCAGGCTGGTTTTTTAAAGCCATGACGATAACGCGGATAATCCAGCTAAACACGGTTCCACACAAACTGGCAGCACAGGGACTACTATCCTTGTCTCGAGTCAGACACAGGTTTACTGCGTTCAGGCCCAACACACTCACAGCTCTGGTAATAACGTTGAAGAAAGAAGATGCTAATTGACATTTTTTCCCCGATATTTTTTTTAGCAGCTTGAATCTACCGTTAGCCTTCGCGAGCGTGAGTTGTTTGAAAATTCTCACGTGAGGTAAACGAACCAACGACGTGACCTAACCTGCTCTCCAGTTGCAGTGACACCTCTCGCTTTCAGGTAAAATGGGCCAAATAAATTTGAAGCTGGGCTCTTTACAGTATATCATTGTAAATAATCTTAGATTGTTGCTACATTTACCTGAACGTGTTAGATAAAATGGACTGTTTTGCTTTGTAGTTTCACTGGCCCATTTTACCTGATAGTGTAGTTCTCTAAGAGGGGGGACATCGGACACAAACACCTGTAGGAATTCAACATTTATTTTTTGTGAGATAAATTATTTATTTATTTTTTGCCTAATGGAGACACTTTCTGGCTTTATATTCTGTTTGTTTCATGATATTTATGACTTGACGTCATAGACAATTATAAACCATTTCAAAGGTATTTTGAGGAAAAGATATATTTTCCTTTTTGCCTTTGAGATTTTCTTGGCTTTAAAGTGGAATGGTGGAAGGTCTGGATGAAATAAGCAGACATTTTTGCAAGTTTTTTTATAACGACATTGACACCTGTAGGCAATACCTCTTCTTTAAAGCCTGTCTGAAGCAGCCAAGCATTTTCCCAGAAGCCACCTCTTCTCGTATCTGTAGATTCATGATGCTGAGCCTGGAGTACGACCACAGCTGTCGCTACGACTTTGTGGAGGTGCGGGATGGCGATGGCCTAAACTCTCGCGTCATTGGCCGATACTGCGGGAACCAAAGGCCTCCACCAATCAGGAGCTCCGGCAACTCTCTGCACATCCTTTTTGTCTCGGACGGCTATAAGAACTTTGACGGTTTCTTCGCCATATTCCAGGAGAGCTCAGGTACCCACGCGCACACCTCTGAACTGCTGCCACAGCTCAGAGTCTTGGCGTCATGCCAAGCACATGCCAGGATTCTCCTCTCAACAGTTTCACCTTAAAACACTTAAAGCAGATTAGGCTGTCCAACAGTGAGTCAGAAATCACTGGTTATCAAAAGGTTACTGTGCTCCTAGCTGCCGCTAGTGGGACACTAGCCAAAAGCCGTTAATCCAGCTGTTGAAAGTATGTGGCAATGATCCAGTCATGGGGATTCTAATGATGCCCAGTCATGTCTTAGGTTAGCTGTTTTAATAACCTTTCTGTACCTCACAGCGTGTAGCTCCTCCCCTTGTTTGCATGATGGGACCTGCATCCTGGACTCCACCCACTCGTACCGATGTGCCTGTCTGGCCGGCTACACCGGGACACGCTGTGAGAATGGTGAGTTATGCTGCTCTCTGCTCCTCTCAGCTCCTTTCTGCTCCTCTCTGCTTCTATCAGCTCCTCTCTGCTCCTCTCAGCTCCTTTCTGCTCCTCTCTCCTCTGTGCTTCTATCAGCTCCTCTGCTCCTCTGTGCTCCTATCAGCTCCTCTCAGCTCCTATGAGCTCATCTCTGCTCCTCTCAGCTCCCCTCTGCTCCTCTCTTTTCTCCTCAGCTTCTTTCTGCTCCTCTCATCTCATTTATGCTCCTCTCTGCTCCTATCAGCTCCTCTCAGCTCCTTTCTGCTCCTCTCTGCTCCTCTCTGTTTCCCTCAGCTCCTCTCTGTTCCCCTCAGCTCCTCTCTGTTCCCCTCAGCTCCTCTCTGCTCCTCTCAGCTCCTCTCAGCTCCTCTCTGCTCCTCTCAGCTCCTCTCTGCTTCTATCAGCTCCTCTCTGTTCCCCTCAGCTCCTCTCTGTTCCCCTCAGCTTCTCTCTGCTCCTCTCTGCTTCTATCAGCTCCTCTCTGTTCCCCTCAGCTCATCTCTGCTCCTCTCAGCTCCTCTCTGCTTCTATCAGCTCCTCTCTGTTCCCCTCAGCTCCTCTCAGCTCTTTTCCACTCCTCTCTGCTTCTATCAGCTCCTCTCTGCTCCTCTCAGCTCATCTCTGCTCCCCTCTGCTCCTTTCTGCTCCTCTCTGCTCCTCTGTACATCCAGGTAAGATCCCCCCAAGAAGGGGGGAATCACATGACCGCTCTCCATCTCATTCCACATTCCATCGCATTCAACTGGGCTGAGCTGCTGCTGTGTGTGTGTGTGTGCGTGTGTGTGTGGTGTGCGTGTGCCTGCGTGTGTGTTTGTGTGGTGCGCACGTGTGTGTATGTGTTTGTGGTGTGCATGCACGTGCCTGCGTGTTTGTGTGTGTGTGTGTGTGTGCGCGTGTGTCCTGTGGGCATTACAGGAGTATCAGGTTAAGTTGCATGGGTGTCTGTGCTGGATCTCATTTGATCTTTTCTGCTAAATAATCCGCTGATTAAAAAGGATCTGTTTACACAGCAACTGTTCCAGTCACCTCCCCCTTACTGTAGTCGCGTCGGCAACCAGGCCTCAGGTGCCCGAGCATTACAGGCCTCATTACCCCCCCCTCATTATCAGGGGTAAATGCTGCCAGTCTTCCGACACAAGCGAATCGGAATTGCTTTTGCACAGCAGATATAAACATTCCCTTCGCTTCAATAACATACCACACATTGCTGCCGTGACAACCTTGTAATGCATGGCGACTCTTGTCCACGGAGTTCGCTAACTCATCTTATTGGTTCGTGCACACTGAGGAAAATTCAGGGGTTACAGATATGAGGAAAATTCAGTGTTTTTTGGTTTTTTTTGCCTGAGTTGAATCATTGCTATTTTCCGGGCTCATGGTGTGAGCTGGCGTTCCGGGCCAATGGAAAAGCCTGGGTCATTCATGGGGGAATTCAGAGTGGCTGCAGGCTCGTGGCTTGGAGCTGACCGCCATGCGACTAGCGAGCATAACCCGTGCGCAAAATTACACGTACAGCACGTTAAAGCGCCTCTCATTTACACAGTTGGATATTTTAATTGGAGCAATTCAGATTAAGCACCTCCCTTTAGTGCCCTACCTGCGAATCAAATGCAGTGCCTGAGTAACATGCCCATTTCCCTCACCAGCTTACCTTCATACCAATGTGAACCCGCCACTCTTTACTGCTGAAGGAAAGCATTTATTAATAACTCAAAGGTAGCCTCAGGACAAATGTTTATTGTATCCAAGCTACTGTCAGTCAAAGTGTTTTCTGTCAGAGTTAGTGATCTGTGTTTGATCTTACAGAAGCATTATGATTGAAAATGCACAGCTAATCAGACAGTAAGTGAGTCACATGTTTTCTGGATGGAGGCTATAAGGTTTTTAAAAGGACTTCCTGTTGGAGTGTGTTTTGCTGAATGTGCCTGGCACGCATACGGATCCACTGCTCCTTGCCAGACTGGTCCATTAATGCACGCTACGTCCAGCCCCGCGCTCTTTCCCCCGGACTTTAATTTATATTTTCTTGCAGAGCCTGTTCACTTTTAAACGTCCCTGGAAACGATTCTGTTTCCAAAACCTTTGCTCATCCCCAAGGGTCTATGAACAGTGGAGCATGGCTCTCTTTTCTAGTAATGTCTGTCTTTTTTTTTTTATGGCTAAATGTGCGTCTATAAAAATGGGGGTGAAACAAAGCTCTCTTTCGTATGAGTGTATTTTCCATGCAAAGAGACGCTCATAAAGCTGGACTTCCAGCAGCGCAGTTTTATTACACACTGCCCCAGTATTCAGTGGTATTCCACGGGTAAGACATGCTCCCTCGTTAGCTTGTGGAACTGAGGGTACTATTAATAACAAGTTTGCAAATAAATACATATTTTTCTTAGCTACTGCTGCAGGCCTGATCCCACACAGTAAAGCGATCACCTCAAAAACTTTTATCTACCTGGTGGCAGTGTAGTATAATGGTCAAGGAACTGGCCTTGTAACCAAAAGGTTGCAGGTTCGATTCCCAGGTAGGACACTGCCGTTGTACCCTTGAGCAAGGTACTTAACCTGAATCGCTTCAGTATATATCCAGCTGTATAAATGGATAATATGTAAAAAATACTAAAAAGTTGTGTAAGTCGCTCTGGATAAGAGCGTCTGCTAAATACCTGTAATGTAACTTTTCAGTTACTTTACTTTAAGTATTTTCCCCCAAGTGAACCATATATACAGTCAAGCCGGAAAGTCTGAATACCCCTTTCACCTTCTCCACGTTTTATTACATTACAGACATATTCTACAATAGATTGAGTTCATTTTTTGTCTCAAAATTCTACACAAAATAGCTCATAATGACAAAGTGAAAACATGTTTTTCGAAATTTTTGCAAATGTATTAAAAATTGAAAACTGAAATTTTTCATTTACATAAGTATTCATACCATATTTTTAAAGTATCATATTTAATATTTGGTCGCATATCCTTTGCATGCTGTTACTTCCTGAAGTCTGTGACCAATTAACATCAAAAGACTCTCGATATCTTATTTTCAGGTACTGTTACAAGCGATACTATAACCTCTCTGCATTTGAACTAATTTTTCTATAGAACTTTATGGGGGGAAAAGTCAGGAGAAACAACCCTTAAAGGGATCCATCTACATCTACTCCATATCTGGCCGCAGAGTGATGGTTTGGGGCTCGTTTGATACCTTAGACCCTTGATGACGTACAGCCATTTCGCCAGTATGTAAACACTTATGTAAATGAGAGATTTCTGTTTTCGATTTTTAATACATTTGCAAAAATTTCTTAAAAACATGTTTTCACTTTGTCATTATGGGCTATTTTGTGTAGAATTTTGAGACAAAAAATGAACTCAATCTATTGTAGAATATGTCTGTAATGTAATAAAACATGGAGAAGGTGAAAGGGGTATTCAGACTTTCCGGCTTGACTGTATATATATATATATATATAGAGGTTTTTGGTGCATGCTAACAGCAGCAGTTAACATTAGCAGCAGAATGAGAGAGACAGGTGAAGAGTGCGAGGGAGAGAGAGACAGAGAGAAATGTGAAAGAAGGGGACAGGTACTAGCCGGAGCAGAAGGATGCTACATTACATTACGTTACAGTTTATCCAAAGTAAGCACATAGTGAATAATGAAGGTCATTGAAGGAACTACAAACAGGTCAGATAAAGTACAGTTCTATCATCACGTCGCAGCTATCCATAGTCATGAACATTGAGTCTCGTATACACAGTACGCTATGGCTAAGACATTAAGACATGATAAACTACAGTATCACAAAAACAAGAATTAAGGTACAGGATACAAGCAAAAAACAAGAACAAAGTGTGATATGAAAATGGTACTAGATTGGTGGGTTAGTCAAGTTAGAGTCTGAAGAGGTGTGTCCTCAATCCACGACGGAAAGCAGGCAGTGTTTGAGCAGTTCATAGAGGAATGAGGAGTTTGTTCCACCACTGGGGAGCTAGGGTGGAAAAGCTCTGCAGTCGGGACGAGCGAGAGCCTTTGACACGGAGGGGGGGAAGTGTGAGTCGCCCTGCTGTAGAAGAGTGAAGTGGTCGAGCAGGAACATAGTTCTGGATCAAGTCCTGCAGGTAGGAGGGGCCTGTCCTATTGGCTGCAGTGTAGGCCAGGGTCAGAACTTTGAACCTGATCCTGGTTGCGACCGGCAGCCAGTGGAGTGACCTCAGCACCTCATGTTGTACCAGAACCAGATACTATTTTACTGCCACCCAACACTCTGCTTCCCCACGTGCTTCATACAGCGGGTGCCTGGTCTCACTATATCTGTCTCGCTATATCTCAGTCTCGCTGTCAGGAGCCGGGGATCACGCTCTGTAGCAGGACTCCCAAGCCCTGGGCCTGGTTAAGAATCTCACACTCCCAGTCATGTAAAATAACTAGTATAGTGATATTTCATAAGCATGCCAATTACTGCATATCTAGACATATAATAATAACAGCAACAATGATCATAATAACAATAATAATAGTAATACATATTTGTAATGAAAAATGAGAACAATCAAAACTTTACTGAAATTTAAATCAACACTGTTGCTGAACACAGTTTCCATAATGTAAAAGTAAGGGACACAAAATGTATAATAATAGTCGCAAGAAAGGAGCTATGTCCTTAGGCATGTAAATAACATGGAGTTGTGACTATGGGTTCTGTATCACAAGCTTTCAATCATAGCTGTACTAACCCTAGCTACATGCTAACCATATCATGAAACATCCATTAGATTGCACAGTGGAGTCATATATGCATATGTGAATATGGCTTGTGTTCCTGTCTGTGCGCTTTTGGAATGTAGCATTGTGCGCTGCTGCTAACTTTCACAGTAATTCTTTAATTTATTTGTCTGAAGTTTATACCAAAGGTAGTTATACTAAAATTGTTGTTACCATGCTCCGGTCACCAAACTATGAAAATATGTAAAGTGGCATTTATTTTCCAGTAAGGCCACGTGTACTCCACTTTATAAAGAACTGCAAACCATGACTATAAGAAATGTAAACTGACAATTTACAGGTAAATGCCCAGAAATAAACTCAATAAACTGCATTTTTAAGACGCTGTCTATTCCATGCTTTTAAATCAAAAGTTGGTTCACTTACCTGCTACCTGTTATCATTTTGCGAGCTGCTTAAATATTTTGGTACTTAATATTTAACATTGAATTAATAAAGCACTGGTTTGACCTCTGTATTTAATGAATCTTAAGTAATCCCTGAGGGAAAAACATGAGAGGAAACGTGTGTGTTGTGAATGTGGGCACTGGGGTGTAACGGTTGTATTTTTGGGGGCTGTGTGACCTGTCAGTGATGACGTGTGGCGCCCCCCCGGTACCGGCGCACGGAACTGCAGAGGGGGGTCACCTGCATTTCGGGGGGCGTGTGGCCTTTCGATGTGACCCTGGGTTCGCTCTGCAGGGCCCCCGTAGCGCCACCTGTGGCCTGGATGGGTCCTGGAGCACCCCAGCTCCGCTCTGCGGTAAGAGCCTGCACCACAGGGCGGGGCAATTATCTCACCCCCCCCCTATGCTTTTATCTATCTCACCCCCCCCCTCATATATTTTACCCCCCAGTTTGTAATGAGTAGTACACACACACCCACACACACACACACACACACACACACCCACAAACACCCACACACACACACCCACCCCCACACACACACACCACTCTTCTATTGCACTTCCCTGGGAGCCTGTTATTATTTCACACCCCACACACAGCGTACTGCAGGAGGAGCGGTGTTATTCTCACTGTTGACAGCCGGTAACCTGTGGAAATCTGGTGTGTGGGACCCTGGTGTGTGAGAACCTGGTGTGTGGGACCCTGGTGTGTGGGACCCTGGTGTGTGGGACCCTGGTGTGTGGGACCCTGGTGTGTGGGACCCTGGTATGTTATTCGGGGAAGTGATAATAGGAGGGACCCCAGCTGAATTAATCCCGCCCGAGGCTGACTGTACCAAATGGGCTGCTAGGGAGCCCGAAACTCCAGCCACTGATTGGATGTAACGTCCTGTCACTCATTCTCAATGTCCAGTAGTGATGTACTGTGTGTGAAGAGCAGTCACTTCAGAGTGAAGTGTTCTGAATATGTGAGTGTCAGATCGTCACATTAAATATGCACCCCCACCCCCTACCCCAGTGCCGAGGGAGCGGACCTGCGGCGCTCCGAAGAAGCTGGTGCACGGTGACCACTTCCTGGTGTACGGCCCGGAGAACGTGCCCATCGCTGTGCAGTACCTGTGCTATCGGCCTTACACCATGAGCGGGAACTCCCAGAGAACCTGCCTGCCCAACAGCACCTGGAGCGGAACAGCGCCCACCTGTGTCAAAGGTGCAGCATTACAGTTAATCACATGTACTGGTGGAGTCAGTAAGCCTATCTACCTATATGCCATCTTATAGAGCAGGGGTTCCCAAACTTTTCCATGCCAAGGACCCCCAAATAGTCGCAGCCTCTGGCTGGGGCCCCCCTATTGCGAAATGGCTTTTAAAAAAAACTTTTAAATTACACTGGCAAATATAAAAAAATATAAAAATCTAGCTTCTTAATACACAACACAATACTTTTGACCCTATTTTGATTCCATAATCGGGCCGTTAGCAGCTCAACGTAATGCTTTGACTGACAGGCAGACGGTTAGTTATTGGCTGCGATTGAAAGAAGGGCATGGCAAAGACCTAATTTCGATATGAAAGGATTTATAACAATTTATATCTTATTTTAAACCGGCACAGTAATCTTATGAATTGAATTGAAATTAATTTTTTAAATTGCCCAATTGTCACACTGGTTTCGGAGGTAAATTTCCCATTCATTTAGAGCATAGACATTAACTAAAACTTTAAACCATTTCTAGTGATTATTTCTTAACGTCAATTTTCTGGATTGTTCAATATAATGCCCGTTCGCAACATATGCCGTTTTTCTGGACCAGCTTCGAGTATATTTTACGTTTTAGTATTTTTTTGTGAATATACCAGCGCTGGCACTGTTTAAAAACTCGACATCCCATAATTTCTTCCGGACGAGAACTGTAGTGTAGCGTTGTCTCCAAACGTTGTCATATAACGTTAGCCAGCAGTAGCACACAGCTCCGTTTTTAAACACTTTTTCTAACATTAGCTAGCTAGCTTGAAGGATTAAAAGCTAGATTTGCTTTAAGTGGTTAACCGTAGCGTAGTTTCTGACCTTGTCGGGCGCGCTTCTCAACTTAGCAAGCTAACGTTAGCTCCTCTTCAGTGGCAGGCTACTGCCATTCTGCCAAAAATGTCCAGACGAGATGATGATATCTTATTGGTGGAAAACCACCTGTGCGTTGCAGTATTGGATATGTAGTCCGTTAAAGTGGACTACAAGACTAACGACAATCATTAATCCATTACTTTAAAAAAAAAATCTTAATTGGAACATATGATATATGGTCTATTTAAGCAATAGATCACGAGAGGGAGTGCGTTATTGGAATCACTGCGGTGACGTCGCAGCAACGAGACCGAAGGAGTACTCTCCAATAACGCACAAATCCTCAAGTGATCTATTGCTTTTATACAACAATGTTGTGAGGGGGGGGGGGGGGGGAGTCGGGTTCAGAGGACCAGTCGTGGCGGTAGGAGTCTGAAAGTTCCCACGAGTGGAAACCACTGGAACGGAGAAAGATAATCCGTAGATAAGGAAGGAATGAATAAGGCGGAAATAAACAGGCTCCCACTCTCGACAGGAGAATAGAATAAGAGGGAGGCTGGAAAAAGGAGAAGTAAAAGCGACCCGCAGGAATCGGGCGAATAAAGGAAAGATAGGCCTCCGCCTCTCAAATACAGAGAGGGATCTAAAGAAGCGATCAGAAACTAAAGATGAAAGAAAGGGTTCACCCCTAACTCAGTTTACGAGAGGAACTAAAGAGAGGCGTAGCTAGCTAGCAAACTGTAGGCAGTAAAATGACTAGACCATGGATGTCGCTGTAGACTCGCGAATGAGCGGGAGAACCACGCGCTCTCTGTAGTCTATGTAGTGTTAGAGGAGGGACCATGATAAGTGTGGCTCCAGTGCGTCATCGAGCCATGATTTCAGCCCCGCCCAAAAAATCTGGAAAATAAAAATGGTGAAAAACAGTTTAACGGTATAAATCCACAATTCAGTACTACATAGTTCACAGTCTTTTCACATGTTTTTAGCCATTACTTTATAACATGTATAATGTGTTTAGAAACAAATCTCTGAATTCACTTTACAGGGACTTTAAGGGATTCATTAAGTCATTGACTGACTAAAAAGCTCCGGTAGCTTGTTTTCTAGGCTTGAGATGGCTGCTGATTAGACACAGCCGTTTGAGAATCCTACATTAGAAAAAGGACATGGTTGAATTAAACACTCTTGCCGTTTTGTTACATATTGGTATGATTGTCATAGTCTACATTGGGAGTTGGATTACCTTTAGCTTATTTATTTATTTTTTGTGCTAAATGACTGAACACTGCAAACATGCCAGTAAATGAGTGCATCTGGGTTTGTTGACAGCGCCGGACCCGGACTCTGGACCCGAGAAAGACACAGATACAGATGAAAACCTGAATAGAGTTGAAAGCAAAGATAATAAAGATAATGAGAGAAGCAAGGGAAGCGATGGAGACAAAGATCCTGGGAAAGGCCCGGCTACAGCTGGAGGAAAAGACCGCAATACAGTTGAAAGTACGGAGAAGAAAAAAAGCACGGACACCGTTGCTATTAAAGTTATAGACAAAAGCCCCGATACGGGTGGGACTAAAACCACCGTAAAAGATATAGAAAAAATCCCAGATACAGGTGTGAGTAAAGAAACCATAAAAATCACAGTTACTGCTGTAGGCAAAGATACTGGCACTGAAACTGTAGGTAAAGATACTAGCACTGTAACTGGAGGTAAAGATACTAGCACTGTAACTGTAGGTAAAGATACTAGCACTGTAACTGGAGGTAAAGATACTAGCACTGTAACTGGAGGTGAAGATACTGGAAGAGGAATGGAGACTATCGGGGGAACAGAAACGGGACAAGAATCAGACGCAGAAGGAGACAGAGGGACCGGACGAGAGACGGGGGCCGACAACCAAAGCATCAACGGTAATTCCAGCACACGCCTATTCGACATGGAGATGATAAAACAAATATAATATCTGTTCTTATTTGATGTCTGATCAAGACTGCTGGGATATACAGTCTCTCTCTCAAATTCAAATTCACAATGGTTTATTGGCATGAAATACAGTCTTAAATATTGCAAAAAGAACACGAGAACACTAATGTAAATTTAACAATTTTCTGTATCTAACTGGGAACAAAAGCAACAACCGTGATCAACATCTGAGTAATTGAGTAATTCAGATTAGCGTGTTCTCTCTCTGTCCCGGTTCAGTCAGGTCCAGTTCAGATTAGCGTGTTCTCTCTCTGTCGGTTCAGTCAGATCCAGTTCAGATCAATGCTTTAATGTGCAGGCCCACCACTATTTCTAACGCACTAAAAAACATGTAAAAAATGACATGTTTAACATATACACATGCCTGTCTTTCACTCTCTGTGTTTTTGTGTGTGTTTCTGTGTTTCTGTGTTTCTGTGTGTGTGTGTGTGTGTGTGTGTGTGTCTGTCTGTGTGTTTCTGTGTGTGTGTGTGTGTGTCTGTCTGTGTGTTTTTGTGTGTGTGTGTGTGCAGAAGCTGAGACGACTCGCTGTCCCCCTCCTCCAAAGCTGTATAACGGGTACCACCAGGTGGCGCTGGGTTCAGGAGGGGAACCGGACCGGGCGGAGTTTTTCTGCAACCACTCCTACGCTCTGACCGGCAGCGCAGTGAGGACCTGCCAACCCAACGGGTCCTGGAGCGCGAAACAGCCCCTATGCGTCAGAGGTATTTTTGTTTGTTATAAATTGGTGGAGTTTGCATGAAAAATCAGTTTTATACTTAAATCTTTAAAAATAATAGTGTAAAACTAAAACTGCAAATATCTAACCATTTATCGGAAAGATTATACCCACCTTGAAAAATATTTTTATCAAAACTAAACTTTTACAGGAGACACTCTAATTTAGTGTAGCTTCATCACTCATGCATATTCTTCATCATTTTTGCGTTTTAATTTTAATTATTTTTCATCATTTTTGCGTTTTAATTTCAATTATTTTTTCATCTTGCTTTGTTCAACATAGTATTTTAATGTCATGTAACTGTGAAAGACTTGTGGGCTACAAGGCTGTGTATGTATTGAGTTTCGCAAAAAAGAGATATATTATTATTAATCTGCTGGGTTTTTCAGATAGGAAAATAAAACTGCTAATGCACAGTGGTTTGAGCCAGTCCAGGTCTTACTGCATGCAGGTTAGCGCACCAGCAACAGGCTGTTGCCACTGCTGCTGGTAAAACCTGGACTGGCTCAAATTCAGATACATCTGCAAAATGGATGTAATGTGAGGTATGTGTGTGTGTGTGTGTGTGTATGTTTGTGTGTGTGTGTTTGTGTTTGTGTGTGTGTGTATGTTTGTGTGTGTATGTATGTGTGTGTGTGTGTGTGTGTGTGTTTGTGTGTGTGTATTATGTATGTGTGTGTGTGTGTGTGTGTGTGTGTGTGTGTTTGTGTGTATGTGTGTGTGTGTGTGTGTGTGTGTGTGTATGTATGTGTGTGTGTGTGTGTGTGTGTGTGTATGTATGTGTGTGTGTGTGTTTGTGTGTGTGTGTTTTATGTGTGTGTGTGTATGTATGTGTGTGTGTTTGTGTGTGTGTGTGTGTGTGTGTGTATGTGTGTGTGTGTGTGTGTGTGTGTGTGTGTGTGTGTGTGTGTGTGTGTGTGTGTGTGTGTGCGTGTGTTTTTTTAGCATGTCGAGAGCCCAAGGTGTCGGAGCTGGTAAAACAGCGGGTCCTGCCTCCACAAGTCCCATACAGGTATCTACCCTGCCAACTCTCACACATTCTTAGCCATGACCTCATATTACCACATGTAAAACCCATGTCAAACCTCATATTACACACGTAAAACCCATGTCAAACCTCATATTACACACGTAAAACCCATGTCAAACCTCATATTACCACACGTAAAACCCATGTCAAACCTCATATTACACACGTGAAACCTTTGTCAAACCTCATATTACCACACGTAAAACCCATGTCAAACCTCATATTACCACACGTAAAACCCATGTCAAACCTCATATTACCACACGTAAAACCCATGTCAAACCTCATATTACCACACGTAAAACCCATGTCAAACCTCATATTACCACACGTAAAACCCATGTCAAACCTCATATTACCACACGTAAAACCCATGTCAATCCTCATATTACCACACGTAAAACCCATGTCAAAACTCATATTACACACGTAAAACCCATGTCAAAACTCATATTACCACACGTAAAACCCATGTCAAAACTCATATTACCACACGTAAAACCCATGTCAAAACTCATAATATCCTGTCAATAATATGCTTTTGTGTGGATCATAGCCGTATGCCTGAAGAGCATTTACTGGTAACTTAAGGCGCCGTTTGATAAATTTTTAAACCCTGAACGTTTTCACATCCTCCGTGTTTTTATGTATTTATGGAGACCGGGATTTACTTTGTGACCCCTTGCACCTGGTCCATGAATGACTTCAACTCAAATATGCACAGAGACACTAAGCTCCAAATAAAGAAAATAAATGTATTAGGCAAAGGGGTAGAGTGTGTATGGATGCGTGAATACAGGTAGGTTATATGTGTATATGCATGTGCGTGTGTGTATATGCGTGCGTGTGTGTGTGTGCGTGTGTGTGTGTGCGTGTGCGCGTGCGTGCGCGTGTGTGTGTGAGTGAGTGAGTGCGTGTGTGCGTGCGTGTGTGTGTGTGTGAGTGAGTGTGTGTGCATGCGTGTGCGCGCATGTGTGTGTGTGAGTGTGTGTGTGTGTGTGTGAGAGTGAGTATGTGTGTGTGTGAGAGTGAGTGTGTGTGTGTGAGTGTGTGTGTGTGTGTGCGCGTGCGTGCGCGTGTGTGTGAGTGTGCGTGCGCATGCGTGTGTGTGTTTGCATAGAAGAAGAAAAAGGTCAGCAGATGAAAAATATGAAGAACCACGGCCCAGCAAACACGTAGGGTCGTAGGGTTGGAGGGTCATAGGGTCGTAGGGTTGGAGGGTCATAGGGTTGAAGGGTCGTAGGGTCGTAGGCCCCGAAGGGAGAAATAAACATCAGAAGCACGGGTACAATCAGGATTCAATCAGGGTCTGGAGGAGGGTAAAACACGGAACAGGAACACATAACAGTCCCCCTGTTTTCTCTCAGAAAGACCCCAGTCCACAAGCTCTACTCCACCACCAGCCTGGGGAAGCTGTTTGACCTGGCCAACCCCACCAAGGACTCGCTACCTCTGCCGCTGCTGGCCCGCGGGTTCCACCGCCTGTACACGCACATTGAGTACGAATGCGCCTCCCCGTTTTACCACCACTCTGGCAGCCCGCGCCGGACCTGCCTGAAGACGGGAAAATGGAGCGGGCGCCATGTCTCCTGCTCGCCAGGTGAGGGCAGCAGAGGCACTGATAGTGAATCTGCAGTGCCTGCCAGTCCCGGTCTGTTAGCTTTAGTGTCTGTGTGGGTAAAGTGATATAATAAATAACAGCTTTTTGGAAGGATGCAGGTGTTATCCATGAAAAGTCTGACCTCATGCCCTGTACTTTATAGGCTTAAGCAGAAAAGAAAAACGCAGTCAGTATTTAATTAAGTAGATTTTACTCAGTATTATACAGATACTCTATATGGGCTATAGACATTGATTTATTTTAGATAAATAGATATATATGGATATAACGAGACAAAGAGCTGTTGTCTCCAGAAGAGTTAATGTTAAAGTATGATTCTCTCAGACTAGTGCTGTTTTGTTAGCATTACAGAAGTATTAGAGGTGAATCTGTTAGCATTACAGAAGTATTAGAGGTTACATTACAGGTACATTACAGATTCCATGACAACTGTTATATAATTCTGCCCTCTCCTGGTCCTTTCTCTCTGTCTTTCTATCTCTTTTTTCCTTTTTACTATCCCCATCTCCTTCTTCCTCTTTCCCTCCCATTATCTCTTCTCCTTCTCCCTCCTTCCCTCTCTCTCTCTTACTCTTGACCTCTCTCTCTCTTACTCTTGCCCTCTCTCTCTCTTCCCTCTATCTTTCTGTCTCCCTCACTCTCCACCCCTCTCTCTCTCCCCCTCTCTGCTTCTCTCTCTCCCTCTCTCTCCACCCCTCTCTCTCTCCCCCTCTCTGCTTCTCTCCCTCTCTCTCTCTCTCCCCCTCTCTGCTTCTCTCCCTCTCTCTCTCCCCCTCTCTGCTTCTCTCCCTCTCT
>CM040399.1:26373521-26392812 GCA_022702515.1 Ilyophis sp. 1 JC-2022 | reverse complement strand
ATTGTGTTCCTTAAGGAAGGCCAGTATCCGGGCATTAATTATACTGCAGAAAACCTTCCCCAGATTACTGCTCACACAGATGCCTCGATAATTGTTTGGGTCAAATTTATCTCCACTTTTAAAGATAGGGGTAATCAAGCCTTGGTTCCAGATCTCAGGGAAACACCCAATATTAAGTGTTAAATTAAACATTTTGAGGATGGCCTTATGTAGTTTAGAGCTGCCATGTTTTAACATCTCACTGCAGATACCATCAGGCCCACATGCTTTTCTGGCCTTCAGGGCCTGTAGTTTGCTTTTTAACTCCTGCAGAGTAATTAAAGTGTCTAAAGGGTTTTGATAGTCTTTAATAGTTGTTTCTAAGTCTTTTAGTTGTTTGTATATTGAGGTCTGATTGGAATTAAATGTTTCTCCCCCTCTCTCTCTCCCCCCCTCTCCCTCCCCCTCTCTCTCCCCCCCGCCCCCTCCCCCTCTCTCTCTCCCCCCCGCCCCCTCCCCCTCTCTCTCTCCGCCCCTCCCCCTCCCCCTCCCCCTCTCTCTCTCCGCCCCTCCCCCTCCCTCTCTCCCCCCCTCCCCCTTCCCCTCCCCCTTCCCCTCCCCCTCCACCTCTCTCTCTCTCTCAGTATGTGGTAAACTCCCAGCGTTTGAGCCGGAGAAGCTTGCAGAGACACGCTGGCCTTGGCACGCCGCCATTTACCGCCGGTCCGGCGCCGACAGCGCAGACAAACTGGACAAGATGGAGGCGCTGACGGTCGGGCTGGGGAAGGCCAAGGCCAGCGAGGAAGAGGGAGAGGAGGAAGATGACAGAGGGGGGGCGTGGCAGCTGGTCTGCAGCGGGGCCCTGGTCAACCAGCGGAGCGTAGTGGTCGCTGCCCACTGCGTGACAGAACTCGGAAAACTGCTCCCCATCGCCCCCAGAAACATGAAGGTGGTGATGGGAAAACATTACCGTAGCAACCACAGGGAGACCAAGAACCTTCAACACCTGCGGGTAAGAGGGACATAGTCATGAGTGCAGAATATACTGTAACACACACACATACATGTATACACACACACGCACATACTTGTGTAACCACAGCCTACCGCTGGTATATTAACATAGGCATAGCCATGGGCCCATCGGAGTGCAGAATATACTGTAACACACACACATACACATGCATATACACACACACACACACATGCATACACACACATGCATACACACACGCACACACATGCATACACATACACGCACACACACACATGCATACACACACACACACACACACACACATGACACACACATACACACGCACACATGCATACACACATACACATGCATACACACACACTTGCATACACACACATACACATACAGTGAGCACCATAATTCATTGGACACATTTTTTGTTATTTTGGTTCTGTACTCTAGCACTTTGAGTTTGAAAGGATACTATCATCATATCGGATTAACTGTTTAGAAATTATAGAACCTTTTGTACATAGTCCTCCCCATTTTCGGGCATCAAAAAATATTGGACAGTTTAACATAATGTAGAATAAAGTAATAATTTTTTATATTTGGTCACATATTCTTTGCATGCCATGACTTCCTGATGTCTGTGACCCAACAATATCAAAAGACTCTTGATATCTTATCAAGTTGGGATGTTCTTCGGACATTAAACTGAGGTCTTCATTCTTGTAGATTTTTTTTAATATTCAAAAACTCAATTTCAGTGTGTTACAATACATGATTTTTCAGGTTCCTTGGATGAGGATATCTCTATAAATATTTCTTTGGAATTGAATTTTGTGAAAAATCTGGTTACAAGTTCAGTCCCTGAACCGAAAGGCTACTCCACTGCCAATAGCGAGGAAGTATTGCCAGAGGGTTGCCAGGTGTGTGCAGTGGAGTCCTCTCACTCATACGGGTCTGATTCGGCAGGTGTCCTCCGTCCTGATCCACCCCAACTACGACCCGCTGGTTCTGGACTCGGACCTGGCGGTTCTGAAGCTACTGGACAAGGCGCGGATCGGAGAGCACGTGCTGCCCGTCTGCCTTCCCGTCAGACAGGGGGGCGAGGTGACGGCCCACCAGGCCTACGTGGTGGGCTGGTCCATCCTGCCGGACCGGCGCGAGGAAACGGGCGTGGCCGGCGAGGACGACGGCGAAACGGCGCGGGCGGGGCTCATCGAGCTGGGCGATGTGGTGGAGTGTGAGAGGCAGTACGCCCAGCAGGGGGCGCCGATCACCATCACAGACAACATGCTCTGTGGCCGCCAGCACCCGCACGGACTCTCCAACATCTGCCCTGCTGACACAGGGGGCATCGTGGCTCTGCCCCCCCCCTCATCCTCCTCTTCCTCTTCCGCTCCCATGTTCTCCGAGGGCCAGGAGGTGGGCGGGAACGTGTGGAGGCTGCTGGGTGTGGTCAGTCACGGGTACGAGCAGCATGCCTGCAGGCCGGACCTGTACACCGTCTACACCCGTACCACCAACTTCAAGGACTGGATAGAGTCCAGCATGAAGTAGGACTACACTACTGTACAACTCAGTGCCCAACTCTATCTCTCTCTCATTCTCTCACTCTCTCCCACTCTCTCTCTCTCTCTCTCTCTCCCATTCTCCCACTCTCTCTCTCTCTCATTCTCCCACTCTCTCCCACTCTCTCTCTCTCTCATTCTCCCACTCTCTCCCTCTCTCATTCTCTCACTCTCTCTCTCATTCTCTCTCTCTCTCTCTCCCCCACTCTCTCTCTCTCTCTCTCTCACTCTCCTGCTTTTTTATTTTATTTATCATTCTTCTTCTGACTCTCTGTCTAGTATGAGAGCTCTTTATATTAAAGGCAGAACACTGGACAGCCTGCTGGTGGCGCCAGAGTACAGGGGTGTGGCTTCCACCCTGAAGTGCATTAAAGGTGTGCATTCTACTCTGATTGGTTACTACAAACACATGACTGACTGGAGAGCCAGATTTCTCATTTATCTGGGGATCTTGTTTTCATTGTACTCTTTACCATGTACATATATTGAAATTGTACTATTCACAACCAACAGGCTGTACATATTGTATAAAGTTTTATGGAAATCATATTATTTGAATTAAATCTATCTGGTTGTGTTAGAAGGGTATTATTTGTTGATCTTGCATATGTGTTTATTTGACTTGAGAATGCACGCACATGAGAAACAAGGCCTTTAATCCAGCTTCCTCAATGAGTCTGATTTTCAGCTGATATAAATGGAACCCTGGAGACTCTGATGTACATACGTATGTCATGTAAATTATACAATGATATAATGTCTTTTCTGTGGTTAAAAAATAAAATAAAATTCAAATAGCCAGAAACCATTCACACAGGTTGATTCAGTTTTTCCACCTCTTTTCTGGTTGAACAGAAGCTAATATGGGGCCCAAAATAATAACATTAAACCGAAAACCCTGGGCTGTGTCTGAATCAGAGCCCTATCTACTGCGCCCTGTCTCCTGTGCACTGTGTCTGAATCAGAGCCCTATCTACTGCGCCCTGTCTCCTGTGCACTGTGTCTGAATCAGAGCCCTATCTACTGCGCCCTGTCTCCTGTGCACTGTGTCTGAATCAGAGCCCTGTCTACTGCGCCCTGTCTCCTGTGCACTGTGTCTGAATCAGAGCCCTATCTACTGCGCCCTGTCTCCTGTGCACTGTGTCTGAATCAGAGCCCTATCTACTGCGCCCTGTCTCCTGTGCACTGTGTCTGAATCAGAGCCCTATCTACTGCGCCCTGTCTCCTGTGCACTGTGTCTGAATCAGAGCCCTATCTACTGCGCCCTGTCTCCTGTGCACTGTGTCTGAATCAGAGCCCTATCTACTATGTCCTGTCTCGTGTGTACTGTGCACTGTGTCTGAATCAGAGCCCTATCTACTGTGTCCTGTCTCCTGTGCACTGTGTCTGAATCAGAGCCCTATCTACTGCGTCCTGTCTCGTGCGTACTGTGCACTGGCAGAAGTGTGCTGTTTAATGTGCACTGTTTAGCATGTGACGTGCAGTATGCAAAGAATAGCCGCTATACTATTTTCCTGTACTGTGGAAGTGTTGTAAGACTTATCAGTTGTCTCATAATTTTGGTTCTGTACTCGAGCACTTTGAGTTTGAAAGGATACAATGACAATGAGGTTGAAGCGCAGACTGTCAGCTTAGTTTGGCTGCAGAAGCAACAAATGTCTCAGTTGAGTAAAATATTGCCGCCGCCGGCATGGTCACGAGGCATCTGTGCAAAGGGGTTAAGGGGTCTTCCGTCTTCCCCTGTGGGCGATAGTGTATAATGGGTAGAGAACTGGGCTTGTAACTCAAAGGTTGCAGGTTTGATTCCCAGGTAGGGAACTCTTGACTAAGGGACTTAACCTGAATTGCTTCAGTAAATATCCAGCTGTATAAATGGATACCGTGTAAAGTGCAAAAAGTTGTGTCGGACACACTGCTAAAACGTGTGCTTTTCCCCAGTAATGTAAATGCTATGCTTTGTTAAATGGCAGTAAATGTAACGCATTATGGCATGTGAGTTGCAATGTCCCCAACATTCCACCAGATGTCAGTATAAAAACACCACATTTTCTCAGTCTGAAGACCCACGGCACAGAACACAATACTCAGCAGCAAGGTGTGTGTGGGTGTGTGTGTGTGTGTGTGTGTGTGTGTGTGTGTGTGTGTGTGTGTGTCCAGATTTACACATTGATAGCCTCCCACCGATACACGACTCCGCTGGACACACAAGCTGTCTTCCCACAGGTAAGCGTGCCCGTTACCCACACATCACACAGCACACACTCGGCCTCACACGGCACTCTTTAAAGGTCCCATATCATACAATTTTTTGTCAATTTTATATTATTCTACAAGGTCTACCAAACACCCAAATGTTTTTTAAGGGAAAAGGTTTTGCAATATATATACAGGTGCAGCTCAAAAAATTTGAATATCGTGAAAAAGTTAAATATTTTTTGTCACTCATTTCAGAAAGTGAAACTCATATATTATATAGATTCATTACACATAGAGTGAAATATTTCAAGCCTTTATTTCTTGTAATTTTGATGATTATGGCTTACAGCTAATGAAACCCAAAATTCAGTGTCTCAGAAAATTAGAATATATTGCTTTAACATATTTTAAAAGTATCATATTTAATATATGGTCGCATATCCTTTGCATGCTGTTACTTCCTGAAGTCTGTGACCAATCAACATCAAAAGACTCTCAATATCTTATTTTCAGGTACTGTTACAAGCGATACTATAACCTCTCTGCATTTGAACTGATCTCTATGAGAATTGGGGGGTAAGACTAGATTCAGCTGTAAATTAAGCTGGTACAGTATGGAACACATGACTGGCGAAATGGTGGTACGTCATCAAGGGTCTAAGGTATCGAACGAGCCCCAAACCATCACTCTGCGGCCAGATAAGGAGTAGATGTGGATGGATCCCTTTAAGGGTTGTTTCTCCTGACTTTTTCCCCCATAGAGTTCTATAGGAAAATGAGTCAGGAGAAATAACCCTTGCAGTGATCCATCCACATCTACTCCATATCTGGCAACAGAGTGATGGTTTGGGGCTTGTTCGATAGCTCAGACCCTTGATGACTTACAGCCATTTAGCCAGCCATGTGTTCCATACTGTACCAGTGTAATTTACAGCTGAATCTAGTCTCACCCCCCAATTCCCATAGAGATCAGTTCAAATGCAGAGGGGTTATAGTATCGCTTGTAACAGTACCTGAAAATAAGATATGGAGAGTCTTTTGATGTTGATTGGTCACAGACTTCAGGAAGTAACAGCATGCAAAGGATATGCGACCAAATATTAAATATGATACTTTAAAAATATGTTAAAGCAAAATATTCTAATTTTCTGAGACACTGAATTTTGGGTTTCATTAGCTGTAAGCCATAATCATCAAAATTACAAGAAATAAAGGCTTGAAATATTTCACTGTAATGAATCTATATAATATATGAGTTTCACTTTCTGAAATGAGTGACAAAAAATATTGAACTTTTTCACGATATTCAAATTTTTTGAGCTGCACCTGTATATATTACTCTTCCAGCTGAACAGCCCGTTTTGGGTGGTTAAATAACGCAATTGGAAGCCCGTGCATTGTATTTTACAGTGGCACTGAAATCTGCATTTGATTCTGTTCAGTAGATAATGAATGGTATCGGTCGTATGCGTTAACGTTACAGGACTTTGTTCGCAACCAGGCAGCTTGGCTAGAGAGCTGTAGACTAATGTTAAAGCTGTAAACGTCGATGCGCTTACTATTGTTGCTGGAAAAATTTAAAGTGCCCTGACACAACACATTTAACATGGCCAGTTTGGCTAGTCATGAACTCTCCACTCATAATTATGCACTGTGGTGATAGAGGCAAAGTAAAGAAAGGCTGGCATTACCACAGAACTGTATACCTACCCTGTTCTTTAGAGGCTGAAGAGGGCGGGTTTATGCAAATTACATCTGGCTGTTTTCACAGGAGTCCAGCAATGACGTCCCAGCTGGAGCCAATTCTGAACAGACTTTTAAGCCGAGTGATTTTTTTTCTTATGCAACAACAAAAAACTGGCAGGTAGTACCGACTTAATATTTTACCAGCACATAAGTATCATGCTACACTGCATATAAATGCTAAAAGTAGCTCAACTCCAATTTTCATGATATGGGACCTTTAAGTTGTGTTAAAACTTTATCTCTGGCATACACACTCGTGACCACCAGCACACCTCAACAGCTCATCGCTCTTTCCCTTCCACTGAGGGAGACAGTAAATATGTGACAGTAATGTAATGTAATGAGTGATCTTTGTAGGTAACCACCTTGATTCCATCTGCTTCTGCACCAGCAGAATGGTCCTCTGCAGCTAATTCACTCACAACCACAACGTTTATTTATATCTTTAACAATACTTATTAATACTCTTATTCTGCTCACACTGAGTGTGGACAGCAAGCCAATGCACACAAACACACTCGATGTTTATATGTTTTTTGAGAAAATGGTTCTACATCTACAACTATGTACAGTACTTATATGTATATTTATTGATAAGCAAAACTCATCCTTCTAGTGTTAACATTTTTGATGAAAGTACATCACTTATTTTTCTGCTTCTTTTTTAAGCAGAACTGAAATTGGTTGCTAAATGCAGAATATATTGTTGAGTGCAGAAGGCTGTTTATCTGAAATAAGCAGAACAGCATGATTATGATATAAATGTGCATCATTTGGTCTCTTTTGGCAAACGTTTAAAGCCATCTGTGGACTAAAAGTTCCCTCTGTGTGTGTGAGAAAGCCAGGGCTGCAGTAAGTGCTCTTATGAGAGCCATGTCCTCATCACACACACACACACATACAGCATTCTATTGTATACAGCATGTTTCATTTTAAAGGTACATGTGTGTGTGTGTGCGTGCGTGCGTATGTGCGTGTGCGCGCGTGTGTGAGTGTGTGCGCGCGTGTGTGCGCATGTGTGTTTGTGTGTGTGAGAGAGAGTGTGTGTGTATGTATGTTTGTATACACGCGTGTGCATGGTTGTTAATAGTAAACACTGAATCAAAGGATGTGAATGGAATCTGTTTAACATGTATGTGGCATCCTTCTGGGGGCGTGGCCTCTCTGCTCTCCAGTGACTGACGCCTCTGTTCTGATGGATTGACTGTATGCACTATCGCTATGGGAACGGCATAAAGCGGCCGAGTCCAGTTTAGCGCATTTTTCTGAAAGGTGCTGTTTCTGTCCATTCTCCTCCTCTGCTTCCTGGAATGACACCAGGGCGCTTTAGAGCTTAAATACCCCGGCAGAGTGCAGCGCGCTGCAGTGGGAAGCAAACTTTTCTCAGGGTCTGTTAGCTCATAGGGCATCCGCATTAGGATAATGACCGACACTTATCTCCAATCTGATTGGGTGAAGGACACCCCGTACCACGGCAACCTGCCCCGCTGGAAAAACTGCTCCGCTGGTCTCATCAGCACCATTGGAGAGGCGGAGATTGCCCCTCAACCTTTACGACAGAGACACACACACACACACACACACTCTCTCACACACACACACACACACACACACTCTCACACACACACACACACACACACACACACTCACACACACACACACACACTCTCTCACACACACACACACACTCTCTCACACACACACACACACACACACACGCGCACGCACACACTCACACGCACACATACACACGCACACACATGCACACACACACATACTCACACACGCACACACTCTCTCACACACTCACACACACACAAACACACACACTTTCTCACACACGCACACACTTTCTCGCACACACACATACACACGCACACACACACACGCACACACTCTCACACACACACATACACGCACACACTCACACACACACACATAAACACGCACACACGCACGCACACACACACACACACTCACGCACGCACACAGACAAACACACACACGCACACACTCACACACATGCGCACACACAAACACATACGCACACACACACAAACACACACACATGTACACACACGAGGATGGAGCTCACAGTTAGCATAAATACCAAGAGGCCTGCTGATGTCATGCCCATTGTCTGTGGTGTTCGATACTCTACCGGAGGAGGGTCCGGCCTCTCTTGCAAGAGGCTCTTAACCCTCAGAGAGAGAGACAGCACATACACACAAAGAGGCTCTTAACCCCCAGAGAGAGAGACAGCACATACACACAAAGAGGCTCTTAACCCCCAGAGAGAGAGACAGCACATACACACAAAGAGACTCTTAACCCCCCAGAGAGAGAGACAGCACATACACACAAAGAGGCTCTTAACCCTCAGAGAGAGAGACAGCACATACACACAAAGAAGCTCTTAAACCCCAGAGAGAGAGACAGCACATACACACAAAGAGACTCTTAACCCCCAGAGAGAGAGACAGCACATACACACAAAGAGGCTCTTAACCCCCAGAGAGAGAGACAGCACATACACACAAAGAGGCTCTTAACCCCCCAGAGAGAGAGACAGCACATACACACAAAGAGGCTCTTAACCCCTCAGAGAGAGAGACAGCACATACACACAAAGAGACTCTTAACCCACAGAGAGAGAGACAGCACATACACACAAAGAGGCTCTTAACCCTCAGAGAGAGAGACAGCACATACACACAAAGAGGCTCTTAACCCACAGAGAGAGAGACAGCACATACACACAAAGAGGCTCTTAACCCACAGAGAGAGAGACAGCACATACACACAAAGAGGCTCTTAACCCCCAGAGAGAGAGACAGCACATACACACAAAGAGGCTCTTAACCCACAGAGAGAGAGAGACAGCACATACACACAAAGAGGCTCTTAACCCTCAGAGAGAGAGACAGCACATACACACAAAGAGGCTCTTAACCCTCAGAGAGAGAGACAGCACATACACACAAAGAGGCTCTTAACCCACAGAGAGAGAGACAGCACATACACACAAAGAGGCTCTTAACCCTCAGAGAGAGAGACAGCACATACACACAAAGAGGCTCTTAACCCTCAGAGAGAGAGACAGCACATACACACAAAGAGGCTCTTAACCCTCAGAGAGAGAGACAGCACATACACACAAAGAGGCTCTTAACCCCACAGAGAGAGAGACAGCACATACACACAAAGAGGCTCTTAACCCCCAGAGAGAGAGACAGCACATACACACAAAGAGGCTCTTAACCCCCAGAGAGAGAGACAGCACATACACACAAAGAGGCTCTTAACCCACAGAGAGAGAGACAGCACATACACACAAAGAGGCTCTTAACCCTCAGAGAGAGAGACAGCACATACACACAAAGAGGCTCTTAACCCCCAGAGAGAGAGACAGCACATACACACAAAGAGACTCTTAACCCCCAGAGAGAGAGACAGCACATACACACAAAGAGGCTCTTAACCCCCAGAGAGAGAGACAGCACATACACACAAAGAGGCTCTTAACCCACAGAGAGACAGCACATACACACAAAGAGGCTCTTAACCCACAGAGAGAGAGACAGCACATACACACAAAGAGGCTCTTAACCCACAGAGAGAGAGACAGCACATACACCCAAAGAGGCTCTTAACCCACAGAGAGAGAGACAGCACATACACACAAAGAGGCTCTTAACCCTCAGAGAGAGAGACAGCACATACACCCAAAGAGGCTCTTAACCCCCAGAGAGAGAGACAGCACATACACACAAAGAGGCTCTTAACCCTCAGAGAGAGAGACAGCACATACACACAAAGAGGCTCTTAACCCCCAGAGAGAGAGACAGCACATACACACAAAGAGGCTCTTAACCCTCAGAGAGAGAGACAGCACATACACACAAAGAGGCTCTTAACCCCCAGAGAGAGAGACAGCACATACACACAAAGAGGCTCTTAACCCTCAGAGAGAGAGACAGCACATACACACAAAGAGACTCTTAACCCACAGAGAGAGAGACAGCACATACACACAAAGAGACTCTTTACCCTCAGAGAGAGAGACAGCACAAATAACCCCCCACTCGCCCAGCTGGAGATAACGGAGCAGACGTCTGGCTGTCTTATAGCCTCTGTGGCTCCGCTGTTTTCTGGGAGATTAGTGTACAACTTTCTGTTTACCTTTCCTAACCCCCGCCACCCTCCTCCCACCCCAACCTTTTCCGTCTCTGTCCCTCTCCAAAGCTAATCCTAATATGCTAACAGAGTGCACATGGTGACTCATTGACCAGATATTGACCAGTGCGGGTGTGTATATGTTTGTGTGTGCATGTTTGTGTGAGCATGTGTGTGTGTGTGTGTGTGTGTGTGTGTGCATGTGTGTGTGTGTGTGTGTGTGTGTGTGTGTGTGTGTGTGTGTGTGTGTGTGTGTTTGGGGTGGTGGGTTAATTCACCAGCCCCTGCAGGATTGTTTTTGACTGAGACGGTGGTGGTGAAAGCTGAACGTTGACGGTGTGATTTACGACGGCGGCCTGTCTTTGTGCTGACAGCACAAACCAAATTGCGCTGCTTGATTGGGAAGCTGGGTGGCGGGTTTAGCAGGACGGTCAACCGCTCCCGATTGCCTTCAGGATGAGCACATGTGCAGTCAGTGGCTGTGTCGTTGTCTGTAATTTTCCAAGCCTCATTCCCATTCACTTCTTCCTCCCTCAATACTGCGGTAATCTTTCAAGGACGCCCTTTGACCCTGAGAGGCCCCCTCTCTCACATTAGGAAATATGTATAGCTTTCTGATTGGCCCTCTGTGACCTGAGGTTCTGACCTAGAGACTCTGACACCACTGTGCTGCGCTCTACATGAGCACGGCGTCGTTCATCTCTACGCGATTAGCCAAAGGTCTCTCCCTCCCCCATCATGTGTCTAAAGCACACATGCACTAACAAAGGAGAGGTTCTGTTACCTACGCTTCTTCATGGAGGATGTGCAAGTCCCTGGGGGATGAGAGATTGGCATGTAGCTTCTGCATGTTAACGACAAAAAAGAGAGAAACCTTGCGACATTGCGGGACTTCATTGATCAGGTTTGAAGATATTTCCAGGGTGGGGCTATTCTCTCTTACAATACCCCCCCCCTGCAGTTTCCAGGTAAATGCCTCATTGCCCCGCCCTGTTTTCTCGTCCTCATTCTTTTATTTCTATCATTAACTAAATTGGGAAACATGTTGCTGTCGTAATGTGCCTTGATTTTTAGGTATTACATTCATAAATGTATTAATATTATTTGTTTTATCTATGCATTTTTACAACCAATGATCCCTTTGAGTAATCAGACAAGCAATCAGAGATATATAATCATGTGATAGATAAGTTTATCCTTACATTAATTTAGTCCTGTTTATTAATTGTTGATTTGCTTCATGATATCGACTGATTCTTGATATTTATTCAGCAAATATTTGGGTGCACTGGGCAACATATTTGACACTGCCTATGAGTTGGTATAGCCCACAGAACTAGACCATGATACAATATACACTTCAAACTACAACTGGAACAGCTATCCGCTGTCGAACGAGGATCAGCTGTTTCAGCTGTAATGGAGTTTGATCTAGACTAGAGGTTTAAACCATAACACACTGCAATTGACCCAATGCGTCTTCAGACAACATTCGAGTGTATACTGTGCACATTAGCATGCTGAAGTGTATATTGTATCATGTGTGTAATTGTGTCTACTGTACACATTAGACTGCTGAAGTGTATATTGTATCATGAAGTTAATTGTGTCTACTGTACACATTAGTGTTGAGGTGTATATTGTATCATGAGTGTAATTGTGTCTACTGTGCACATTAGAGTATTGAAGTGTGTATTGTATCATGAACTTAATTGTGTCTACTGTGCACATTAGAGTGTTGAAGTGTATATTGTATCATGAGCTTACTTGTGTCTACTATACACATTAGTGTTGATGTGTATAGTGTATCATGAGCTTACTTGTGTCTACGGTACACATTAGTGTTGAGGTGTATATTGTATAATCCACTTAATTGTGTCTACGGTACACATTAGTGTTGAGGTATATAGTGTATCCTGAGCTTAATTGTGTTTACTGTGCACATTAGAGTGCTGAAGTGGATACTGTATCCTGAGCTTGATGCCCAAAGTATTTTCCTTTTTTCAGTTACACACAGAAACAAAGAGAAACACACCATATGCGCACAAGTACTGCGATTTAACTGAACAAAACCCGAAGCCCAACCGTGTGCACAAGAGCAATCCTTCAAAGAATTGGCAAACTACGAAAACCTACCTAGCTCCTGTTTTCAGCTGCCTTCCGGTAGTCCCAGAGGGAAGGAGAGTACCATTGATTGTGTTTACTGTGCAGACTTGAGTTCCTAGGTGTTTCCCAACAGGAATTCCAACAAAAACATGTGTATTAAAGTAAATAATTTACAGAGCACTCAGGTGACACAGGTTGCTTCACATTCATTTGTATTTGTTTGCTTCAATTCATTTTTATTACTAAAAATCTGCTAAAAATTCTATCAAATGTTTATCTTCAATTGTTTGGCAAGAATACATCTCAAGGTTTTTTCCTTCCCTGTGAAAAATTCACTGATCAAATAACTCAAATGTGTTCTTAATCTATGACTTATATTTATAGAACTGCAGACTTAACTCAGACTGAACAATACCCACAAGGATTTCCAAAAACAGACAATTCACCATCTGTTCTGCTATCTATACTTTTAGAGCTGAGATATTGAGAGCAAAACTTTTTCACATTTGATTCTAGACGGACGCCAAACTCAAAACCTACTTTCATTTTAAATCTTAAATTTAATATTTGTTTTACATCATGAGTGGTTTAACTGTCTTTTTAAATACATAGTTCTGGCTGTGGCCCCATTATGATTTCCATTCAAATGTCACTCAATCATATCTGGACTTTAAGCCTGTTGATAACTACATCTAGTTGGTGCTAAAGGAAATTGACTAGGTCAATTGTAATGTGCACAACTGGAGTTTAAACCTCACATTTAAATATCGAGACCACCGAACTGCAATACAACTGGAACAGCTAACCCAGCTTATTCCACAGCTTTTTATAGCTGTTCAAGTTGTAATGCAGTACTGTGGTCTAGAGGTTTAAATCTGAAGTTGATCTGCTGAGTTTCTATGAAAAAGAAATAAGCATTTGAAGTCATGTTGATAAAAATATTTAGTTGAACCAGTCCAACAATAAATTCCTTCAATTTAGTTAGCTACCCTTTACATTTGGGAGATGTCTCTTGCAACCTGGTGTTTGTTTTACTAAGACCTTTAGCGTGTGCAAAACCTTTTAGCACAGGCAAAACCAATAACATGACTAATGATTGGTCATGGAATTTGTTTTGCACCAATCATTGGTCATGTTATTGGTTTTGCCTGTGCTAAAAGGATTTGTACATGCTAAAGGTCTTAGTAAATCAGGCCCTTAGTGTGTGTAAAACCTTTTAGCACACGTAAAACCAATAACATGACCAATGATTGGTCATGGTATTTGTATTGCACTAATCACTGGTTGTGTTATTAGTTTTGTGTGTGCTAAAGAGTTTTGCATACGCTAACGGTCTTAGTAAATCAGGCCCTTAGTGTGTGCAAAATTTTTTAGCACACGTAAAACCAATAACATGACCAATGATTGGTGCAATATTACATTACATTACAGTCATTTAGCAGACGCTTTTATCCAAAGCGACATACAGTAAGTGCCTACAGAAACGTCATCGAAGTAACTACAGAACAGATAAGACAAAGCACATCCTTCCCATAACATAGCAGCTATCCCTAGTAATGAACATTGAATGTAGTTCACAGTAAACTGGGTCGATTAGCTCTACTACAATACTATTCTAAATACCATTATAAACTTCAACACACAGTTAAAAAAGAAACAAGAGAGGTCCTAGGTTAGTGTATCAGTCCCGGCGGAGTCTGAAAAGGTAGTGATATTCTAATGAAGCAGTTAAATGAATCTGACTAATCTGAATCTGAATGTTCTGTTCTATAACTTGATATGCGGTCTTAGTGGAGTCTATGGAAAAAAGGTTTCTTAACATATTGGTTTATGGCCTATACTTATATACTAACTAGCACTGATAAGTAGGCAACATACAATATGTTGATTGTTGATTTGTTATAGGACAAATTAAAGATTAAGGGCCTGATTTACTGAAAAACCATTAGCAAAAAATTAATAACACAACCAATGATTGGTGCAATACAAATGCCATGACCAATCATTGGTCATGTTATTGGTTTTACGTGATTGAACGCCTCGTTTCGTTGCATCGTTTTGGAAAACCGACTTAATTGGCCACGAGCCCATATGCAATAACGTATTCAATACGAGACAGGATTTAAGTTAGGTAATTATGATATTTTATTGTGCAAAAATTAGTGTTTCTGCTACCCCTTTTGGTTCATACTTAAACCTTTTGGTTCATACTTCTAAATCGTAGGCTACTATAACACGAGCTTCTACAAATCAATGAAAATGAACAAATAAATAAGTAATCTGCTTTACAATATTGTACAATATTGGGGAATCGCTTCGAATTTGCGCAATTTGTTGTTAGAATAAGACCGAGAGCAAATTAATTCATCTCACTTTTAGCGATTAATGATCACGTTTCATCGTTGAGATTTACCACATTCCGCTATTATACCAATTCATATTGATAATTGCATTACAGCATTGAAATATAAATGAACGCAAATACAATTAGCCTAAATACGTCGGCTTAGCTATATTGCAAAAATGGTTTCTCAGCTTTTCCTAATCATTATGGGAATCTATTGTTGGGGTTTTGATTTACACTCGGTCATTAAAAAACATTTCCCCCAAATATGGGCCTAAAATTATCGCGAATTTCAGTTTTCATTAAGGTTATTTTAATTGGCTTAATATATCTGGATGATCCACTGTTGTTCCGTATGATAGCCTATTTTTATAGAAAGGTAAGGTACGGGGTTGGAAGGTATCTTTGCATAGGTTTCATAAAAAAAATATTCTTAATCTGAAGTTTAACCCATTTTTATTTTTTAAAGTGTGTGTGTGTGCGTGCGTGTGTAATAGAGAGCGAGAGAGAGAGAGGGAGAGGGTTTCAAAAATTAACAGGGAAAGAGGCCAAGAATTCCATCATTGTCAGAAGCGCGGTGCCATTCCGAAGCACGAGGAAGAAAGGCGAAAAGAGGGGGTGTGCGCGAGAGAGCGAGAGAACGAGAGCGCGAGATAGAATTCATTCAGAGGGATTGTTGAGCACGGAGCTCCACGGATTACAGAAATAGACGCATCCGTCTGTTTCCTTTCTGGTGTGTTTCTTCATATCCTGGACGCGTCCAAGGATCGAAATTTCTACAGTTTAACGTCTGCGGAGCGGGTTGAAGAAAATACGCGACTGGTGAAGACAGACCGAAACTTATTTTTTTTTTTAAATCTCCAGAGTGAAAACAAAGGTGAGTGTCTTCCAGTTGATACACGTCGGATACCTTGAACAGTCCGAACTCAACATCATGAATGTGAACAATGTCCCTTGGAGCATGGTCACCACAAACACAACAACAATAATAATAATAATAATAAGCCTAATAATGGTAGCACACATACATACATACATACATACATAAGTTGTGAGCTATTTATGAATGATACGGAATAGCATGATGTTTTTACACGATTTCATAACGATACTGCATATTATCCAGGCTCATACATGAATTGGTCGGTGTTCCTCCGTAAATCATGTTCAAATTGCAATCTTGTCGAACTGACGAGATGTAGCATATGCTGTTGTAAAAGTGATATCAATCACGTGTGTTCACATGCTATTACTAATGCGCGTTCATTTTAAGCGTAAAGTTGAACAATAGTAGCCTAGTTTGCTTGAATAAACCAAACTGAAAAATGAGCAAACAGGAAAATGGCAAACTAAAAATTTAATTAATTAAAATTTTATTCGACAACTAATACTGCTGCTGCTAGCCTATTACTGAAGCTACGTATCCTGAACAACCACGACTGGGCTTCCTATTAAATTTCAGCAACAGTCACTTTATTGTTAATCTGTTATCGTTTTCGTCACTCCACAGAAGTAATAGTCAATTGCATATTTTTGTCTGAGTATCAGGTGTTTGTTTTAACGCGTTTAACGGTGGCATTGCACCGAATGATTTTGTGAGATCCACTTCCCAGCTGCTGTGATGGTTCACGTGTGCACCTGTTCAAATACCCTGTATATCTACGTATATGTGCGGTATGCCAACTATTTACGGGTGTTTATCTAGACGAGAGGTTCACAGGCGCGTGTAGCGCGCAGACGTCCGAGAGAGAGAGAGAGAGAGAGAATTCTAGCAGCTAAATAATGAGAATGGCTAGATTAAATATTTTTATTTAATGTAGAGAGGCACTCTTTTTTGTGCTATAACGGGAAAAGGAGTAAAATCAGTCACCTTCCTCGGTTGCCAGATGCACGGTAAAACATTAGGCACTTGCGTGCTGCTGTAACTCACCATTTAAGCTGTTTTAAAGTGCCAATCAAAACGCGGGTACCAAACACGTCCAATTACTGATCGTAGAATCCATGTGGGCCCTCCTCTTTTTCGCAGAGAACAACACGAGTTACTTACGTTTGATATATAGCGCGACTATACATCCAGACTTTAGGGTGTATCCAGATACTGCCGTAGACGTGCGCTACCCAAGAGACGGAGCGGTACTTCCTCGCAGTAGATTTGAGCACGGGCTCTTGTTATGGTCGTTCTCTTTGGTGTTTTACAAAGTTCCTCGTTAGACGGAATGTGCAGGTTTACGCCCGTGTATTCATTCTGTGAGGTTTCTTCATAGCCTCGTCGAAGAAAACAGGGTTTCACTCACCAGCTCTGTCTTTACCCCCCAGTAGGATACATTGATAAAAAAGTGGCTTTCATCTATGCAGTGCATTTCACAATATTATTCTACATGCAAAATTGTGAGTTCATACAATAGAACAAAGATTATGAGGAGTGTAGGCTATAGGCTATGCCCTGTCAAGTGAATTAATCCATCTGCACTTTCTATTTCCCTTAAATATTCCCTCTCTTAATTCATTTCCCATCAGTTGGCATCCCCTTTATTCAAAAATGTCTCACAATCTGTCAACCGAGAATTATTTGCTTATCAGAAACAGCCAATAGTAGTGTTATAGTAGTGTTTTTGAAGAATCGCTAGGATTTATATGCCCATTGGTGTCAAATAACACATATCAGTGAACGTCTTTTCACTTTCCAAGTAACACATATAAGTGAACGTCTTTTCACTTTCCAAGTAACACATATAAGTGAACGTCTTTTCACTTTCCAAATAACACATATCAGTGAACGTCTTTTCACTTTCCAAGTAACACATATAAGTGAACGTCTTTTCACTTTCCAAATAACACATATCAGTGAACGTCTTTTCACTTTCCAAATAACACATATCAGTGAACGTCTTTTCACTTTCCAAATAAAACATCAGTGAACGTCTTTTCACTTTCCAAATAAAACATCAGTGAACGTCTTTTCACTTTCCAAATAAAACATCAGTGAACGTCTTTTCACTTTCCAAATAAAACATCAGTGAACGTCTTTTCACTTTCCAAATAAAACATCAGTGAACGTCTTTTCGCTTTCCAAATAACACATATAAGTGAACGTCTTTTCATTTTCCAAATAACACATATCAGTGAACGTCTTTTCACTTTCCAAATAAAACATATAAGTGAACGTCTTTTCACTTTCCAAATAAAACATATAAGTGAACGTCTTTTCACTTTCCAAATAAAACATCAGTGAACGTCTTTTCACTTTCCAAATAAAACATCAGTGAACGTCTTTTCACTTTCCAAATAAAACATCAGTGAACGTCTTTTCGCTTTCCAAATAACACATATCAGTGAACGTCTTTTCACTTTCCAAATAAAACATCAGTGAACGTCTTTTCACTTTCCAAATAAAACATCAGTGAACGTCTTTTCACTTTCCAAATAAAACATCAGTGAACGTCTTTTCGCTTTCCAAATAACACATATCAGTGAACGTCTTTTCACTTTCCAAGTTATTGCTACTCAGTAAAAAAAAAAAAAGAAGGCAGGTCTGACTGTTCTTTGTGTTTTAACAGTAGGACGATTCTCAGTTGTATGTGTGTTCCACCAGCATCATCGTTGCTGAAAGCGTTTACGGTAAATTTAGAGACGTTGAACTTGATGAGTTTCTCAGCCATAAACTTTGAATCCACGCAATTGGTCAAGTTTTATCGAGAAACTGTTTTATTGAAAACTTTGCGTGAATCTATTAAATGGATGAAACTTATTTTGATTATAATTTGACGTTAGGCTGACAGTTACAGCTGCGGATTCACGCACGTTACGTAGGCTACAGTATGTTTGTTAATTCACCAGAATCACCGATCAATCATCATTGGTCTGAAAAAAGGTTCAGTGGCAGACGTTTTCATTATTTAAAATTATGAGGTCCTAGATAAGTATCAGTCCAGGTGGAATCTGAAAAGGTGTGTCTTCAGGCCATGATGGAAAGCAGGCAGGCACAAACAAGTTCAGTTTATGAACTTGTGGTGTACTGGAATGATCGCTGGACGATTTCACAAGCGATGCCATTATAATCCCCACTGAGTATTTTTGGCTCTATATTAATGGGCAGTAAAAAGTGTCACTCACATCTTTTCTTCCAGTCCTCACCTCAGGAGACCCTACCCAACACCATACCCAACACCCCCTTTTCAGGAGAGAGGGCAC
>CM040399.1:26348521-26368521 GCA_022702515.1 Ilyophis sp. 1 JC-2022 | reverse complement strand
TTCTAAACAGCTAAATACCTGCGCTTTGTAGGAATGATACAACCAGTGGATGAGGCTCTGTGTGCATATATGAGTATTAATATACAGTGTGTGTGCATATATGAGTATTAATATACAGTTTGTGTGCATATGTACATATGTGACCCGCTCTACAAAAATGAGTCATATACTGTATGTATTTGTGCATATATGTGTATATGAAAGCTATAGGCGCTGAGAAACTAAACTAAGCAGCATTCAGTATATGGAGCTTTGGTTGTGGTTTGGTTGTGCTACGATTGTGCTTTGGTTCTGCAGATTCTTGCTGCTGATACCCTGGGGAGGCTGGGGGTGGGGGGGGGGGGGGGGTCAGACTGGCTGGTGGCGGTCTGGCGGTCAGAAGCAGGAAGTGAAGCATGACGAGGCAGACGGTTCCGAGGCCCTGAAGCATCCCATCTCTGCCCGTACTCGGACACACACGCTGTAAACATATTCTTCAGAGAGGGACATTGTGTTAGTTTAATTAGGGTACATGTCACTCAGGACAGGGTTAGTGTGAGGGGGGTTAGGGGCGGAATGAGGTCACCGGGGTGATTTGTTTTCTGAGAAATAAAATATTAAGGAGAAGTGCTTTTGCACTCTTTTTTAAGCCCCTCCCACCAAATGATGCTCCAGTTGCCCTGATTGGTAGCTACATAGCTAGCCCTGATTGGTTGGTTTTTGGAAGACCGGCTTGAGATTTTTTGACAGCCTAGTACAGAGCCCAGGACACTCACAGAAACCGGATTTTTTTCTCAGAATACTTGATTTATTGATAGCTGCTGGAATGTAATGAGCAAATTTAGTAATTTCACCAAAATTATATTTAAAAAATCTTGCCTACTGCACCTTTAAGCAGAAACATATCTCCACTGTTTGCCTGCCTGAACAATAATTGGCATCTTCTCAAGGAGATGTAGGCAAAAATATAAGGTTTTTATAAAAACATTTTTAAAGAATATGCCTGTAAAGACTATACTGCTGTAGCTTAGATGCTGGCAGGACTAAGAGACATGTGATTGGCTCTGTGAGGGTTTACTCACCTGCCTGGGCCCTGAGGAGTGAACATATAACTGCTCTAGTCTATTTGTCCCACCTGAGAGGAATGTGAAAAGGGAGGAGCAAGGAGATCTGTGATGTAGGGGGCGTGGCTTTACGTGAGGGCGTGGTCATCCACCTAAGACAGAAATTAGGGAGAGGGGTTTGAAACAGGGTTGTCAGAGCCTCCAGCCAATGAGAGGGGTGGGAAGGAGGGAAGGAGGGGCCATGTTGGAGGCCTGTTGCCAAGGGAACATTGGATGAAAACTGGGTTCTAGGTGAGAGGACAGAATAAGTGCAGGGGTATTCAAAAACAGATTTTTAAATAAAATTAAACAAAAAATGTAAACCATTGTGTATATGGAAGAGAAAGGACTAGTAGGGTGTGTGGGCTGGAGATGTCCACGAGAAAAGAAAAGCTATCAGTGTCTGTGTGTGACAGCAAATGCTTTTCTGTGTGAGCGACAACGGCACAGACATTGGTAGACCCCATACGCACACGCCCGCCTTGCAGTGCATTACCGAATGGCGCGGCTGTGTTTTTACAGTGAAGATTAGTCGCTGACCTTTGACCCTTCGTCTTGCTCCATGTTGTGTCCTGCTCTGGCACATTATCCACCCTATCCCACATTATCACAGCCTTTTTCTCTTCAAAATATCCCATAATCCCTCGCCTCGCAAGGCCTTCGGATCCAAAAATCATTCAAATAACAGAGAGAGAGAGACGGAGAGAGGAAGCGAGAGAGACAGGGAGAGATAGGGAGAGAGACGGAGAGAGACGGAGAGAGAGAAACAGGGAGAGACGGAGAGAGAGAAACAGGGAGAGAGGGAGAGAGACAGGGAGAGATAGAGAGAGAGAGGGAGAGAGAGAGAGGGAGAGACAGAGAGAGAGAAACAGGGAGAGACAGGGAGAGATAGAGAGAGAGAGGGAGAGAGAGAGACAGGGAGAGACAGGGAGAGAGGGAGAGAGAGACAGGGAGAGACGGGGAGAGATGGAGAGAGAGAAACAGGGAGAGACAGGGAGAGACGGAGAGAGGGAGAGAGAGACGGAGACAGACAGAGAGAGGGAGAGACAGAGATAGCATAGTAATAGTTAATGGTGTTGTATATCGTAAAACCCCTCTGGCTGTCCTGCCAATAAAGTACCAAAAGTACTCGGTGTGCATGTGTGTGTGTGTGTGTGTGTGTGTGTGTGTGTGTGTGTGTGTGTGTGTATGTGTGTGTGTGTGTGTGTGTGTGTGTATGCATGCATGTGTGTGTATGCGTGTGTGTTCATTCATCAGCCCTTCTAACTGGCGGGAGACTTGCTGGCATTCTGCTGTATCCAGCGCTTGAGTAATCCTCCTGGGAACATGTTGGAGCTGCCAAAGTGTCATCTAGCTCCTTTTCTCTCTCTCTCTTCTCTCTCTATCTCATCCCTCTTTCTCTCTCTCTCTTTCCTCTCTCTGTTTTTTTCTCTCTCTCTCTATCTCATCCCTCTTTTTATATCACTCCATCACTCTCACTCTTCTCACTGCTTTTTTATCACTCCTATACACTTTATCTGGAGTTACTCACACTAAAGAGACACAAACACACATGTACACAAGAACATATACGCACACACATACAAGAATATACACGTACACACACACACACACACACACATGCTAACACAATAAAACACACAGCTAAAGACACACGCACACACACGCATATACACGTGCACACACACATGCCTACACAAGAACATACATGCACAAACACACACACACACACAGATACAAGAATATACACGTGAACACACACACACATACAATGGGGGAAATAAGTATTGGACATGTCAACAATTTTATTACCAATTCCCATAGAGATCCATTCAAATGCAGAGCTGTTATAGTATCGCTTGTAAGAGTACCAGCAAATAAGATATCAAGAGCCTTTTGATGTTGTTTGGTCACAGACATCATAAAGTCATGGCATGCAAAGGATATGCAACCAAATATAAAAAATATGGCTTTTCTACCACATTTAATTTAGCGTGTTCAATACTTTTTCCTGTGTCATTTTACTTTATTGCACATAACTTTTTTAAGAATTGGAACGTTACAATTTCTTTAGCTGTGTAGTTTTATTGAGTTAATACCAATGTCTGGTCAAAATCTCATGTGAATAGCTACATTGGAAATATGTTTGATAATAAAATTGTTGACGTGTCCAATACTTATTTCCCCCATTGTATAAGAACACCCGCACAAACACACACATGCATATACACGTGCACACACACATGTATACACAAGAACATACACGCACACGTGCACAAACACACACACACATACACACACACATACATACGCAAAAACACGCACACACACACACACATGGCTAACAGCCTTGGGTTACCACAACCACAGGGTTGTTCCCATGGGCTCAACAAACAAGGGTCTGTCCTTTTTTTTGGGGAGGAAGGGGCTCATCAGAGCCCCCACAATCATCACTGGACAGCCGGCGCTCTGACTGTTGCTGGATGCAGATCTGCTTTCTTCTGTACCCCCAGAGACCTCTGTTCATGCCTCCCGTCTCCTCCACCCACGTCCCGTCCACCTCACAAGACCCCCGGTCCCAGTCCACATTCAGAAGGCCTTAAAATCACCGTCCGAACAGCTTAACCACGCGTCCAGAGAAGAATCAGCCAGAAACAACATATGTGCTAACACGAGACCAGTAATATTTATGATCTTGTCAAGTAAACCTCCATCGGATTGTGAAATGACTTGCTTAGTGGCAGTTGTCTATTTTGGGCGTTCCTGACATTTGATCCAGTATTAAATATCTTCAGTATCTTCAGAACAAAAGCAGGTAATTCACCTGTCATAAGAGCCATATGCTCACGAGCTCACTTGACTATTTCAACATGCTAATACTAGCAAAATCACCCGCATATACGTATATATAGAGCACAGTAACCACGGCAACGTCGAAGGCAGGGACTGTGATTGTTTTTGGGTAATCTCACTGTTTTTCTGTGAGTCCAAACTCGGATAGTTTAGATGTACCATGTGCAGTGGAGATTTTAGCATGACATTTGTGGAGGGGCAGTTTTGTATGACGTCACCATCAAAAAAATAAAGATAGCCAATTAGTCTACGGTAGGCCTATGCTATGGGCTGCGCTGTAGGCTTGAGTGCCAGGGAGCAGAAAGATTTCAAACTGAATACAATGTATCGCTTCAGCACAACACAGAACCCTACATTGAGGTTGCCTATAATGTAACAAAGTAATAGGATGAGACGGACACTTTTCTTCAATAACTTGCAGGCTTTATCAAAACCGTAAATACAAGCATATGACACATTGTGAACTTGTAGGAAAGTGAATACAAGTTTGATCAAGTTTATCCAGAACTAATGCAATTATAGCCAAGCTAAAATACAAAAAACGCAACGTATGTTAAGACAGGCCTTAACATAGCTAAAGTGAATGATACCAAGTAATTAGCCTAAGCTTTTTAAAATGCCGCTTACCCTACCTATGGACATGGACCTACGGGTTTCTGGTTTTACTTGCTGCAGTTATCCAGCTAACTCAGTAATCCTACATTGTTGTATACCCCCTGCTTTGTGAAATACCCCCCAGGACTGCTGGGGGGGGGGGGGTCACACACCTGTGTATGCCAGTGCTTTATCTCATTAGGTTCAGCACACTGGTTGGGGGGGGCGGGGGGGGGGGGGGTAGTGACCACGCCGCTAACATTTGGACTGAACAGATTTAGGGATAACTGCTTTTTCCTGAGAGGCCCCAGTGTCTGTTGGTTTTTTGGTTTATTTCATCACTTATTTCAAGGGCTTAATGTGAGTACCAGGGACTAAACCAGCAGCTGATCGAACCTGCTGGTTCCCCAGGAGTAGAGGTTCAGATCCCCGTCTGTGTGAGGAGTGTATCTTAAGGGAAGGGAACAAAAGTGGCCAAAATGTTCTTAGATGCAGAATCCAAAGATAATGAAAGAGATTATCTCATATGCTTGCTTTTTTGGAGGGTTCAGGCCTGGTTTTTGAGGGTTCAGGCCTGGTTTTTGGCGGTTCAAGCAGGCCTGGTTTTTGGGGGTTCAGGCCTGGTTTTTGGTGGTTCAGGCAGGCCTGGTTTTTGGGGGTTCAGGCTTGGTTTTTGGCGGTTCAGGCAGGCCTGGTTATTGGGGGTTCAGGCCTGGTTTTTGAGGGTTCAGGCCTGGTTTTTGAGGGTTCAGGCCTGGTTTTTGGGGGTTCAGGCCTAGTTTTTGAGGGTTCAGGCCTGGTTTTTCGGGGTTCAGGCCTGGTTTCTGCACAATTCTTCTTATTTTTCTCTGTAAAGCGTCTTTGTGACAGTTCTCTGTGAAAAGCGCGAAACAAATACAATACAATTGAATTGAATTGAATTGAATGGAAGTAAAGCAGCTATGCGTGGTGCTCACATGGGATGCAGTGATGGCGTGCCAGTGAAGTAAACTAGAGCTAATAAAAGAGCCTAATTTATGGTAAAGGCCCTGATAATGGGACAGAGCCAGGACAAAGATCACGGTCCATTGTGTGGTTCTCACTGTGGGAAATGGAGCAGCAGTGCTGTACATGATGTTACACAACAGCAAATCTGTCATAACATATTCTTCTGCATGTTAACCTTGTGTAAAATAGACTCTGCTGATATGAGGTTAATAAAAAATATGACGTATTATAAAAAGTAGAATGCACTATAAACATAGTTATAGACTTATTATGACCAATATGAACATTCACCAAAGGGATTTGATTGTCTTTCTTGGGAGCTTCCCTCAAACTCTGCACCTATGTTCCAGTTGGCATCCCCTTTGGGGGGGGGGGGGGGGTTGATGGGGGGGGATAAGAAGGTGGGAGTTTTTTTAGGGGGGATGGAATTCTGGTCAGCTCAGAAGAGTAAGTAAAGAGGGGGGGGGGGGTTTTGTCCCGTACCCGTCCTGCCATTATGTGCTCGAAAAGAATACTAATTAAACAAAATTTAGAAATCATTAAAAACCCATGGAAGACTTCCAAAGAAACGGCTCCCAATGCGCCCGAGTCACAGGGGTCCGAATGACACCGACCACACAGAGAGGCCCCCGGCGACAGCGGCCAGCTCCACCATGGGCCGCTCTTTCCTGTTCCTGTCCAGTATGGGGGATGGGCCGCTCTTTCCTGTTTCTGTCCAGTATGGGGGATGGGCGGCGGCGGGGGGTGGGGGGGGGGGGGGGGGGGGGGGGGGGGGGGGGGGGGGGGCGCGGTTGCTTGGTGGCGTTTTTTTCCTTGCTTTTTTTGCCAAACCCCAAAGAGAGGACTGTAAAGGCACTTTCACGTGTGCTTTCATAGCGCTGTGTAAACGGGCTGTGCTCTGCACTTTGTGCTTTCATAGCGCTGTGTAAACGGGCTGTGCTCTGCACTTTGTGCTTTCATAGCGCTGTGTAAACGGGCTGTGCTCTGCACTTTGTGCTTTCATAGCGCTGTGTAAACGGGCTGTGCTCTGCACTTTGTGCTTTCATAGCGCTGTGTAAACGGGCTGTGCTCTGCACTTTGTGCTTTCATAGCGCTGTGTAAACGGGCTGTGCTCTGCACTTTACACTCTTCTTTGGGCTGCGGAAGAGGAAAGAGCGTCTCGCTGCTGCTCTTCAGTACGCTAATGTCCCGAGCCGTTGGGTCGTTGGGTCGTTGGGTCGGTGAGCCGGTGAGCACAGCCGCTGCTTGTTCTGTTAATTGCGGAGACTCGCAAGAATTTAGACACTCAGAGAGCCAAAGAGTGACATGCATGAGAACCCAAAGCTAGATTCAATGGCAGTAACCTCAACATCCCCCGAACCTCTCCCCCCTACCCCCCCTTCTCACTCCCAACGGGCCCCTCATGTGTCTCTTCCCCGCCATCCCACCACCTCCTTCCGGAGAGAGCCGTGGGCTCTGTACCCCTCCGTCTTGCTCTGCGGAACCCACAACAATTCCCTTCATAGCCCCATTTGTCACCTCCCATTGAAAGTAAAACGGGAAAACAACCCCAAATCCGTCCCCCAACTCCCCCATTCATGTCCGCCCCCTCCGAAAAGCTGCAGCTTTCCCAGCTCTGGAGCCTCCAAACAAACTTACCCCCCCCCCCCCCCCAAACTAAACTGGTCCATTCTTCTGCAGCCCTGGCTGCTCCAAGAGTCGCTCGCCTCGATGACTGTCAAACACAGAAGGGCTTTTGTCCCCGATTTGGCTGGCAGCACCATGCACTAGTTAATTAGAATCTTTATTAATCTATCTCTCTGTCCGTCTACCTATCTGTAATTACTCAACCCCTGAGCCTACCCCCATTCACCTGTCACGGTTCCATACGTCAAACGGGTTTATTAACGCTTTAGAATAATAGCCTAACGACTATGCAAATGCCGCATGGGGGCTCTTCCTGCCGGTCGGGAAAAACCGCATCTTTCAGGTCATGTGCTTTTTGTGTGGGCCATTTATTGCGAAATATCTGATAGCATTTGTCGAATGCCACCCCCGCAAAATTATTCTGCCATTCCCTACACTCTCTGTGCTGTCAGGGACGTTTTATGGGCCTGTGTCCGCCTGACAAAGACCTCTCGGTGTGTGTGTGTGTGTGTGTGTGTGTGTGTGCGTGCGTGCGCTTCCATTTCCTTTTGCCATCAAACAAAAAAATCTTGGGGACTCCAGTGTGCACATACTTTCTTTTGTTTATGTGTAACCATGGTGACGTTTTAATTCTGTATCGATTAACAGAAGCGACGGGCCAAACCAGTTTCCGCTTTTGTTTTACTAACCTCAATTCCAAAAAAAGTTGGGACGGTATGTAAAATGCACATAAAATCAGAAAGCATGGATTTAATTGAATTGAAACCAGTACAAAAAATATATATTTAATGTTTAACCTTATCAACTTTATTGATTTTTGTAAATATACGCTAATTCCAAATTTGATGCCTGCAACACATTCCTCAGGTAAACAGGTGATGCTCTCGTGACTGGATATAAAAGGATATCAAAATATAAAAGGTATCTTATTTTTAGGTACTCTTACAAGCGATACTATAACCTCTCTGCATTTGAATGGATCTCTATGGGAATTGGGGGGTGGGACTAGATTAAGCTGTAAATTACAGGGGAATAGTATGGAACTCATGGTTGGCTAAATGGCTGTAAATCATCCAGGTTTTGTGGTAACAATTGAGCCTCAAACTATCACTCTGCTGCCAGATACGCAGTAGACATCGATGGATCACTTGAACGGTTGTTTCTCCTTTTTCATAGAGTTCAATAAGAAAATGGGTCAGGAGAAACAACCATTAAAGTGATCCATCCATATCTACTGTATTTCTGGCAACAGAGTGATGGTTTGAGGCTCGTTTGATACCTAGTTAGACCCTTCCTGACCTAGAGCCATTTAGCCAACCATGTGTGCCATACTGTTACAGCATAATTTACAGCTAAATCTAGTCCAACCCCCAATTCCCATAGAGATCCATTCAAATGCAGAGAGGTTATAGCATCACTTGTAAGAGTAACTGAAAATAAGATATCAAGAGCCTTTTGTTATTTTTTTATACCCAGTCATGATAGCATCGCCTGTTTACCTATCTTTTATACCCAGTCAGGATAGTATCGCCTGTTTACCTGTTTACCTGTGAATGTTCCAAACAGGTGTCTTCCCAGTTTTTTTTTGTCCCTGTCCCAACTTTTTTGGAACGTGTTTCAGGCATCAAGTTCAGAATTAGTATTTACAAAAATCAATAAAGTTGATAAGGTAAAACATTAAATATCTTTTCTTTGTACTATTTTCAAATAAATATATGTAAAATAGAATTTACTAATCACTGATTTCTGCATTTTACATACTGTCCCAATTTGTTTGTAATTGGGGTTTCTACATTGTTTAGAATGTTTTTTTTTAAATACCTGACATGTTCTCTGAGCAGCATATTGGTTCAACTGTGTAGCTGGTTTCAGACACTGATGGATTTGTGTCCTGTTTTTTATTGCATATGTGGAGGAGTAAATTGTGTTAAAACCCACAACATCAAAAGTGATCTACCAACTTGGGCAATCCCCACCCCCCCCCCTCCCCCCAAACACTGTCTCAACCACCCTTAAGTGTCACTTAATGTCCTGCCAATGACCCCAGTAACAGCGGGGTGTCATAGAGGTCATCCACTGACCATCCGGTAGTGAATAATCTCTGGGGTCAAATCCAGATCAGGCCATTCTGTGGCTCACCCTCATAGTTCTGATGCACACTGCGCAGAATAAGTATCTTCAGCTAAATACACAATAAATACCCTAATGATGCTGATGTATGATCCCTGGCTTCAATTGAAAGCTCAACACCCCACTGTGCGAGTGTGCTTCATGCTAATAAATTAAATCACACCGTCACTTTAATTGAACCCTGGTTCACCAAGTTGTCCGTATTCATTAACTGTTCACATAGACTTTCTGTATGGCTGCTGACTCGTTCACCAAGAGTTCGTCGGGTCTGATTCCACTTATGGCTCGAAACGCAGGTCCGTTTCCATATGGAGCACTGATTATTTTTCAGAAAATGCAATAATACACGATGGATTGGTTGTATTGATTGTATTGCATTGATTGTATTGCATTGTTAATGACGATGCATTGATTGCGATGACATCCACAATGGGTTTCGTATGAGGGACCTGGAATATGACGTCCTTTGTCAATGTGAGCATAGCATATGTCAAATAAAACTGAAAACGCGAACGAAAGTGTCACAGATACTAGCATACGGCAGGGGGGAATGCCTCTCCGTTAAGGGCTATCACTAACGGCCACAGAGATCAACCCAAGCGTTCTGAAATCCTCGTGCCATTCCAAAAAGTGAATCCGCGGGGCGCTATAATAGTAACTATAGATGTTAAGACCTCGCGTAGCGATAGAGGGATTTACACATCTCCATTGTAAAGAGGGATTAGTAGAGGCTACTAGCCGGGGGGATTTGGACTAATTTCGGTTTTGTCGCACAAATCTCTGTTCGAGGTTTTGCAGCTAGGAGATTGGATAAGCATTCAATTTAAATTCAAATAATTGGAAAACTTGATAGAAAATCAAGCCTGATTGAAAACTAAATGAGTGTTAATTTGAGGCCCTAATAATACTGTCAATGTGCGGGACGAGAGTTTAGAAGCAGGGCAGAAGCATTCCATTACTTTATCGGGCTGTGAAAATATTTACATTGTCCAAAAAACCATGGCGGAAGCGGAAAGACAAACAAGGCAGTGCGAAATTCCAGGTTTCTGTTCACAACACTGCCGTTCATAGCGGCATCACCCCATTGGCAAGATTCCAAAAAGCGCTGTAGACACACCCCACTGCTTGTTATGACCCGCAAGACTAGACATAATATTTTAAAGCAATTTCTCTCTTTTTTTATGAGACCAAAATATTTAATTCAACATATCAGTTGCTCCGTTGCTGTGCAACACTTGAAAAGCTGCGCGTTTAGCGATGTGTGGTTCTGAAAGGACAGCGCCTGCATGCGGAACAACGCGGGGTGCGCATTATATCCTGCTTTAAAAGAAATGAATGAATGAATGAATGAAATTTATTTATTTGGTCATTCCACGTTAGTACACATTTCATAATAATATAATACATCTGTTTGTCTAATTATGACACCAAAAGGATAGGCTGAAGCTTTCGCTTATAAAATTGCCTAACTAAAAATAACTAAAGAAATTCGACTATTTCATTCACCACAATAGAAAACACATTTCATTTATGTTTGTACTGTTTCAACAACCCCATCACAGTCAATATAAAAAACAAGTTGTTGTCTGGAAAATTATTGTTCTGTATTTTTTTTTAAAAACTTTTCCAAACGTGAATTTATAAAAGTGCTATAGCCTACACGTTTATAGTTATGATATCTTTTTTTATATTACTTTAAAAGGTCAGTCCTTGTCATGTTTGTTTTAATGTTATAGTGTTAGAGTTATTGATATCCTCCTCGGCCGCTATCGATGTCACGGGCTCACAACAACAGCAGATTACCAAGGATTGTGGTTAGCGCGTTTGCGCTGTAGTGGAACAGGCGTTAGGCGATGACAGGTGAGAAGTGACAGTGTGGGTGAGTCACGCGGCTCAGCTGGCAGCTCGTCGCCTGTTCCCGGATATCACAATAATCCCACTTACCCGGTCCCGCTGTAACGTACAACAGCTTCGCGCAGAGATGCCTGCAATCACTGCTGGTCTATATTCACTCAGACACACACACACACATTTCGGGACTGGTGATCCGATTCTGGGAACTGTTCAAATGACTGGCACTCTGCCGGAAAGCCGCGATGTTAAAAAAGACCGCGCGGTTGAAGGGAATTGCAGCGGGTTTTCTTTCTATTCCGCTGAGCTGTTCTTAATTGTCATTTATTTCATTCGGATCCTCCAGCAGATTTTTTCATTCCCCGTAATTAGCATAAATTAAGTGGAGATGGGGTGAATACTCCTAAGCTTTTCTGAATGGGAAACCGAATAGGAGTTCATGAAAGGGAATATTTAAACGGCTATCTACCCTATGCTGTGTAAAAGTATGTATTAGTGTACACCATTATCAGAATCAGCCAAATACATGCTACACAAATATCGTAAAAAAAATAAAATAAAATAAAAATAAAAACTTTGTGTACAGAGCTAGCCTGACCATATTAGCACACAACCTCCAATTATTTTCCAAATTGCTGAGATTGTGTTCCTCGAGTAAATGGCAGAAATGAAATATAATATAATTCCTCCCTATATTATAATATAATCAAAATCCTCCATCATCAACTGACTCAAACACTGAACAAACACTTTCTCTTTATTTTGAAGTTCCCTCCCATACATTTTTACTCTGAAACTTCCCCTGTGATCCCCCTGTGAATCGCTAGCTTTGGGGATTAAAGTCATCTGATTGCACACAAAGCACAGCCCAATCGGTTAAAAGGACAGAGACATATTAGGTTGTCCAGGTATGTCAGCTGGTGCTGTGTGCAATTACTATGATCCGTCTTACTTTGGACGATCCGTCTTACTTTGCGCTCACATTTTAGCGTGAGCGATACCTGAACGGGCTGGATGGTGATGGACTTCATGGGCTGTGTGGCTGGGGACACTTCACTAAGCCTTTTTAAAGGGGTGTGAGGTTAGCTTGTGTTAGAGTGAGTTTTTGCTTTTTTAATACATGCAGGTATGTGCATGTGCTGATCAGTGCTGTTCTGGCCCACGACTAGATAAAGTTTGGCAAGCTTGACTGTGTATAGGGATGGGTGGGCCAGGGTGGGCCATGCCTACCCAAATAGTATCCTGGCCCCACCCAGTTATCTGGGCTGAACCAGCACACCCAACTGTGAATGCCCACCTAGGTAGGTCTGGCAGTCCCAACTACTGTACGTCAATATGTCTGTCTGTGCATCTTCCGTGTTTGTCCTTTAACAGCATAACACAGATCACATTGTGACTAAATACCAACACCCTGCGGGTAACACAGCTGTTCCAGATGTGTCTGTCTGCATGGGCCATCAGTACACCTCTCTCTCGCTCTCTCTCTCTCTCTCTCTCTGTCGCTCGCTCTCTCTCTCTCTTTCTCTCTGTCTCTCGCTCTCTCTCTCTGTCTCTCTCTCTGTCTCTCTCTCTCTCCCTCTCTCTGTCTCTCTGTGTCTCTCTCTCTTTCTCTCTCTCTGTCTCTCTGTCTCTCTCACTTTCTCTCTTTCTCTCTGTCTCTGTTTCTCTCTCTCTGTCTCTGTTTCTCTCTCTCTCTCTCTATCTCTCGCTCTCTCTCTCTCTCTCTCTCTCTTTCTCTCTCTCTGTGTAATGTTGGTGCTGGGTGGGGGTGGGGTTGCGGGTGGGGGAGACGCCGGCTGTTTTAATGAGTTCCCATGGGGTCTCCACTGGAGTGATCAAAACACCGTAGCCAATCGCATTTGCTCAGCTGCCCTAATGATATCTGTGCCCGCGTTCCAGCGAGAGCCACACCGCCGTACCGCCGTACTGCTAAGGCGGGGCTTTAGGGTAAGAGAGCCGGAGGGCGGGGTTATTCACCTCTAAGGCTGGGCTTTATGGTAAGAGAGCCGGAGGGCGGGGTTATTCACCTCTAAGGCTGGGCTTTAGGGTAAGAGAGCCGGAGGGCGGGGCTTTAGGGTAAGAGAGCAGGAGGGCGGGGTTATTCACACCTAAAATACATCCCCTGCAAATGCCTATGTATGTGATTCAAATTCTCTCTCTCTCTCTCTTTCTCTCTATCTCTCTCTATCTCACTCCGTTTCTCTCATATCCCTCCCTCTCTCTCCATTTCTGTTATGAAACCCCCCCTACCTGCGCTTTGTGTCAACATGGCCTGACTGCAAGAGAGAGAAAGAAAAGAGAGAGAGGGTGGAGAAGGGAAAGGGAAAGCAAGAAAGAGAGAGAGAGAGAGTGAGAGAGAGAGAGTGATAGGTGGGAGAGAGAGAGAAAGAGTGTTTTCTATTGTGGATTTGACAGTATGGGAGGAGCTCAAGCTATGCCCGATATTGGCTCACAGTACAGCAGGTGATTAACTCATGATTACACCCCACTTGGTCACATCTGAAAGACCTGCACAAACAGCAAAAAAAGCCCCGATACTATTCCCACGACTTGCTCAAAACGTCCCTCCGTTTCCACCGGTGTAAGCTATCCTCTCACAAAGGCGAGGCCGGGGACCGCTGTGAGAAATGTTCATCTGTAGCTTAATTGTGTTTCATTTCAAAGGCGCTGTCAGGGCCAGGTCAGCCTTTTGTATCAGCATAAGGCAGACGGCAGGATGATAATGGGGATCCCATCGTCCCCCGTTATCGTCTCTCACCACATTATCACATATTCCTCTGATATCTGATATCTGATATCCATAATCAACGTAGATCTCACCCACCATGCTGTTATAAAAACCCCATTCACATTTTTCCTCCAAAGCTTATTTTACACACACTTAAAACACACACACACACACACACACACACACACACACACACACACACACACACACACACACACACACACACACACACACACACACACACAGGGATATATTGTGCTGAATTCTCTGTTCTTGCGCTGGGACCTGTGTAGTATTTCAAATCTCTTTGCCTTCAAACAAAACTACGGTTTGGTATACAATGGCAGCTGCCTTTTTTGTCTCTGGTCAGGCGTGTCCATTACACCCTGGAGTCTGCAGCATTCTCTCAGCCCCCCCGAGGCACTGTACATATTATGGGATGTTCACCCCTGTCAAGTTAGCCAGGTTAATTGTGTCCCCAGGCATTTACCAAAAGAAAAATGATAATAATAATGAGAAAGAATCTGCTCGTGCTCCACCCCCGAATGACAACTTGAGTTTATTTCCCGACTCTGAGAAAAATCTTCCTGCATTATTAACAGGGGTGTGCCCGTCCCCACTGTTCGCGAGACTGATCTTATAACAGGTATCGCACCGTGCGAGTGTCCCGCTGTCACCGTGGAGACCCGGCTGATGCTCGTTTCCATGAAGATCGGCTGCTTCCCTGTCCCTCATCCTCACTGAAAAAAAATTATCATGCAAATAGCAGATGTGCTGTATAAGGGGAACAATGTCTGCTACACTACCGCTCAGAAGTGCTGTATAAGGGGAACAATGTCTGCTACACTACCGCTCAGAAGTGCTGTATAAGGGGAACAATGTCTGCTACACTACCGCTCAGAAGTGCTGTATAAGGGGAACGATGTCTGCTACACTACCGCTCAGAAGTGCTGTATAAGGGGAACGATGTCTGCTACACTACCGCTCAGAAGTGCTGTATAAGGGGAACAATGTCTGCTACACTACCGCTCAGATGTGCTGTATAAGGGGAACAATGTCTGCTACACTACCGCTCAGATGTGCTGTATAAGGGGAACAATGTCTGCTACACTACCGCTCAGAAGTGCTGTATAAGGGGAACAATGTCTGCTACACTACCGCTCAGAAGTTTTAGTACATCCATCATTTTCAAGCAATCAGAGATTTAAAAAAAGATATAAACACCTTTAATTGATAAAATCTTAGATGCATTAAAATGGCCACTTTCTGCAATAATAACATGCTGAGCATATTCTTGCCATTTTTTTCTACAAGGGCAGTCATATGGTTCTGAAAGTTCACAGCATCACTGCTGTAGAATTTTCCACAGATGTGCTGCACTTGTGAGTTGCTTCTAGACCTTTCTGTAAAATTTGTTCCAAATTAACTTGATTTTACTTCTCTTGCTGGAAAATGGAAATAATTTAGTCACCTGTTTATTTAGCCAAATATTGAATTTTTTTGTGAACTCAAAAATTTCGGTCACTATTCCGTGAAATAAAAGATTATTTTAAACTTTTTTAACTAAATAATTTGAGGTTATTTACAATTTAAACTGCTTAAATTACACTAAAAACAGTAGGAAAATACAACTAAAGTGTACTAAAGTGTACTAAAGTGTACCAAAGTGTACTAAAGTGTGCTAAAGTGTACTAAAGTGTACTAAAGTGTACTAAAACCTTTGACCGGTAGTGTATGTGAGAGCATGAGAGATTTCATACGGCAAATATTAATATTTTATGCGCTCACACTAATGACAAATTTTACCTTCAATGTTCGTTTTGTCAACTGTGTTAGCGTGCAGGACAAACAGAGGCTATTTTAAACATTTAATCCACGGTTAATCCACTCCATTATTTAGCATATCAAACCGTTTTTATTTAGTCCGTCCCCCTACCTACGCTGCAACCGGGCATGGTACAGTATTTGCTCTGCGGCAGCTACAATACGCTCATCAGTTGTCACAGCTGCACAGGCTCATTTTGCCTTTGCTGTGAAAGTTCATACAACTTTCTTACAGCCAGTTCCGTTTGAGGGGTCACGTGCATTCTTCTGCTGTTAGTAAATACGGAAATGTTGGAATTAACGAATGAACAGAATCATGCAAACCCAAGTGGGATATATTGCCTTAGCACCTGCAGCTCCGAAGCAAAGCTGTAGGAGGATAAAAACAAACAAACAAACAAACAAATAAATAAATAAATAAATACGTTTTTGTTAGAAAATCACAACCATAGCAACAACAATAAGTAATCCTTACAGATACCACAGCCCAAATCACAAGTACATCATAAAGACAGCTGACATGCTGTTGCAATGAAAAAAGTACAAATGATGTCTGTTTTTGGAAGTCAAATTTGTATTTCGGCAGAAGTTATTTCAACCCCCCCCCCCCCAAAAGAAAAACCAGATAAAACATAGACAAGTTAAAGTTTCCAAGCCCTTTAGGCCAAGGAAGATCACTGTGTGTAACATGTAGTTAGATACGTTGCTTAAGTCAGTGTTTTTCAACCTTTTTTTACATATAAAATATCCTGAGTCACACCACCAACCAAAAGTGTTACTAATTAAGTGAAGTTAATAGGATAAGATAATTTCCCACGGCACACCTGACGATCTCTCACGGCACACTAGTGTGCCACGGCACAGTGGTTGAAAATCACTGGCTTAAGTTACATAATTATACAGCTGCACAATGGTGTTTCTCTTAAATAGGACATTGCAGTGCAATTGTACTCTAATTTCTAATTTGCCAAATGTGCACATTCTGTACCTGTTTTTCTATTACATCACAGGTAACCCCCCCCACACACACACACACACAACCACACCGATTTACCTGCTCACTTTAGTTCAGTCATAGTGCCCTCTACTGGCATGGAACTGGAATTGCATCTAGACTGGCAGATGGCAGTGGATCATAGTTTGAAGTATAATAGATGCAGTCGTGTGTGTGTGTGCTGTGTATTTATATAAAATGTATCTAGTCAGTGTGTGTGTGTGTGTGTGTTTGCAGCTTTATTTGTGTATTTTTGCTAGACGTGTATAGCCCTGTATATCGCAGTGTTGCCCTACGTGGTTTTGGGGATGTTACTACACAACTATCAGGATGGATGTGGATGGATAAGCACAAAGCACCTCTGGCGTTTTGGCCCAATCATGGCTGAGCTCACACTTACTGTGATAGCACAGCACTTCCTGTGATACAGTACACCTACTTTTTTAAAAGAATAAAATATATTTATTTCAGATTTTTTCCCCAATTTGGTAGCCAATTGGACCCTATGTTGTTCAATTCCCCCTGTGTGTAGCAACCACTTGAGAATTTGCCACTACACAACCCCGTCAGCCGGTAGTAGGAAGGAGGGCGTCACATCCTCTTCAGGGCACGACTGCTCGAGCTCCTGTTCGCGATCCAACTCGCCCAGGGCCATCTTATGCGCGATGATTCTCACCAAGTCTCTCCCCCCACCCTGGGAGCGGCCGCCAATTGCCACTCCCTCAAGGCACCGGCCATACCCAGATCTGGCAGGACAGGAGACGTGAACCCCCGATACTTGGTGTGCAACTGCACCGACTGAAAGTCTACACTTTTACCGCTGTGCCACCGAGCATCAATTCACCTCTAACAGAGTTCAAAGGACTCTAGTAGGAACCACAATGTACTCTATCAGAGTTAACTTCAATTCAGTTCAATTTACTGAAAAAATTGGGCAAAAACCAGGCCTGAACCCCCAAAAAGCAAGCCTGAACCCCCAAAAAGAAAGCGTGGTAAAAGCTCCTCAGTAGGAAGAAAAACACTTAAGCGGTGGTGAGAAGAAGCCGCCTGATGGGAGGAAATCTGGGGAGGAATCTGGTTACAGAGGGGGACCCCATCTTCTGCTGGCCGGCCCGGTGTAAAGTACGGAGCTACAGAGGGGGCCCCATCTTCTGCTGGCCGGCCCGGTGTAAAGTACGGAGCTACAGAGGGGGACCCCATCTTCTGCTGGCCGGCCCGGTGTAAAGTACGGAGCTACAGAGGGGGACCCCATCTTCTGCTGGCCGGCCCGGTGTAAAGTACGGAGCTACAGAGGGGGCCCCATCTTCTGCTGGCCAGCCTGGTGTAAAGTAAAAGTGGAATGGATAAAAATGTAATGCGGGATCTATGAGTTGATTTAACACTGAACATCTTAAGGTGTTTAGTGGTGTTCTGGTCATTCGTTGAGCTTTTAAACGGGTGCATTTGTGCAGAGGAAATGCTGAGGATGAGGCTGAACCCCTTGCTGATGAAGAGAGCTAAGCATTTATATGCCGACCGAGCGTCGTAAAGCTGCTTTATCCAGTGTTGCGACCGAGCGTCGTAAAGCTGCTTTATCCAGTGTCGCGACCGAGCGTCGTAAAGCTGCTTTATCCAGTGTCGCGAGCGAGCTTTCATTTGGGAATGCCGAGCCGAACACCAGAACTTGGCTTTCAGGTGATCTGCTCTTTCTGTCAAGTTTTATCCTTACGTATGTCCCCTTGGATGAGCTCATGTCCCTTTGGATGACCTTATGTCCCCTTGGATAAGTTTATGTTCTTTTGGATGAGCTTATGTCTTCTTGGATGAGCTTATGTCTTCTTGGATGAGCTTATGTCCTCTTGGATGAGCTTATGTCTTCTTGGATGAGTGTATGTCCCCTTGGATGAGCTTATGTCCCTTTGAATGAGCTGATGTCCCCTTGGATGAGCTTATGTCCTCTTGGATGAGCTTTCCTTCTCTTGGATGAGCTGATGTCCCTTTGGATGAGCTGATGTCCCCTTGGATGAGTGTATGTCCCCTTGGATGAGCTTATGTCCCCTTGGATGAGCTGATGTCTTTTTGGATGAGCTTATGTCATTACATTACATTATAGGCATTTAGCAGACGCTCTTATCCAGAGCGACTTACACAGCATGTATTTTGCATTTATACATAGTATCCATTGATACAGCTGGATATATACTGAAGCAATGCAGGTGAAGTACCTTGCTCAAGGGTACAACGGCAGTGTCCGACCTGGGAATCGAACCGGCAACCTTTCGGTTACAAACCCAGTTCCTTAACCATTATACTACACTGCAGTCCCTTTGAATGAGCTGATGTCCCCTTGGATGAGCTTACCTTCTCTTGGATGAGCTTATGTCCCCTTGGATGAGCTTACCTTCTCTTGGATGAGCTTATGTCCCTTTGGATGAGCTGATGTCCCCTTGGATGAGTGTATGTCCCCTTGGATGAGCTTATGTCCCCTTGGATGAGCTGATGTCTTTTTGGATGAGCTTATGTCCCTTTGAATGAGCTGATGTCCCCTTGGATGAGCTTACCTTCTCTTGGATGAGCTGATGTCCCCTTGGATGAGCTTACCTTCTCTTGGATGAGCTTATGTCCCCTTGGATGAGCTTACCTTCTCTTGGATGAGCTTATGTCCCCTTGGATGAGCTTACCTTCTCTTGGATGAGCTGATGTCCCTTTGGATGAGTTTATGTGCCCTTGGATGAGCTGATGTCTTTTTGGATGAGCTTATGTCCCTTTGAATGAGCTGATGTCCCCTTGGATGAGTTTATCTCCCTTTGAATGAGCTGATGTCCCCTTGGATGAGCTTACCTTCTCTTGGATGAGCTGATGTCCCTTTGGATGAGCTTATGTCCCCTTGGATGAGCTTATGTCCTCTTGGATGAGCTTACCTTCTCTTGGATGAGCTGATGTCCCTTTGGATGAGTTTATCTCCCTTTGAATGAGCTGATGTCCCCTTGGATGAGCTTACCTTCTCTTGGATGAGCTTATGTCCCCTTGGATGAGCTTACCTTCTCTTGGATGAGCTTATGTCCCCTTGGATGAGCTTACCGTCTCTTGGATGAGCTGATGTCCCTTTGGATGAGTTTATGTGCCCTTGGATGAGCTGATGTCTTTTTGGATGAGCTTATGTCCCTTTGAATGAGCTGATGTCCCCTTGGATGTGTTTATCTCCCTTTGAATGAGCTGATGTCCCCTTGGATGAGCTTACCTTCTCTTGGATGAGCTGATGTCCCCTTGGATGAGCTTATGTCCTCTTGGATGAGCGGACGTGAGGAAATGATTCACGACTGTGCTGTGGGAGAAACCACTATATCCCGGG
>CM040399.1:26323521-26343521 GCA_022702515.1 Ilyophis sp. 1 JC-2022 | reverse complement strand
GAAAAACAGAGGAAATATGGCCCTTCATTTATTTATGTTTGGTATTGTGAAAACATTAGCTAGCCTAGCCAGAAGTCTGTAGCACGTAGCGAGGCTACGCACGTTTCATGAAGGAAAATCAACCCCTACCTCCCGTTTTTCAGTATGAAATTTTTTTGGATCGATGAACATGCCGATACAGTATATTAAACATATACAATTAAAAGTTAAAACATCATAGTTGTAGACTACTTGTTAGCTGTTTTTGCTATGTTGCTAGCAAAGCCAAAACTTCCCCAGTGCAACTCGAACACACTGATGTCAGTAAAAACATGGAAATGACGCATTTATTTATAAATTTTTTATTATTATAATTTTTTAATTATTTGTTTCAGATTAGTTTTCAGATTAGTAGCCATTTTTAACCCCTATTATAATTCAATTCGCTTCGTGTAGCAACCGCTAGAGAACCACCGCTATACAACCCTGTCAGTCGATCAGGAGGAAGGAGGGCGCGACTCCTCAAGCTCCTGACCGTGATTCCAACTCGCCCAGGGCCTTTTTGTACGCAGCGATTCTCTCCGAGCCCCTCCCCCCACCCGGAAGCAGCCACCAATTGCCGCTCCCACAGGGCACCAGGGTCTGGCAGGACCGGGGCGCGAACCCCGATCCTCGGAGTACAACTGCACCGACTGAAAGTACTATAGACTACTCCATGGCAAACATTTAAAAACCAATTTGTTTTATGCCAAGAAACCCGTTTCTAACAACAGCTAACTCACTAGCCCAGAAAAAATACATTGTTTCTGTAATCGAATGCTCAGAGCGAAACCGTTCAATTATGATCAGCTAGCTAATGTTAGCTTGGATCATAATGTAACGTTAGTTGACATGGTTACTTACCGGGGGATTTAACAAGGCAGAGGAAGATGTAGGCTGCAGGAAATCAGGGAATACCGGAGGAGCTCCACTCGAGTCCTGTTTGGTTTAGTTTGCCAAAACATCTTTAGGAAATAACGTAGCCTATCAATGTAATTTTCTGACATTATAATAAAATAGCAATGATAGCTAGCTTAATCTATGATGTGTCCCTCCACTATTCATAACAGTGAGATGCAGGCAGCAATTCTGCCCTCGCTGGCTCCGCCTACTTGCTATGTAATTTACACGCCCACTTGAAAACACTGTCGTCTTTCAAAAACGAGGAAGTGGTAGAGGTATATGTCAAAATGACATATAATTCTACTGAATTTTCAACTTTATATTCAAATAACTTTGGCCAGCCAAAAAGAAAGACTTAATTAGTTGCGCCTTGATCTGTTCAATAAGGTTAATGTTGGTTTTGGGTGGAATTACCCTTAGTACAGGAGAATGCAGAAACAGTTGCTTGTTTATTGTGCGAATTGAGGCCCATCTGCTTTAGAGACACAGTTGAGAAAAGGGGAAGCGCATTTATAACTTTCAGTGTAGCTCGGTTTTTGATCCATCTTCATGTTCATTGTCACTGGAATGATTAAAACTGTGGCGTCAGACTCATCACACATGGCGTGATTGATAGATTGAATGGGTTGGGATAATTATTTTTGCCATTGGGCTTGTGCTATGTTTGGGTACGGTGTGAGAGAGTTCCACGTTTTCACCATTACAACATCTTAGTTTTCACAGCACAGACTTCTTAAGAGACATAATTAGACAAAGGAGAGAGACATATTTTTCACTTGCTGTTCACACTTAGATTATGTCGTGTCACACAGAACCAGCAGAATCCCATGTGAAAAACACCAGATGGAAAAGCGGTGATATTCCAGGTCTTTTTTTTGCTGCACCCCGTCAGCACATGGCAGTGCAGTAACGCCTGAGTGGCTTTTCTCTCGTTTACCTGGTTGTTTTTCAGGTTGTTAAGACTTTTCATTTCTGTTCATATGACCCTGCCCTACAGCCCTACAGCCTGTCCACACAACAGCTCCACTTTCATGTCCAGTGTGTTTCCCCAGGAGAAAGGCTGGAACAGGCTGGTGGTCCTTCCAGCACTGAATTGCTTCTTTGTCTTCATGCATGCTAATATGGTTTTGCAAATATTGTTTTTTCTGCTGCTATGCAAGCAGCTTTCGCCTGCAGTTGTTTTTGCAGTGACGTGACAAAGGGAGTCATTTAATCCTCCATCTCTTGCATTGCTTTTAGTCCTCTGTGAGCACCCTGTACGCTACCCCACTGTGAGCACCCTGTACTCTACCCCACTGTGAGCACCCTGTACTCTACCCCACTGTGAGCACCCTGTACTCTACCCCACTGTGAGCTCCCTGTACTCTACCCCACTGTGAGCACCCTGTACTCTACCCCACTGTGAGCACCCTGTACTCTACCCCACTGTGAGCTCCCTGTACTCTACCCCACTGTGAGCACCTTGTACTCTACCCCACTGTGAGCACCCTGTACTCTACCCCACTGTGAGCTCCCTGTACTCTACCCCACTGTGAGCACCCTGTACTCTACCCCACTGTGAGCACCCTGTACTCTACCCCACTGTGAGCTCCCTGTACTCTACCCCACTGTGAGCTCCCTGTACTCTACCCCACTGTGAGCACCCTGTACTCTACCCTACTGTGAGCACCCTGTACTACTCCCCCCCTGACCCCCTGTCGTCTGCCCCCCCCATCACACTGTAGTACTCTTAATGCCAATCCAGTCCATATCACACCCATCCTATGGGACCATGGGTAATGGAATTACTCACAAATTAAATCACTCGTTTTGCAATTAACCCCCCCGGTATTTTGGTATAAATGGATTTTTTGATTTATTTTGTCCCGAATTGTAAATGAATGGGTTCTGAATCTGCTGGATAGGCTGAGGTTGAGCAGTTTTGTCTGATTGCTTTTGGGCTGGGATGCGCTGGGATGCGCTGGGCTGTTATGGGCGTGGCTGTATGCAGAGGGGCATGGGGGGAGGGGGGACACACTAGCGAATGAGCAGGAGCGTTCTTTACAGCACAGACACACCTGCAGTATAAGCAGCACAGACACACCTGCAGTATAAGGAGCACAGACACACCTGCAGTATAAGCAGCACAGACACACCTGCAGTATAAGGAGCACAGACACACCTGCAGTATAAGCAGCACAGACACACCTGCAGTATAAGCAGCACAGACACACCTGCAGTATAAGGCAGCACAGACACACCTGCAGTATAAGCAGCACAGACACACCTGCAGTATAAGCAGCACAGACACACCTGCAGTATAAGCAGCACAGACACACCTGCAGTATAAGGCAGCACAGACACACCTGCAGTATAAGGCAGCACAGACACACCTGCAGTATAAGCAGCACAGACACACCTGCAGTATAAGCAGCACAGACACACCTGCAGTATAAGCAGCACAGACACACCTGCAGTATAAGGCAGCACAGACACACCTGCAGTATAAGCAGCACAGACACACCTGCAGTATAAGGCAGCACAGACACACCTGCAGTATAAGGCAGCACAGACACACCTGCAGTATAAGCAGCACAGACACACCTGCAGTATAAGCAGCACAGACACACCTGCAGTATAAGCAGCACAGACACACCTGCAGTATAAGCAGCACAGACACACCTGCAGTATAAGCAGCACAGACACACCTGCAGTATAAGGCAGCACAGACACACCTGCAGTATAAGCAGCACAGACACACCTGCAGTATAAGGAGCACAGACACACCTGCAGTATAAGCAGCACAGACACACCTGCAGTATAAGCAGCACAGACACACCTGCAGTATAAGGCAGCACAGACACACCTGCAGTATAAGGCAGCACAGACACACCTGCAGTATAAGGCAGCACAGACACACCTGCAGTATAAGCAGCACAGACACACCTGCAGTATAAGAAGCACAGACACACCTGCTGTATAAGGAGCACAGACACACCTGCTGTATAAGGAGCACAGACACACCTGCAGTATAAGCAGCACAGACACACCTGCAGTATAAGCAGCACAGACACACCTGCAGTATAAGGAGCACAGACACACCTGCAGTATAGGCTACAATGCTAAATAAGGATGAGGTTCATTCACACATATACCTTATATATATTATATATGTGTTTCCCTACGGCAAATTTTTTTGCATAAAAAATACAACACAAATCCTCTTGCAATGAAAAACATGCACCAATGCATTAACATCAGCAACTTATGAAACTAGTACAGAACTGTGTCTTTCTATTTTATATATTTATTTTAGGCATTTTTGCTTCATTAGACAGGACAGTGTTGATTGACAGGAAAGGCAGGAGAGAGAGAGGGGATGACCTGCAGCACAGAGCCCGGGGTAAGGACCTAGCCTTAATGCTACGTGTGCTACCAGGTGAGCCAAACTTAGAGGATCAAGCACCACTTCTGAGCCTTAAAGGTAAAAAGATAAAAGACACAAATAGGCTGCAGAGGATAATTTTCACACCACAGTAACGCAGTTAGGCCACGTGAACAAATCATCAACAAAATCCAATACAGAGACGTCAGGGCTTCCTGTGTCTGTGCATAATGACTTGAGACAGGTTTTGAGAGCTTGTCATGAAATGCCTTGTGTTGTGATTTAGTGATTATTTTTGTGATCGTCCTAATTTAAATTTTGAATATAAATAGACCAAAGAGCATGTTGAAGAAATGGTCAAGGTATTTCAATGTGTGTTTGTCTGTGTGTGTGTGTGTGTGTCCATGTGCATGTGTGTGTTTGTGTGTGTGTGTGTGTGTGTATATGTGTGTGTGTGTGTGTGTGTGTGTATGTGTGTTTGTCTGTGTGTCTCTGTGTGTGTGTGTGTGTACATGTGTGTGTGTATGTGTGTTTGTCTGTGTGTGTGTGAGTGCGCGTGTGTGTTTGTCTGTGTGTCTGTGTGTTTGTGTGTGCGTGTGTCTGTGTGTGTGTGTGTGTGTACGTGTGTGTGTACGTGTGTGTGTGTGTGTATGTGTGTGTGTGTGTACATGTGTGTGTGTACGTGTGTGTGTCTGTGTGTACGTGTGTGTGTGTGTGTGTATCTCCATTGCACTCATACAGAGTTAGAGTTAACACTAGAAATGTTGCTGTGCATATTTGATATTTTTGGTAAATAGGTCTGTGCATGTTTGGGACATACATACTTGTTATGTAAGAGTGATGTACAGCTGTTTACCTGGAGCAAGGCAGGTGATGTTCCCAGGGCTAACACTCTGACAGGGAGGGGGAGTTACATAATCCCACAGGAATATGCCACGTAGGGGTCACTGCAAAATATGGCTGCTATGAGGAAGATAAAAATCTACAAAAAAAATGTTCACAACATTTGCGGGGTTGCTGGAGCCTATCCCAGCATGCATTGGGCGAGAGGCAGGAATACACCTTGGACAGGCCGCCAATCCATCACAGGGCACACACACCATTCATTCACACGCTTAGAGTCTCCAGTTAGCCTGATCTGCATGTCTTTGTACTGTGGGAGGAAACCGGCGTGGACACGGGGAGAACATGCAAACTCCGCACAGAAAGGCCCTCGGCCAGGATTTGAACTCGGTACCTTCTTGCTGTGAGGCGACAGTGCAAACCACTGCACCACCATGCCAAACATAGACAGTACTCCACCCTTATATGTTTTTCAGTTTTTTTGTGCTATTGGCCAGACACTTGGACAGATTTGAATAATGTTTTAATATATTATAAAACCCACTCATTAAACCATAAATTAATGTTTAATACATGAATGTAAGTGTTACTGTTGCTCATAGTCATTGTGCTTGTGTGTGTACTTAATGTGTGTGTGCGTAATGTGTGTGTACTTAATGTGTGTACTTAATGTGTGTGTGCATAATGTGTGTGTACTTAATGTGTGTGTGCGTAATGTGTGTACTTAATGTGTGTGTACTTAATGTGTGTGTGCGTAATGTGTGTACTTAATGTATGTATGCGTAATGTGTGTGTACTTAATGACTGTGTGTAAAAAGATCATTTTGCTTGTGTGTGTATGTAATGTGTGTGTACTTAATGACTGTGTGTAAAAAGGTAATTGTGCTTGTGTGTGTATGTAATGTGTGTGTACTTAATGACTGTGTGTAAAAAGGTCATTGTGCTTGTGTGTGTATGTAATGTGTGTGTACTTGATGACTGTGTGTAAAAAGGTCATTGTGCTTGTGTGTGTATGTAATGTATGTGTGCGTAATGTGTGTGTATGTAATGTGTGTGTGTAAAAAGGTCATTGTACTTGTGTGTGTGCGTAATGTGTGTGTATGTAATGTGTGTGTAAAAAGGTAATTGTGCTTGTGTGTGTATGTAATGTGTGTGTACTTAATGACTGTGTGTAAAAAGGTCATTGTGCTTGTGTGTGTATGTAATGTGTGTGTACTTGATGACTGTGTGTAAAAAGGTCATTGTGCTTGTGTGTGTATGTAATGTATGTGTGCGTAATGTGTGTGTATGTAATGTGTGTGTGTAAAAAGGTCATTGTACTTGTGTGTGTGCGTAATGTGTGTGTATGTAATGTGTGTGTGTAAACAGGTCATTGTGCTTGTGTGTGTGCGTAATGTGTGTGTATGTAATGTGTGTGTGTAAACAGGTCATTGTGCTTGTGTGTGTATGTAATGTGTGTGTACTTAATGTGTGTGTGCGTAATGTGTGTGTGCTTGTGTGTGTACTTCTAAAAAAGAAAAAGGTCATATATGTCCATATCCTGGATAAGTAAAAGGGGTTTCTTAGCAGAAGAGAGCATTCTGGGGAATTCTCACTTTTTGTTTTTTCAGTCATACTTACTGTGTCATTCTTTTTTGTTTCTCCATAGTGATCCTCCATTTTGCTTCTTCCCCTCTTTTCTATGTTGCCCTCCCCATCTCCAATCTGCCCCCCTCCCTCCCTGTAAAAAAACACCCTTCGTCTGCACCTACACCAAAACTCGGGAGAATACGGAGTCCTCTCTTAGGACAATGTGTGTGTGGGGAGGGGTGTGTATCAGTGCAAATCACCTCATTGACCTCCACAGAGATGCCCTCATAATTACCCCCCCCCCCAGCATGGGGGGTGTTCGGTTTATTCAGGTGTTCAGAGGCACTGCTAAATGTTTTGACCCTTTGTCTCTTTTCAGTTTTCAAGTTTTGTCAGAATTAGAATTTTTGCACTGTAGTTATTATCATTATTATTACACATAACTCTTTTTGTGGACATTTCTAATTTATTATATTGATTTGTACAAGCAAGGGATCCATAAAAATACAAGTGAGACCTGGTTTTAAGTTTGTTCAAGGGCCAGGCATGTTTTTGGTGTGAAGATTAAAGGGATGACATCATTTGTATAGGATATAACAGGTTAAAGCAAACACTAAATGATGAGAAATTAGAAATAAAAAAAGGTAGGGATTCAGTTGCAGAATGTAATTTCAGACCATATGCATGTCTCACGTTATTCTTGTCACAGGGAGTCTCACCTGAAACTAGTTAGAAAGTTGGCCTAGTTAATCTGTTGGCCTACACAGAAGCTAGCTAGAAAGAAAAGCTACATTTTTCCTTCCTTACTAGTTATTGAGTAGTCGATATTGTGTTAGATTTGTAGCCATGTAGATTGGTAAGCCCTTCTCTGCTGTCAGTCGCTCGCCAAAAACGTCTGTCATGCAATGTGTTTTGGCATAGGGCTGTCATTAATCTACAGTTGTTATGTAATAATGTATACACAATAGCCACCTCCCAATTATAGCTGTTAGCAAGGTAGCTATATAGCCAGGCAGCTAGTTAGCAAAGCCATCAAAAAGGAGGGATTGATAACGCAATGTAGACAAACCCATGTATATGCATTCTGTTTAACCATCTTTGAGTGCAATATTACATTGCTGCTGAAACGGACACATTTAATTGCACTTTACAGTTACTGGATTATAAACAATACGCCAGGAAAGTGTGACTTCATTTCCTTAGCAACTGCAACTGCTTAGCAACCATGCTCCTGCTGATCCACCGCTCCATCTGTTTTTTGTGAATATCCTCAAAACGGACATGTTGCTCCTACAATACAAAATTTTAATAAAATAAAAAAAATTACAAAAATAGGTTTTGAATTGGCAAATTTAGATAATTAAATGTTTACTAATATGCATAAAAATAATACTGTTAGTATTAATAATGGTACAGCTATGTTTGTAATTACTACATATTGAAGATTAAATGTTAATATTCTTGGACAGCTCTGCCAGGCGTATGATAGGACCATAAAAATTATTATTAGCTATTTAATTTTTTTCTGTATATTAAAGTATATTTTACTGAGCGTAAGGGAGAAACAGACAGTCCTTCAGAGCACATTTAAAGATGGGCTGTAGCTTTAAACAAGTGTTCTGCCTCAGGTTCCTTTCACAAAGCTCTTGGTTGCGTTTATTGATTTCTCTCTCATTTAATTAACACATAAAAGGTGAGGCTTTATTTAGAATTTTCTCATTCATTCGAGAGCAATGAGAGTTTCTAATTCATTCCAGAGCAGCGAGGCTTATGCTATTCTTGACAAGACAAATAATTTAAAAAAAGATAGAAAATAGCGGCTATGCTAATACGACATCTGTTTTCAGCCATGCAGTCAATTCCTAGTTTGTTTTATCAGTTTTGAAAGGAAATTATTTTTTCTCTCTCTTTTTAATCAGGGTTTTTTTGTTGTTGTGAAATTCTGTTGACTGTTCTCTTCCTGCTCTCTGTTCTGTCTGTAGAGCGATACTACTTCCATTTACATCCCTAAGCTCTGCTTCTGTTCCCTACCAGAGGGTCCCCAAATGTATAAACTTACCTTATTTTGTAATATGTGAAACTGTAACAGATTACGTTTTCATTGCATACATTGGTATTTTGTATTGGCAAAACAGCGGTGCCTGTCTACCAGATAAGCTTGTCAGTGAAAGTCTGCATGCTGCACTAGCATGGCAACCCGAAGATATATGTGCAATGTATACAGAATAAAAATCAAGCAGCTATCAAGTGAACCAGATGCATTGAAGATAATATCTCTCTCTCTCTCTTTCTCTCTCTCACTTTCTCCCATTCTCTCTCCTCTCTCTTTTTCTCTCTGTCTCTCCCTCTATCTACCCCCCCTCCCACACACAGTGCCAACACAATGCCTAAACAGGTGGAAGTGAGGATGCACGAGAGTCAGCTGGAGCCCATGATGGACACGCCCGCCAAGCCTGTGTGTGGGGGAATCTGCCAGAAATTGTGCAAGAACCTGCTGCTCACTCTCACTATCTTGGGTCAGTTTCTCACCTGCTCACTTACCTGTTTCACATCTCATCACTGCAGGCCTCAGGTCAATCAGTCTCTCACATGCTCACTTACCTGTAATGGTTGCAGGCCTCAGGCTAAACGCACAGGGTGTATGAGACTGTCAGAACCTGGGACCCTCTCTCTTTACCGCTGGGAAATGTGCTCATCCTTTAGCAGGGATCGCCACACCAAGGATACTCAGGGGGGTGGTTTGCACGAGGGTGACCTGTTTGACACATTACATTACATTATAGGCATTTAGCAGACGCTCTTATCCAGAGCGACTTTACACAACTTCTTATCTTATTACATTCATCATCAGCTGGAGCTGCTCGATCGGGGTTACAAGTCCAGTCCTTAACATTAACATTATACGCTCCACACGCATCTCACTGTCAGATCACTTTCCTATGCCTCGTAGTTTATGTTTGGATCACCTTAGAGCTGCCTTAACTGGGTTATTTTAGGGAAAGTGGGAGGAGTTATCAGTTTGACCTGCACTGCATTCGACAGGCACACAAGGCCTAGGATAAACCAACACTATGATCTGTCACAGTTTGAGCCAACTAATAACTTTACCTTGGTCTCACAGAAATGGCCACATATTTAAAGAGATGCACTAATAGCTAACTTTTTAATGGTTTTGATTTGTTTCACAATTATCTAGACTATTTTATAAAAACAATAAACTGCAAAGTTCATGTACAGCAATGTTCATTTTACATTCAGATACTCAGTACGGTTAAATACAGGAAACAGGCCCAGGAATTAGCATCCGAGCATCCAGAGAGAGAGAGAGAGAGAGAGAGAGAGAGAGAGAGAGAGAGAGAGAGAGAGAGAGAGAAAGAGAGAGAGAGAGAGAGAGAGAGAGAGAGAGAGAGAGAGAGAGAGAGAGAGAGAGAGAGAGAGAGAGAGAGAGAGAGAGAGAGAGAGAGAGAGAGAGAGAGATTTAAAATCGCCATTTATTTGGACAGTCATTTTTTCAATGCATTAACTATCTCTCAAATTTAATACTAATAAACCTATTACAACCAACCAAAATGAAAATTCAATAATAATATAATAAAAAAAAATAAAAAAGAAAAAAAAAAGAAATTAGAAATTAATTTCTAATCTACCATCCTCCTCGTCAACTGAACACAAAATATTTTGCAGTCCCCAAATATTCACAAATTGTATCAGGTCCCCCACCAGTTTATAGTAGGAGTATTCTACCCTCAAACGGGCAGCTACTAAACCCTTAAACATTTCTCTTACGTCCACAGAGCCTATGTCACGAATACAATTTTTCCTGGTCTTCCAGATAGCCAGTTTTGCTGTGCCACATAAATAATTAATAAGCACACACTGTGGTCTTGTCTTGAGTGAGTATTTAGGCCCCATTATAAAAAGTTGAATTGTAAAAATAACCCCTAATGAGGAAACCCATCTTTTGAGTAGATCCATCAAAACTCCCAGCCTTGGACACTGCACAAACAGATGTTGAAGACTTTCAAGAACTAAGCAAAATGGACACCCAACCCCAATGCTAGGATCTAAGTGGGCCACATGTCTGTTAGTAGCTATCGCCCCATGTATTACCCTCCATTGGAGGTCAGCCGTCCGCTTTTCAATTGGAGGCTTATACAGGGACCTCCAACTGCCTTTAGGTGGAGGGTCTGAGCCAAAAAACTCAGCCCACCTGGTAGCCCTCATCTCCGCCAGCCTCTCTGCATGCAAAATTTTGACACAGATGGTGTACAGTGCCTTCTTCCCCACACCACTGAAGTCCCCTAGTTCAGGAGTCTTAAAGGACAAAATGGAGTACCTATCCTCCTGCCATTCCCCCACCGCAGCAGTAACACCCAGAGAGGGGAGGACGTATCCCTCACTCTCCAGCCACTGCTCAGCTCTGTCAACCACAAATTCTCTCTGAGAGCCCGTAAGTGATCCCAAGGCTTCTGCCACCACCTGGTTCATTATGCGGAGTGATCTGATACCAGTCCTCTCTGCCAGTACAGCAGCCTCAGTCCTCAGCAGATGACCCAGCTTCACGCACTTCACATCCACCAAAGAGGAGCGTAAACTGGACGACATTAAAGTTTTAACCTTCAGAAAGGGGTTGTGGAACAGCGGCTCCTCAAACAGCCACCTTCCTGGTCCTTCATCCACTTTCCTGACCACTGTGAAGACATGCCAGGCTTGCAGCATTGACTCATAAAAAGGAGTCAGGCCTGTGAGGTCCACCCCTTCCAGTCGCATCAGGAACAAGTGCTTGTCCAGTCCCAAACGACCAGCCCTCCTCAGGAGAGCGCAGGCTGTGTCAGTCCATCTGTGGTCACTGCTATACAGCAGCCTCTGTGCTGACTGCAACCGGAAAGCAGCCACTCTAGCAGTTATGTCGATGAGTCCTTGCCCACCTTCCTGCACAGGCAAGTGCACTGCTGCCGCCCGTATCCAGTGTTGACCAGACCAGAAAAAATTTATTAGTTGTCTCTGAACAGCTTGCAGCACACTCCGCGGAGGCTGCAGTACTACCAGCCGGTGCCACAGGGCTGAGGCGACTAAGTTATTGGCAACCAGAACCCTCCCCCTGTAGGACAGCTGGGGTAGCAGCCAATGCCATTTAGACAATCGGGCACTCACCTTCTCCTCTATCCCCTCCCAGTTCTTTTCTTGAAAGTCAGAAGAGCCTAAATAAACACCCAATACTTTAAAACCATTCCTGCCCCACTGTAAGCCACCCGGTAATGGTGGCACCTTCCCTGTCTGCCACTTCCCTGCCCACAATGCCTCTGTTTTGCCCCAATTCACCTTAGCCGAAGCAGACTTTTGGTATAGATTTAAGCTATCTTCCAGAATTTGAACATCATTACGGTTATTAATAAAGACTGTGACATCATCTGCGTAGGCAGACAACACCACACCTGGACGCAGTGCACCCTCTGTCAACTGAAAACCGGTCAGTCTTGCCCTTAAACAAGATAGCAGTGGTTCTATTGCTAATGCGTAGAGTTGCCCAGATAGTGGACATCCCTGCCTGATACCCCTATGCACAGAAAACGGCCGGCTTAGTCCCCCCCCCACCTTTAACAGGCATGAGGCATCTGCATATAACAGACTCAGCCACGCTAAGAACCCGTTCCCAAACCCAAAGGCCCTTAGTGTTTTAAAAAGGTAGTCGTGATCAACTCGATCAAAAGCTTTCTCCTGGTCTAATGAAATGAGGCCAATGCCACAATTTGACACTGTACATAAGTCCAATGTATCTCTTATGAGGAATAAATTATCCATAATGGACCGTTGCGGGATGCAGTATGACTGGTCTGTGTGTATCAAGAAAGCAAGATGAGTCTTTAACCGATTTGAAAGACACTTGGACAAGATCTTGTAATCTGTGCATAAAAGGGATACAGGTCTCCAATTTTTTAAAAGACAAAGGTCCCCTTTCTTGGGTAACAAAGTCAACACAGCGCGCCGACAGGATACTGGCAAAAAACCCTCCTTAAATGACTCACAGAACACTTTAAGAAGATCCCCACCCACACAATGCCAAAAGTGCTTATAAAAGTCTGATGGTATCCCATCCAGTCCGGGGGCTCGCCCTGAAGAAAGCTGCTGAACGGCAGTAGTGAGTTCCTGCATCGTAATTTTAGAATCCAGTTCTTTTTTTTGCTCTGGTCTAAGCTGTGGTAGCCCTTGCAGGAGCTGAGTGGCGCACTCTTGGTCACAGTCCTCTGCGCTGTATAGTTCAGAATAAAATTCCACCGCTAGCCGACGCATCTCCCCGCTGTCTGTTGTAAGGCTTCTGTCCGGCCGACGTAGGGAGACCATTTGCTTGGCTTTTGCATGGGTTCTTTCAAGATTAAAAAAGAACGCACTAGGGGCATCCATATCTTTAATACTGCAAAACCGTGACCTGACCAATGCCCCTTTAACCCTCTCATTAAGGAAAACAGCCAGCTCCTGTTTCCTCTCCTGGAGCGCTCTGTCCAGGCCATGGTCATTTTCCTGGAGCATCCTCTTTTCCATAGCCGTAATGTCCTCCTCAAGTGCTTTCACTACACCCCTCACCCTTGCAGTAGAAAATCCAGTATATTGCTGACAGAAAATCTTCACTTGGGTTTTCCCAACCTCCCACCATTGCCTTAAATTTTCAAAGGTGTTTTTCTCTCTCTGCCATCGTTCCCAAAACCTTTCAAACTGTTCACAAAAGGAGACATCTTTCAATAATTTTGTATTAAAATGCCAATATGTCTTACTTCTTGGAGCAGACGCAACCCTTAAATTTAAAACCACTAGGTGGTGATCAGTAAAACCCACAGGTGTAATCACACATTCCAAAATTCTGTTGCTAAAAGTATTAGATGCATAAAATCTATCTAGTCTTGCAGCACTTAAAACATTACCAGATACTTTAAGCCATGTGTACTGTCGATCCATGTTATGTTTGGTTCTCCAAACATCTTTGAGATCAAATTCTGTCAATAGCCTTGACAGACAGACCGCAGATGGAGGGTGAGGTTCTTCTCCAGTGCGGTCAACTGTAAAGTCTACAGTACAGTTCCAATCTCCTCCTATTATAAAAACTCCCTCCCTACTGCACTGACGCAGCACACCCTTCAAATTGTTAAAAAACTGTAGTCTTTCCTGACCAGTATTTGGAGCGTAAACATTGATAAAAAAGAAAACCTTCCCCTCAATATTCACTTCTACCATCACGGCTCGGCCCTTTACTATCTCTTTTGTAGATAAAATGTTCAAATTAAGACTAGGAGAAAACATAACAGCCACCCCAGCACTAAAATTTGTCCCGTGGCTAAGCACACACTGCCCTTTCCACCACATTGTCCACTCAACTTCATTGTTAAGATCTGTGTGCGTTTCTTGGAGAAAAATTACATTCAGGTTTTTTTGTTCTATTACCTCTAAAATGCTGGCCCTTTTAACCCTATCCCTCCCTCCATTGATATTTAGAGATCCCACCCTTAAATTTTCCATGAGATTAGAAAAAGAAGAATTAACCAGGACAGCCAGAGTTAAGTGAAATAGCAAAAAAGACACCACGTGATGTACAATCATTTTGATTTATTATTCTTTTTCACCAACGATTTTTTACCACCAGTTCGACCATGCCTAATCATCGTTACATATTTACTCAGACGAAAACGCTTTCGTTTGCTCAGTTCATCATACCCAACGGCTTTTTGGAGTGTGGACACTGACCGAATGAACTTTTCCCTATCCGGAAAGAAATCTGATAGATCCACTCCGGGCCTCCTGTACGTCTCATCTAAGAAAACGTTCAATTCTTTTAAAGAATAGATGGATGGATCTGTAGCCACGTCATCTTGAGTTAACTGTATATCTGCTAATGACTCGCATTCACTCATATCCTCTTCATTAAATTCTACAACTACTTGCGAGTTTGTATCAATCTCACCGCTGTCATGTACAGCGAGTTGTTCTTCCGCACCCGTGCTTGTCATCGGGTCGTTAGCTACAGGCTCTACTGCTTCTTTCTGTCTATCTATCGGTGTATCACCACCTTTAACATGCGACTGATCTGCCGCAGTCGCTACGGCTGCCTCAACATTACTGGTTGACTCCGTATCCTCGACCGGCAACTTTCTTTTTTTCGCTGTACTTTCTGATTGTAACTCAGCTAAACTTTCCGCTGACTGCACAGAGCTCAACGGCAATCGTATGGATTCTGCCGCTCTTGAGTTCCCAGTCCCGCTGGACTCAGCAACTACCTGTGAGTTTGCGGGCACATTCTGCTCTGCCTGAGCAAGGCTGCCCTCTCCGTCAGTGGCAGGTTGAGAAACATCCCTAGCCGGTCCGGGCGTGGTGTTTTCTGCTGTTTGTTTAGGACATTGGACTCTGATATGGCCAAAATCACCACATAAAAAACAACGGGGACTACCCGAGGTCGCATAAATCATGTAAGTCTTATTTTCGTGTTTAACACGCAACGAAATATCCAGTGTGTGTGCCGGTGAGTCTAAAAACATGAACACTTGGCGTCTAAAAGACATCACATGTTTGAGTGTGGGGTTTTTACATCCCAGAGAAATCATTCTAAATGAGCTGGCAAACTTACCAAAGCGTAACAACTCGCGTTGTATAACGTCATTTGGGATGAAAGGCGGCACATTCGAAATTGTTACTCTGACTGAGGGCGAAAATAATGGCGTCACTTGTATAAACATTTCATTGATAATAATCCCTGTTTCAATCATACTATTAACTAATTTTTCTTCCTTCAAGAAGACAACAACCGCTTTATTCATACGTGAAGCCGACATGATATCACAAGGCTTCACTCGCTCGCCCACCGCAAGCAAAACATCTTCCACCGTAACATTCGGCTCAGGTACACACCTGAAGCCATGACGGAGTGTTAGGGACGACGTCTCTTCCTCAGACGCCATCCCTACCTACAAACTATCTACTAACTCTTAATAATCAATGCGAATAAATCGTAGACTACTACAAAATGAATGTACCAATTCATGCAAAGAAAACGAAAATCCAAACAAAGGGGAAAAAGAAGGAAAAAAAAAAAAACAGGAAAACTCACCAAGCTCTAGTGTCTCCCACACACCAACCCACTTCCCTAACCCCCAGCATGCAATGCGAGAGAGAGAGAGAGAGAGAGAGAGAGAGAGAGAGAGAGAGAGAGAGAGAGAGAGAGAGAGAGAGAGAGAGAGAGAGAGAGAGAGAGAGAGAGAGAGAGAGAGAGAGAGAGAGAGGGTTTTATAGGAGATATTTTCTCAGATTATACTCTGGCCAGATGTGCACAGTTAAGTTAGAGACCAGTGCCAAGAGAAGCCGCCATCTGGCCTCGAGGCGCGACAGCCAGGTGACCAAACGCTTCAGCCTGTCCCTTTTACGCCCTAATGACCTTTCTCTGTCCTGCCTGGAGTGGGGAGGTGTTTGGGGACACAGACAGGGACAGGGGGGCACAGGCAAGCGAGCACACCATTGCCTCTGACAGACTGCTCGCGGTACAGACGTCCCCCAGTACAGACGTCCCCCGGTACCGCGTCGCCTACCTGAAAGATAAGGTGAAAAATTTGGACAGAGGGTACATAGCCTCACAAATAACACCACAATTATATGCAGACACAATGTGAGAGGGCCATTTGTGCATGCGCTAATTAGCATGGCAGTGAAGGTACTTCCACAGGGGATTTTTAAGGTAATTAAAACCCCCATTAGTAGGAGCTGGCTTTCAGCGTGTGTGATATAGGCTTTTAATTTCTGTCTCAGATCATTCTATAAATATTATTATTAATAATACATTTATTTATATAACACCATCCGTTCATATCCGGAACAGTGATTTACAGAATTAAAACAATAGAACGTAAACTCAAAATAAACGTGATGTTGTACCCAAATGCAGACCACAGGTAGCAGAAAAAACTGAAAACAAAAACATAGTTTATTCACAGTCCAAGATTAGTAGCCAGGTAATCAGAGTTGAGACAGTACAAAATCAAAATCCAAAAAAGTAGTAAAAATAAATGTAGCAAGAATCAAAAAACCAGAAAGACACGGCAAGCAAAACATAAGGAGAAGGCAGGCTCGAAGTCTTGTCTCAAGAATCTAAAATAACACAGGCTTACACAAAATCAGCACAGTGAATTGATCAACGTTCTGACAGAGATTACAAGTGGAAGGCAGACTGTATACACCAGGGAGGTAATGACACGAAAAGGAATCAAGTGTGGGTGGGAGGAGTAAGGAGCTAGACACAGGTGAACACAATAGGAAACAATAATTCAATAACGAGGGGAAACAGAAGACACGGACTGGAATGCACACGAACACATAGATAACACACGGCCAGGGATTATCAGGTTAATGAGTGCACAGCACGAGGGGTGGATTCTTAAAGTGGATACAGCTGAAGAGAGTTTAAAGAATAACAACAAATAGAGCAGAGATAGAAAAGCTTAGGGAGAATGACAGCTGCAGTGCGGAGCAAGAGAGAGATTAGTAATTAAGTGACATTAGTACAAAATTCTAAATCTCCTACGTTAGTAAATGTGATTCATTAGTTATATATACACATTAATGTATTTGTTATCATTAGTATATACGGTAAATATAAACACACAGTTAGTATTGTTAGTTGGATTAGTTTATGTACAATAATAATTAGTTAAGAAGAAAGGAAAACGAGACGTGAAATACAGGGGAAAACCCGCATGTACCGAAATGTGCAAACACGAATACAGGAAGTGGATTCTAGGATAACATGTAAACGTAGACAGACAAGGGAACTGAAGTAGAATATCAAATGGGAACGTAACCAGTAATACTAATGAACACAAACAAACACATGTAAGTAAAATAATAAAGCAACAGAAAATAAACAGAAAACAATACGCAAACAAACAGAACCATAACAAAACAGGGATATACCATACATTCAAAATATTAAACATCACCTCCCCATTAAGAAAATAACAAACTGTTCAAATAAATGCAAAATTCAATAAAAACTAAAAGGAGGTTAAAGGCATTGTTGCAATCTCTCAGCTGTGCTTTGGTTTGTAAAGCACTGATCTGCATGAAAGCACTATTACACCCGTGTGCGCGTTGCGAGCCCAGTGCACACGTTAACATTGTGTGCTGGCCCGTGATTGTGGAGTGGAAGACGTGTGTGCAGCCACCGTGCATATGTGCGCGTGGTTAGCATGTGCGTGTCCGTGTGCAAGCGAGCACGGGAAAAGGCGACGATGATTTACATCACAAGCTAACTGAGAAAGGAAACAGGAAGGAAACTATGTGTGTGTTTGTGAGTGCATGGGTTTGTGTTTGTGAGTGCATGGGTGTGTGTTTGTGAGTGCACGCGTGTGTGTTTGTGAGTGCCTGGGTGTGTGTTTGTGAGTGCACAAGAGTGTGTTTGTGAGTGCACGGGTGTGTGTTTGTGAGTGCATGGGTTTGTGTTTGTGAGTGCATGGGTGTGTGTTTGTGAGTGCACGCATGTGTGTTTGTGAGTGCCTGGGTGTGTGTTTGTGAGTGCACAAGAGTGTGTTTGTGAGTGCACGGTGTGTATTTTCTCACAGTGTGTGTGTGTGAGTGTGTGTGTATATCTCAGTGTGTATTTGTGTGTGTGTATATCTCAGTGTGTATCTGCGTGTGTGTGTATATCTCACAGTGTGTGTGTGTGTGTGTGTGTGTGTATATCTCAGTGTGTATCTGTGTGTGTGTATATATCTCACAGTATGTGTGTGTGTGTGTGTGTGTGTGTGTATATCTCAGTGTGTATCTGTGTGTGTGTATATATCTCACAGTATGTGTGTGTGTGTGTATATCTCAGTGTGTATCTGTGTGTGTGTATATATCTCACAGTGTGTGTGTGTGTGTGTGTGTGTGTATCTGTGTGTATAGCAGAAGGGTAAAGGGCATGCAGATGTTAAGGATTTAATTACAAAGGGACTTCATAAGCAGCCACAGAGGTGGATAATCCCTGGCAGTGCTTGAAAGGAGAAAGTGAGCCTCCTACACAGCAATGTCCTCTGGTATGATCCCGCAGCCCCAGGCTCTGTTTATCCTCAGAAAGGCCAAGACAGCCAGGGGGAGAGGGGAACCTGTGGTCAGCTCTGGAGACAAGAGCGAGAGAGGGAGAGAGGGAGAGAGAGAGGGAGGGAGAGAGAGAGAGAGAGAGAGAGGGAGAGAGAGAGAGAGAGAGAGTGAGAGGGAGAGAGAGAGAGAGAGAGTCCTCCGGGCCAGGTGGGGGCGACATAACTCTTCGGCCGAATGGTTTTTGTGCAGAACGAGGGGGATTGAAGTATGGTTTTCTCCAGTGTCCAGTTGTTTGTTGAAAGGTGGAAAGACTGCCTGCTGAAAATCTGAGGCTCGCGAGGTAAACCATCTGCTGCTCCGTCTCTCACGGCGACGATAAGGCTGGTCACATGACGGCGGCATGTTTTTCCACCCGTGACCGCAGCTTTCATTTGCCCATCATGTTAGGGGGGCTCATTGTTTTTGCTTCCCCAACCAGCTGGGCCATCTCTTAAGGCTCGTAATTGACAGTCCCCACCCCGCCCCCCCCTCTTGCCATGGCAAATTAACGAGCCGCTGCAATCAGTTTGCAAACAAAGCTGTGTTGTTCCCCTTTGTGAGGTTTCAAAAGATGCCTTTTTTCTCTCGCTTTGTTGTGGATGCACAGAATGGTTAGCCTTATACTCACTTGATTCTCTGTGGCTGTGCAATCAAAGATCATTTGCATTTGTAAACAAACAAAAATGCATTTTTTTTAAAAACGGAAATTACCAAGCATAGAACAAAGTAATTAATCTAACCCATACCTAAGCATTCAGGTATGTGCTGTGAGTTATGTTCCCTGTATGTGCTGAGAGTTATGTTCTCTGTATGTGCTGTGAGTTATGTTCTCTGTATGTGCTGTGAGTTATGTTCCCTGTATGTGCTGAGAGTTATGTTCTCTGTATGTGCTGTGAGTTATGTTCTCTGTATGTGCTGTGAGTTATGTTCCCTGTATGTGCTGTGAGTTATGTTCCCTGTATGTGCTGTGAGTTATGGTCCCTGTATGTGCTGTGAGTTATGTTCCCTGTATGTGCTGTGAGTTATGTTCCCTGTATGTGCTGAGAGTTATGTTCCCTGTATGTGCTGTGAGTTATGTTCCCTGTATGTGCTGTGAGTTATGTTCTCTGTATGTGCTGTGAGTTATGTTCTCTGTATGTGCTGTGAGTTATGGTCTCTGTATGTGCTGTGAGTTATGTTCCCTGTAAGCGCTGTGACTCACATTCTCCCTGTA
>CM040399.1:26316021-26318521 GCA_022702515.1 Ilyophis sp. 1 JC-2022 | reverse complement strand
TTACTTTGCCATTGTGCGGAAAAACCCCTTCACCTTCTTCCTGGGCATCTTCCAGGCCTGGATCACTGCCCTGGGAACCGCCTCCAGGTACAGGATGCTCCTCCCCCCTGGATGGAATCCCAACCAATCGGGGGTATCATCCCTGCCCATGCCCCACCCACTTTCTCTCCTTTGCATTTCTGGAAAGTACACTGTGCTTTTAGTTCTTTAATTTAGCAGATAATGAGTTTTAAAGGTAAATGGGAAGCTGCTGAGTTAAATGGGACTGTATTTTAGGGACGTTAAATACAAGGTTGTCTGTTCAATTTTTCTAGTTCTGAGGCAGATATACAGATCTGTAAATACAGATATAGAGATATAAGACAAAGACATGTCAGTCTTGCTCTCTCACCCAACTCTTTCCCTCCCCCCCTCTCTCTCCCTCTTTGAATTCTTCTCTCCCTCTCATTCTCTATGTCTCTCACTCTTTCCCTCCCTCCCTTTCTCTCTCTGCCTCTAACCCTCCCTCTCTCTCTCTCCCAAACTCTAACCACTTTTAAAACTAAGCTAAAAACATTCATGTTCTGCGCCACATATACTTAGATTTGGAGCGTTTATTGGGCCCAACCAGTAGTTTTGCCGATTTTTTAATTGTTCTTCTTATTAAGATTGTTTTTAACTGTTTTAACTTTTTATTAACATTGTTTCAAAACTGTTTTTAACTTATTAAGACTTTTTAATTATTTTTTACTTATTTTAAACTGTTTCTTTAGTTGGCTCTTAATCTTTTCTGGAACTTACAGAGGGTGCACGAAGGGACAAGTTTACAGAAGTTTTTACTACTTTTTAATGATAGTTATACAGTTTTAATTGTACTGTCAAATCAATCTTTCTTTTTTCATTATTCTGTGAAGCACTTTGAATTGCATTCAGTTGTATGAATATGTGCTTTTCAAATAAACTTGACTTGACTCCATCTCTCTGTCTCTCCCCTCCCTCTCTTTCCCTCCATCTCCCTCCATCTCTCTGTCTCTCCCCTCCCTCTCTTTCCCTCCATCTCCCTCCATCTCTCTGTCTCTCCCCTCCCTCTCTTTCCCTCCATCTCTCCCAGTGCTGGCACCTTGCCTGTGACTTTTCGTTGTCTGGAGGAGAACCTGGGTATCGATAAGAGGGTGACACGTTTCGTGCTTCCTGTGGGCGCCACCATCAACATGGACGGCACTGCGCTGTACGAGGCAGTGGCGGCCATCTTTATCGCTCAGATGAACGGCATATACCTGGATGCGGGTCAGATTGTGACAGTCAGGTGAGCCTTTCCTTCAGCAGCCAGCAGGTACATATCTCTCAGCACGCCGAGGAGGTCTTACACAATGTGTTTATCTGGCTGATGGAATGTGTGATAAGATCTTTCTTTTTTTTTTGTGAAGCTGATGCAATCAAATAAAATTAAATGGAATTTATATGGTGCATTTCACAATACATTTATCATAATACGCGTTACGGCAGGAATGTCGTACTCCAGTCCTGGAGGGCCGCAGTGTCTGCAGGTTTAACTCCAGTCCTGGAGGGCCACAGTGTCTGCAGGTTTAACTCCAGTCCTGGAGGCTCGCAGTGTCTGCAGGTTTAACTCCAGTCCTGGAGGGCTGCAGTGTCTGCAGGTTTAACTCCAGTCCTGGAGGGCCGCAGTGTCTGCAGGTTTAACTCCAGTCCTGGAGGGCCGCAGTGTCTGCAGGTATTTGTGGTTTCCTTTCCATCAGCAGACATTTGAGGCCTTGAGAATAAGGTGTGTGGTGTAAGGAAAATAAGGTGTGTGGTGTAAGGAGAATAAAGTGTGTGGTGTAAGGAGAATAAGGTGTGTGGTGTAAGGAGAATAAAGTGTGTGGTGTAAGGAGAATAAGGTGTGTGGTGTAAGGAGAATAAAGTGTGTGGTGTAAGGAGAATAAGGTGTGTGGTGTAAGGAGAATAAGGTGTGTGGTGTAAGGAGAATAAGGTGTGTGGTGTAAGGAGAATAAGGTGTGTGGTGTAAGGAGAATAAGGTGTGTGGTGTAAGGAGAATAAGGTGTGTGGTGTAAGGAGAATAAGGTGTGTAGACTCTTTACCAATCAATGACTTCAATTAATCACCGGTGCCAAAACACACCAAAAACCAGCAGACACTGCGGCCCTTCAGTACTGTTTCACTCCCCTGCTCACTGCGGCCCTTCAGTACTGTTTCACTCCCCTGCTCACTGCGGCCCTTCAGTACTGTTTCACTCCCCTGCTCACTGCGGCCCTTCAGGACTGTTTCACTCCCCTGCTCACTGCGGCCCTTCAGGACTGTTTCACTCCCCTGCTCACTGCATCCCCTGCTCACTGCGGCCCTTCAGTCCTGTTTCACTCCCCTGCTCACTGCATTCCCTGCTCACATGCGTTCCCTGCTCACATGCGTTCATGATGAGTTTTGACATGCTGATGTTCCTCCCCCCAGTCTGACAGCGACTCTGGCCAGTATAGGCGCGGCCAGTATCCCCAGCGCAGGCCTG
>CM040399.1:26218521-26313521 GCA_022702515.1 Ilyophis sp. 1 JC-2022 | reverse complement strand
CCCCCTGTATAACTCTTCCATGTGGAAAGAGATTTCTGGAACCAAATCTGTTTGCCTGTTCTAAGGCAGCGCTTTCATTAGGCCTCGTTCATATGCCTCATTAAGGCCTGCTCATTCATTTTAATTGATCTTGATTGATGTAATTTTCTGACACAACACTATTATCAGTGCCCATATCAGTTTTTTTTAACTGGATTTGAGATCAAACGTTTATCTCCCTGAATAATCTTATGATGTTTGTGTGCGTCACGGCTTTTCGTTTTGAGAAACCAATTTAACAAAGCTGTCTTACAGTGGGAAGCCGTATTGAGTATTCTAAGGAGCACTTCATTAGCAGCGCTTAAGCTGTCCGTCCACAGTTATGGCCATCTCCTCAGGGAAAACCATTCCACGCCACAAGATCACAAACACGGCCCTCATTGTCAAAACGCAAGATGGATGCTGATTACGGCGGGCCCAAGTCGCGGACGCCTAAGGCAAAGACGTAATTAAAAGGCTCAAGCCGAGCGCTCTTCGGTCGCGGCGACAAACCTGCTTTTTCAGTTTTAGCTGCTCCGCCATTTCGCGGGGGGCTGCCATGACGATCTGTTTCATTGAAATTAAAGCAACTGAGTTAAAATTAAATAGGCTAAATTAAATAGGCTTGCCTTGTGACACATATGTGACTGCAATAGGCTTTTCCTCTTTTGTGTGTACATTTGAGTTTGTCACGCAGATGGAGGAGAGCATAAAGGCTGCTATTTCATTTATCTTGCTTTGACTCACTCTAATTACAGTACATATTCATTTAACATAGCTTTTTAAACATTTATCCCAAAAAGGTACTTCGTTATATTCTCATGAGAAAAAGGGTAGATCTTCTTCTGACCAAGAGTTACTAAACAGTTCTATTTTATTTTTTTAAGCCTATTGTTTTATATAAAATCTATATCTAATATAGCTATAATTCATTTTAGATATACTCATAGAATGTTGTTTTTGTCTTTAGTTTGTGTGGAGTATTTGTGTTTTGCGTGTCTGCATGTGCGTGCGTGTCTACATGTGTGTGCATGTGTGTGTGTCTATATTCACACCACCTGAAGTAGTGAAATAATTTGTCTGACCCTTTGCAAACGCTGATCGCATGTTTGCATGTGCTTGTGTGTTAAAACATCCACATATGAGCCATCGCAAATGGCTCAGGTGTCTATGGCCCCTTTTGGTCTGATCACTTTAGCCCTTGGAGCACAGAATCAGAATTACAGCAGTCTATATATTTAATCAAAATAAATCAGCAGTCTATATATTTAATCAAAATAAATCGGCTAAATGTTTCAGTTTGCTGATTTATCTTGAACATTAATGATGATATATTCCTAAAACATAAAAAAATGACACCTTCCTTAAATGCATATAGGAAGGGACCGCACACTCATTTGCAAAAAGACACACAGACTGACTTACTCCATTCTGGAGTCTGGATGTGCACGAGTGCTTCCTTATTGATGATATATTCCTGTTGTAATTAAAACACTATTTTATTTTGAGATGGCCATGGGAAAGTGTGCAGTGGAACGTTTCCAACAGGTTAAAGCAAACGGCACCAATTCGATTGTAATGCAATACACATTGTATTTGTGCAAGTGTTCATGTTAATGTTGCACACACAGCTACTGTGGCTTCTTTTCCTCCAATGATCGCCAACCTCATGGTGTTGTTTAAGCAACAAATGAGTATTACAAATAATTTACTGTTAAATGTAAGGGGGACCAGGATGAGTTAATGGACTATGCCCTATCATGCTTAGAATAGACTCAGATCTGCTGTATACATGTGTGTGGTGTTTCCAGCCTAACACTTTCCCAGGGGCTTGGGTTCTGAAGACTAATGCGGTGACTGTTAATTTACATTTTATTGGCCAATGGCCTGCATTTCTTAGCCGGGGTTTTTAAAACATGAGATTTGCTGACCAGATGGCTGCAGGCACTCCAGTCATGATAGGTCCTGAGTCCTCGTTATGTAAACCAAAGGGTACAACAACTGACCCAAAAGTGAGTAAAGTAATGGTCTTTCTGAAGAGAAATGCTTACAGTGTGCCTTGGACACACAGTTTAGATTTTTCTGATAATTGCTTTCAGGTAACCGCCGGGGCTACCAATGGCGGCTCGACTGCAGAGTACACGCTTGTTGTGGAGGAACCATGGAAACGAGAGTAACACAGCACACAGTACCCCATCCCCACTCCACCATACATCCTTGCCCCTCCCCCCAACCATCACCCCCCCCCGCCTCCATGAATCTCCACAAGCTTTTCCGCCTGGTGAATAAAAAGGAACATCAAAAAACAACAACATGCAAACAGACATAACTAATCGTCACTCTCATAGTTTGGTGTTTTGTAACTCTGTTAATGAAGGTCTTAATGGACCAGCTCTGACCTAGTGAGGCGGATAACCCTAATACACTAACTTTTCGCCCGTACAAAAGTATTAACCGAGTGTTTCCTAGCAATCGTTTGCACAACCTCAAGGCTCAGATGGGTGGAGAGAGAGAGAAAATTAACAGTATAATATAGGGGCAGCCAGCTTAATGTGAGCTCTGCATTTATAAGCAGGTAGGGTAGGGTGTGTAGACCCGAGTCCTTCAAGAGTCGGGGGTGGGAGGTCAAACCAGCCCTGTATGTCCAACAGCGCTCAGGGAGCAGCTGCTCTCTAACCCTTCACCTCTGACCTTTGACCCTACCCCACCCGCTTCCCAAAATGCAAAGCGTGACAAGGCCCCGCTGGCAGAACTCACAGACCAGAGAGAGACAGAAACCTTCTGCAGAGCACAAAGCCGTTTAGACGCTAAAGCACAAACCGTACCGTGTCTGGGACCCCCTGCTACCTCCTTTTTAGGGAAAAGGTCTTATTTCATTTGACCTCAGGTTTCTTTGGGCACAGAAGAGAGACAGATTGCGTGCTTGAGTGTGAATGTGTGGTGGTGGGGGGAGATTATCTTCTCTCTTTGCACACAAGGGACCAAACCTCATGTCACTGAATAGGACCATTGGCAAGCAGCCCTTTGGCAGAAACCTTTGAAAGATCTTTGCTGATGCTATACATGAACAGAGAGAAAAAAGTAAAACTTCCCCAAAGCTTTGGTCTGACCATTTCCCAACTCATCAGCTGTGAACTGATCTTAGCAGACCCACGGATCAATTTGAAAGGGCATACTGCCAGTAACAGCCAGAGTTCCACTGTTCCCAAGGTTACAAAGTTCAATAGCACAACTGAATAGTTCTGGGACATTGACATTTTTTAAGGTGTGAATTATCAATAAGCTGAAAGACACATAGCTAATAGATTTGGGGACACATTTTAATATATTGGCTTAAATGTTTAAATGCATTTTGTGTCACTGTCAAATGTACTGAATCTGGGAAAGATGTTTCAAAGGGTGAAAAGGCCGGATCATTGAATCAAAATAGGTTTCGAGACAACCTGAGAATCACTGCCGTTTTATATCAGAACTTTGACTGTTAATTATACAATCCTTTTTTTACGATACATTTTTAATGTCTTGCACATTTAAGTTTTCCTGTGAATAAATATTTAAAAAATCTAAAGCACAAATTAGTACAAAGTATAAAATCCAATAAAATGTATTGCGTAAAGGAGCACATTTATTAAGACTATCTATTAAGACTGCCAGCAAAAAGACCAAGGCTAGTATATTTACATTGCAGTTGGCCTCCCTTGGGGTCTTATTTGCCTGCTGCAGCCGATGATTAGCACAATGCTAGGGCTTAAAGCAACACAAGGAAAACAAGCACAGCTCCACTCTAGCATCACCGGAGGCAGGGAGGGGAAGTGCGGGTTGTGTGCGAGCCAGTTGTTTTCTTCCCAAAGGGGTTCCCCGTCATATTAAGCCAGTACATACGGTCAACCTCTCACCACAATATGTTATGACTGTTCTTAGAGCCCCAAATGCTGCAGTGTACTTTTAGACCTCAACCGTGTGGGATTATCGGGAAAACATTGAACCCCAGACTATTGAAGTGAAAAACAAATTCTCCATCACGTAGTCAAATACATATCCACCCATAGATACAAATGGCTGAAATGACCCACAAACACAGAGCTGGACCAGTAGTTTGTATCTCGCCTGCGTGCATGCGTGCGTGTGGGTGTACATGCGTGCGTGTCTGTGCGTGCGTGTGGGTGTGTGTGTGTGTGTGTGTGTGCATGATCGTGTGTGAGTATGCGGGTATGTAAAACAGTGTGGGTGCTGTAGGGAGCAGCATGGGTGCGTGTTCTGTTTGGTTTATTTTATTTTACTAAAAAAAAAACTACCTTGCCTTGAAGATGTGAGCTACAAACTACAGTGGGTGTGAATAATGTTTGACAGCGCTGATTAGGATAGCACTAGCCTGAGTCGTAGAATACTTCCACTCACACAAAGAGAAGTACTGATAGTATAAGGCCCTCCAATCTCCATGGGTCATGTCCTCCAAGTCCGGAGAGCTGCAAGAATCCACCTGCGCTTAATCTGCACAGCCACCACGTGCTTCTGTTCGGCCAATGAAACGAAGCGCGTGGATTCTGTCCCTATTTCGCATCATGTGCAATAGACACAATGTTACATTCAACATTAATCTTAAACTCATTGCTTTTCCTGACCGCGGTCAATCAGCAGCAGATGGCAGTAGTGCCGTCTAAGTCCTGACCAATCAGATGGCGTTTTCGCTGTTTTGACTGGAGGCCTACGAGGACATAACACTATGACGAGACTGGCTGTGACCAGCATGAATTTTAAAATTATGTTTTTTAGGTTTGTTTGTTTGTTTGTTTGTTTTTGCACCACTATCTTAATAAAGCATGATATTAAAGTGCCTCCTTGCACTTTTGTGTAAATATTGTAGGTAACAGATTTCTTTTGGGTGAAATGGTGTGTAGAAATAGTGTTTACTTGCTGTGACTTTTTTGTAATCCTCTAGAGAAGTATGGCCTATAGTCGCTGTAAAAGAAAATAGATGATATACAAAGATAAGAACAAGTAAGAATGTGCTTGTCTTTTCATAGATGTTAACTAGTAGTCTTACATAGCTGTTACACTTCCATTATATACGCATCTATTTTTTGTATCTAATGTAAACATTTCAGATGTTTGTCTCATGAAGATTGAAGTCATCTGTGCATTGTTACATTGTACATAAATATATATATAAATGCTCCATTGAAATGCACTGCAGAATGTTCCGGAGGTAAAGACCATTCTCACTCCAACAATCTCCTCAACTGGAAAGAAGAAAGAAAAAAGAAAAAAAAAGAACCGGTTTCAACTTGGTTGCTGTGAAGATGTTCGTTAGGGTGTTGTCATGTCTCAACGTTTGTGGAGTGTGGGTATAATTGTACCGTGTGACTAGGTTTACAGCTCAAGAGGAAAAAGTCAAATTTAATTTTCTGAATAACAACAATATTTAAGAACAACAAGCCATTGACCAAGGGATTATTTTATCCAACTGAAACTGGAGCTGCCATAGTAATTATCTTTCGTAGGACCCCTGTTGCTCACTCACATAGACGTCGATGCCAGTGCCTGTATAAAATTGTTCCTCAGGTGTTCAGATAGTGCCTGGCTCAGTCACTGGGTATTCTGCCCATGAAATAAAATGATACAGTACTCGGCAGTAATGGTAGTAATTACTGTTTTCTGATAATTGCATGTATGTGTTATCTTTGCAGGTCTAGAGATGCACATATGTTTTGTCTCGTAAAAAACACACTTGGTAGATTCAGCAAATCGTTGAATTTCATGACTCAATTCTCCAGTTTCAGACAGCATGGTAATAATCTTTTTTTTGTTGAACGTAGCTTTCTGCCAGACGTGGGAAAAGTAGGAGTGCTACTCTGTTTCGATCAGTGTGCATACCTGCTCATACACAATGCCATGCCCCATTTTAAAGCAGCGTAAAGGTATTTCAGTACCTGCTCATACACAATGCCATGCCCCATTTCAAAGCAGCGTAAGCAGCGTAAAGGTATTTCAGTACCTGCTCATACACAATGCCATGCCCAATTTCAAAGCTGCGTAAAGGTTCACTCTCATCACACAAACGTCTGTATGTTAAATTTGGCTTTTTCCTTTTCTAATTTTTCTATAAAAATGTATGCGCACATATCTAAAAAGCCCAATAATGATGATAAAACGTGAAAAGAATACTGAAAATTGTAGGGGTAGGCACAATATTTCTATGATGAACCAGTCTTTATTTTCTACTGATTTCTGTTTTTTGATGAGATCCTCATAAGTAACCAATCTCACTTCCTGCTTCCTGTCTGCTCTTCTGTGCTTTCTTTTTAGAGGGGCTTTTCTAGAATGTTCTTCTACATGACCCCTGTAGTTTTGACCTAAAGGGGGAGAGTGTGTGTAAGAAGGAGAGTATAAAAAATGAAGGAAAAAAATGTCTTTTCTCTACCAGACATGTGGAATAAAAATGATGTTCATACATATCAATAAGTGTTGTACCTTTGGTGTACATACAATTATGGAAACTAATAAATGTTGATTCATAACTAACTGGCCTTTTCTTGTCGGTCATTTTGCCTAAAAATGGAAAGAGATTTTGTCAGATATTTGTATCTCTAAAGACACACTATGCTCATCTGTCCACTGGCTCACCTGTCACTGAGAAAATATATAAAATATATATAAGGCTAAATTCTGCTCTTACTGGGCTTCTGAGAGGTGCCTACAGGGTTTCACAGCCAAACTCCCAAGGGTACACAAAGATGATGAACGCAAATATGATTAATTCATGTTGCCTGGTTTCTCTGTGCCTGCTAATTAATCAAGCAGCTTGATCCCCGTCCAGGCCCTTAACAAATCTGTCTTTAACGAGGTTAATTATTTACAGCCGGCTGCTGCTGCTCTCTCAGCCCCCCCGGACTCAGCTGCAGCTCCAATTAAAATCATCCATTACCAGCGTGCTCTCCCCATTACCAGCGTGCTCTCCCCATTACCAGCGTGCTCTCCCCATTACCAGCGTGCTCTCCCCATTACCAGCGTGCTCTCTCCATTACCAGCGTGCTCTCTCCATTACCAGCGTGCTCTCTCCATTACCAGCGTGCTCTCTCCATTACCAGCGTGCTCTCTCCATTACCAGCGTGCTCTCTCCATTACCAGCGTGCTCTCTCCATTACCAGCGTGCTCTCCCCATTACCAGCGTGCTCTCCCCATTACCAGCGTGCTCTCCCCATTACCAGCGTGCTCTCCCCATTACCAGCGTGCTCTCCCCATTACCAGCGTGCTCTCCCCATTACCAGCGTGCTCTCTCCATTACCAGCGTGCTCTCTCCATTACCAGCGTGCTCTCCCCATTACCAGCGTGCTCTCCCCATTACCAGCGTGCTCTCCCCATTACCAGCGTGCTCTCCCCATTACCAGCGTGCTCTCCCCATTACCAGCGTGCTCTCTCCATTACCAGCGTGCTGCGTGCTCTCCCCATTACCAGCGTGCTCTCTCCATTACCACCGTGCACTCACCATTACCAGCGTGCTCTCTCCCTTACCAGCGTGCTCTCTCCATTACCAGCGTGCTCTCCCCATTACCAGCGTGCTCTCCCCATTACCAGCGTGCTCTCTCCATTACCAGCGTGCTCTCCCCATTACCAGCGTGCTCTCTCCATTACCAGCGTGCTCTCCCCATTACCAGCGTGCTCTCCCCATTACCAGCGTGCTCTCTCCATTACCAGCGTGCTCTCCCCATTACCAGCGTGCTCTCTCCATTACCAGCGTGCTCTCCCCATTACCAGCGTGCTCTCCCCATTACCAGCGTGCTCTCCCCATTACCAGCGTGCTCTCCCCATTACCAGCGTGCTCTCCCCTTTACCAGCGTGCTCTCTCCATTACCAGCGTGCTCTCTCCATTACCAGCGTGCTCTCCCCATTACCAGCGTGCTCTCTCCATTACCAGCGTGCTCTCTCCATTACCAGTGTGCTCTCCCCATTACCAGCGTGCTCTCTCCATTACCAGCGTGCTCTCTCCATTACCAGCGTGCTCTCCCCATTACCAGCGTGCTCTCTCCATTACCAGCGTGCTCTCTCCATTACCAGTGTGCAGGGGTTATCCTGTTTTACACCAGACAGGTGCAGGGGCAGGAGCAGGGGCTATTGGACAGATACCAGGGGCCTTTATCACTAAATATATGATATTTATATTTATATTAGTGCAGTTATATTTACTTCAGTCCATGTGCCAGATTTGGGAGGGTCCCAGGTTTTACTCAGTGCAGTTATCCAGCTAACTCCGTAATCCTGCTTTGTGTTTTAATCAGTGCAGTTATCCAGCTAACTCCGTAATCCTGCTTTGTGTTTTAATCAGTGCAGTTGTCCAGATAACTCCGTAATCTTGCTTTGGGTTTTACTCAGTGCAGTTATCCAGCTAACTCGGTAATCCTGCTTTGTGTTTTACTCAGTGCAGTTATCCAGCTAACTCCGTAATCCTGCTTTGGGTTTTACTCAGTGCAGTTATCCAGCTGACTCTGTAATCCTGCTTTGGGTTTTACTCAGTGCAGTTATCCAGCTAATTCTGTAATCCTAATTTGGGTTTTACTCAGTGCAGTTATCCAGCTAACTCCGTAATCCTGCTTTGTGTTTTACTCAGTGCAGTTATCCAGCTAACTCCGTAATCCTGCTTTGTGTTTTACTCAGTGCAGTTATCCAGATAACTTCGTAATCCTGCTTTTGGTTTTACTCAGTGCAGTTATCCAGCTAACTTTGTAATCCTGTTTTGGGGTTTACTCAGTGCAGTTATCTAGCTAACTTCGTAATCCTGCTTTGTGTTTTACTTAGTGCAGTTATCCAGCTAACTCTGTAGTCCTGCTTTGTGTTTTACTCAGTGCAGTTATCCAACTAACTCCGTAATCTTGCTTTGTGTTTTACTCAGTGCAGTTATCCAGCTAACTCCATAATCCTGCTTTGTATTTTACTCAGTGCAGTTGTCCAGCTAACTCCGTAATCCTGCTTTGGGTTTTACTCAGTGCAGTTATCCCGCTAACTCCGTAATCTTGCTTTGTGTTTTACTCAGTGCAGTTATCCAGCTAACTCCATAATCCTGCTTTGTATTTTACTCAGTGCAGTTATCCAACTAACTCCGTAATCCTGCTTTGGGTTTTACTCATTGCAGTTATCCAGCTAACTCCGTAATCCTGCTTTGGGTTTTACTCATTACCCATGGGTGGTTGGTTGGGGGAGGGGTTGCTCCCTTTGGAAATTCCTCATTGGGAAGCAAATAAATAGAAGCAGAAACACCCATGTGCTGATGTGTGTATTCCTTCTGTGTTCTGTGGATAAAGGATAAACGGAGTGTTTTGATGGACGGTTTAGCAGACCAGTGCACAGTAAAGGTTATTCAGCACAGTCCAATGCTGGAATACCCGGTGGGCACATTTATCTCCGTCTACTATCAAAGAAGACATTTCCTTCTTCTCACACAAGCATGGTGGGAGGAACTGTTTATGAAGGCATACGTTATATTTGAACTTTCGCAGAATGTTATCCCGACAAGTGGGTTGTCCACCGTTTCTCTACGAGTGGGTTTCGAAACATAGCAATCTTATTAGCATCACAGAAATAACTGTTCTATGTCTGCAAACTGTGTAACACATGAAACCTTTCAGAAAAATGTTCTGATGGGCCCCAGTTATTTTTGAGGTGATCGTTATGTCACTCAAATTCCCGCAACAATGTACACATTGCAATAGAGAGAATGAGAGGGAAAGAGAATCTCATGATCCTAAAAAGCGAAGCTCTCCCAGTTAAAATGGCAGCAGCCAGACTGATGCCTGAGTACGTAAGAGATCAGAGAGGAGAGGAAGCCTGAGACACTGCTGCTATGCAGTACTGAAGGATGGTTTAGAGAAGCCTCACTCCTCACCTCCTTTCCTCCACTCGTCTGCAAAACGGCCTGCATGTTTCAAGTACAAGTAGTATGCATAGAATGTAGATGACATTTTGATTTGCGTCAAGATATTAATTCATATGTAACCATATTAATTAATATGTAATTAATATGTAATCAGCAACATTAGATTAGGACACAAAGATGGGTTTCCGGGGCACGGAGGAGAGGAGGTGGTAGTGGAGGAAAGAAGGAGAGAAGGTGGTAGTGGAAGAAAGGCTTTCACTAGACCTGCACGGAGCCTGTCGATTCATACAGGTTCTGCTGCGTTCCAATGGAAACGTACCTGAGATACCTGCTGGAGACGATGCAGAACATGGGCTTCAAGGAGGATGAAGAGCCAGGCTGTGTCCGAATCAGAGCCCTATCGACTGCAGCCTGTTTACTGTGTACGAGCATACTGCATGCTGCTTACTGCATACTGTTTAGGGACATTATCCCCGAAAGCCCATAAATAAGTATATCGTTCAGGGATACTACGAACACTCAATTTTCAGAACTGTCGCATATTTAACACCTTTTTTCAAAGATTTTTACTCAACTGGCATACTCAATAGTAGGCAAGTTTGCTGATTCGGACACAGTCCCAGAGATCACAGACACCTTTGCATACGTTTATCCCCAAGATCCACCTTTACACCATGTACCTGAGCAAGGACCCAACAACTCTCTGCTGGAGTCTGAGTCAGTCACACGTTAATCATTTCACCCTTCTTAGTCTTAGTTTAGTTTGTCAATAAAAACTCTGGATATTTTAGTCTAGTTTTAGCCACATCTATTTTAGCTTAAGTTTTGTCAATTTGGTTTGTTATAAATTGTTAAACTTACAAGCCGTTACCTTTCACTGAGCACACACAGATGTGCTTCAACTGACAGGTTGAATCAGATCAATGCATGGAATGGCTGGATTCATTAAGAAATTGTAGCACTGTGACTGATAAGGTGACATTTATTTTGAAAATTAAAATCAGATAAATAAGATGCCAGTGCAAGATTATTTCACTGTACTGCTGTCTATTGCATCAACTCAAATTGCCTTACAGTATGTCTGTGACTTTATTAGACCTTCCAAAATAGACCTTCAAAGCACGTTTGATTTCCCCGGTGCTCTTTGCCAAAGCTGCCAATAAAAAAATATGATAAAACACTGCAGTGTACAAACAACTCACAGCACATATAAAAAATGCTCTCCAGTCTCTGTTCATTGTGTGAAACGCATTTCTTTCTAGAACATGTCTTGCTCTGTTTTGTCTTCCATTATCATTATTCCATCTCATTATTCCTTCCATATATGATTAATACAGATGTTAAAATGGGGGATTTGGTACAACAGGAGGGCATGGGGTCAGAGAGAGCCTGGAGTGCAGTTCACCCAAAAATAAAATGTATGATTCTATACATGGAGTGTTATCTATCCATCCAGATAGTTTCGCTGAGATTTCTCTAATATCCGCTGCAGCTCACCTTGATATCGCCCTGATACAACGACGCAGTGACACTAAGTCCCTGAAACTAGTGTGCTTTGGCTGAGACCTTTTGTGCACTTGGGTAGAAAGTAGCTATTGAAGAAAAACAGTGCATAACAACGTCTGTGGATTTGGAAAGAGTTGCTGTTTTTTTATTTTGAATGTAAATTTCTGTCACAAACTTTGGACCTGTTGAGGTCTGTTGTTGCAGGGTGATATCACGGTGAGCTGCAGCGGCTATCTAAAAAAATTGTGAAATCTCAGTGAAACTATCTGGTTGGATAGATAGCCCTCCGGTGTAGAAGAAGCTGGGACTCACTCAGGTCAGTTGCACACCTGCTGCTGATTGCAATTGTCCAAGTTATAAGCATGTGCATAAGAGCAGAAGCTTTGTTAGTGGCAGAAATGTGTTGTCTGATTCTCCTTGAGGTTTTTAAAATCCTTATTTTCTGAACGTCCGTGTCTCAGATGGGTTCTTTAAAGGCACTTTTTGAGGCAAAGCCATGGCCAGCTTTGTCGTGGTATCAGTAATCGAAAATAAATTTTTGGTTCTGAAGTTTAAAATTTGTATGAATCATTTTGTTTTTATTCATTAATTATTTTTTTACCTATGCTTACAACTGCATAATTTCTTAGGTACAGTAAAATTGCATGCTGACGAAATTCAAATTTGATTCCAATTAATAACTTGATCACATTTTCTTTACACATGACGATGCGTATGATTTAATACCACATGTCTTACGCTAATAGAACAAAAGTGTCTGTTTGGACACTCATAAAGGTGTTTCAATACTCCAATCATGGAGCCATTCAGTTTTCACCACTCAAAGCTGTTTGAATGTTTGTCTATAACCTCTTTGACCCACCCCGGTTAATATTTTTCTTTCGTGATCTGCAACCCAACTCTGTTCAGTAGAGTTCACCCCTGTGTGACTGAACTCAAAAATATCTGACAAGAGCGGAGAATTAAAATGTGCTTTTCGATCTTTTCTGATCTCGGCTCTCCCACCCAAAGGTTCAAAGGCGTCCAAGGTGGTGATATTTTTAAATTCTTTTGAAATATATGTTGTGTCGTCACAAACAGAAGAATTTGTCCACGCAAAGGGCTGCTTTCCGAATAAGAAAGATATGTTGTAGTGTAAGGTCTGATGTGAATGGGAGCCTAATTACACAACAGATCTTGAGTTTCACAGTTCTTAGTGACAGTGCTGAACAATATAAACTAAAAATGGTAAGGAAGGCGTCCGAGGTATTACAATTGTTTTTGATACAAGCCAGGGACTTTCCATGTACGTGCTACAAAAAAAAAGGAAGGTATGCAGACAAGTCAAGTCAAGTTTTATGACTTTGATAAAAGGGCCTGAAACGGGTTACTGTGCCTCCTAAAAACCATGGCGGAAGATTCCAGAAATCAGAGGGAGTCTGAGTATGTGCGAGATCTGAGGGGGGAGAAGCTCATGAAGGCAGAGGAAACCGGGCACTCTCATCCACGAGGTGTCCCACCTGCTGGGGTCCGAGGACATTACATACGATCTGAGAGAGGAGAAGCTCATGAAGGCAGAGGAAGCCCGAAACGCAGCTGTGCAAGGAAATGTATGGATTCCCCGTCAGCTTTCACTATACCTGCGCCCAGTGTAGTATAATGGTTAAGGAACTGGCCTTGTAACCCAAAGGTTGCAGGTTCGATTCCCAGGTAGGACACTGCCGTTGTACGCTTGAGCAAGGTACTGAACCTGAATTCAGTATATAATTCAGTATATAATTAATATGTAAAAATAAAAAATAAATGCTAAAAAGTTGTGTAAAAAGTTGTGTAACTCTGGATAAGAGCGTCTGCTAAATGCTTGTAATGTAATGAGTGACCTGCTGGAAACGTTGAGGATGGTGGGCTTAAAAAAAGATGAAGACCCCAAGGTGAGCGACTTCTTTACCTACGTCTTCTTTGCCTGAAATGGACACCTCCACCGTGTACCTGTGCAGGGAATTCTGGGATGCCCCGGACCACCTGTGCACTCCAAACCGGGCACTCTCATCCACGAGGTGTCCCACCTGCTGGGGTCCGAGGACATTACATACGAGCTGATGGAGGTGGAGCTGTTTGAGGACTACGGCGCGCTGCTGGGACGGTCCTGCTCGGTGCGGGACGAAGACGGGGAGCGCCATGACAGAGAGGAGGTGGCGCAGATCAACGCCAACAGCCTGGAGTATGAGTTTGAGACGGTGCCTGAGGGGTTTTACGGAGACGGTGAGTATATGCGCTGCGGCAACACCAAGAAACATTCCATCTGCCGACGCGGATCCACCCGCCGTTACCATGGACACAAGCGTTTCCGTGTCTTATGTGTTATGCATGGTATGCGCGGTGTGCGGTATGTGTAATACATTTTTTTTATTTGATGACAAAGGCTTTTAGCTCTGTGTGTGTGTGTGTGTGTGTGTGTGTGTGTGTGTGTGTGTGTGTCGCTGTGTGTGTGTGTGTCACTGTGTGTGTGTGTGTGTGTGTCGCTGTGTGTGTGTGTGTGTGTGTGTTGCTGTGTGTGTATGTGTGTGTGTGTCGCTGTGTGTGTGTGTGTCACTGTGTGTGTGTGTGTGTCGCTGTGTGTGTGTGTGTGTCGCTGTGTGTGTGTGTGTGTGTGTTGCTGTGTGTGTATGTGTGTGTGTGTGTCGCTGTGTGGGTGGAAGTGGGATCAGTGACTGGTGTAGCTGGTTGTCCTTAGTTAGAGAGAGCTTGACTGTGAATGGGCTACTCCTGGTGTGGGTGTATGCCTTTAAACAGTAAATATACAAGAAAAATTATAAAATAATGTGTGTGTGTGTACTCATAGTTACCAACTATATAGCTTAATTTTTATAGTGCAAACTCTATGTAATTTTTAATGATGCTGAATTAATTTCTCCCAAGACCCGCCCACTGCAGGGGTCCAAAGACCCGCCCACTGCAGGGGTCCAAAGACCCGCCCACTGCAGGGGTCCAAAAACCCGCCCGCTGCAGGGGTCCAAAGACCCGCCCGCTGCAGGGGTCCAAAGACCCGCCCACTGCAGGGGTCCCAAGACCTGCCCACTGCAGGGGTCCAAAAACCCGCCCACTGCAGGGGTCCCAAGACCGCTCGCTGCAGGGGTCCAAAAACTCGCCCACTGCAGGGGTCCAAAGACCCGCCCGCTGCAGGGGTCCAAAGACCCGGTCGCTGCAGGGGTCCAAAGACCCGCCCGCTGCAGGGGTCCAAAGACCCGCTCGCTGCAGAGGTGCCAAACCCAAGGGTCCAAAGACCCGCCCGCTGCAGGGGTCCGAAGACCCGCCCGCTGCAGGGGTCCAAAGACCCACCCACTGCAGGGGTCCAAAGACCCGCCCGCTGCAGGGGTCCAAAGACCCGCCCGCTGCAGGGGTCCAAAGACCCGCCCGCTGCAGGGGTCCAAAGACCCGCCCGCTGCAGGGGTCCAAATACTCTAAAAGCCAAAGTACACTAAAATTAAAAACAGGGCCTGCAAGATGTCTTATGTTTGATTCAGGAGTTTATGATGTAACTCGATACGTCCTCTATTTAAATGAGCAAGCTCAGTCCCGTCTTCTGATCCAAAACCCAGCTGTGAGACTTTCAACAAACACGTCAAACAAGTTGCTCATTTCACCCCCAGTCCTTCCAATGGCTGTCAGGTGTATTCATTTTTTAGTTCATATTTTCTTATATCTGATTTTAAATTATAGGCATTTAGCAGACGCCTTTATCCAGAGATGCAACTTTAGCATTTTTCCAGAGTATCAATTTATACAGCTGGATACACGTATACTGATCAATGCAGGTTACGTACCTTGCTGCTCAAGGGTTCAAAGGCATTATACTACACTGCCACCAGCAATCACACTGCCACCTCCATAGTTTCTGATTCAGACACAGCACATAGATAAGGACACAGTAGATAAGGCCCTGATTTGGCTACCATGGTGAGTGTGTTACTCTACCTACCTCTGGATTAGAGCGTCTGCCAAGTGATTGTAATGCAATGTAATGATTATGAAATGTGACCAGCAGCAGTACAGGTTTCCAAACGACACAACACATCGTCTCAACTTTCATCTCACTCTTAAGGACATGTTTCTTTTAACAGCATTTCATTTTATATTTCATAATGTGATGTCTTTTTTTTATTGTCAGTCTTGTTAGCTAATTTATCAGATTTAGCAGTGTTGGTTTGTGTTTGTTTCATTATCCTCTATCTGTTTTAATATATCTTTACTTGCAGCAACACCTATAATAGTTTATGCACTGCCTATATGTCACCTTTATGACAGTCCATTTGTTCATTTATTGTTTGTGTTTTATTGTGAAATTGTAAGGCACTTTGAACCTTTGGCTTGAAAAGCCATCAACAAATAAAGTTTATTGTGTTATTGTTTTTACACCCATTGATTCCAAACCAAAAAAGGAAATAAATTCTGAACTGTTGTACAGATGAAGGCCTTGTGGAAAAAAACTATTTGAAAGCAAGTTGGACCAATGAGAGAAGAGCAGGAATATCGGCTTGGCTTTGTTCTGGGATTATCGCTAATGTTTGCTTTTTTCTGATTATTAAACAGAAATGTATTTGTGATTGATGTACGCTGGTTATGCTCTGAATATTTCACTTTTTAACATATTAAATTATAATATATGAAACATTATGTAATGTGTTACAATATTATATAATTATCAAATATATTATTTTATGTAGACCCATGCATACAGTGCCCTCCACAATTATTGGCACCCCTGGTAAAGATGAGTAAAAAGGGCTTCAAACATTCGAGCATGGTACTGGACTGAGTTTTACGGGAATTCTAAATGACACTGAAAAACAGCGCTCCCTGGTGTCAGGAAGTGCACACTGACCAGAGATTTACAAAGCAACCTACCCAGTGGCCAATGAGAGGGTTCATCCTCAGTGAAGTCAAGGGCCATGACCGAATACGACCCTGTCCCCTGTCCCCTGTCTCCTGTCCCCTGTCCCCTGTCCACTCAGACCCCTGTCTACTATGTGCCCTGTCTCCTCACTTTGCAAGCAGTGTGTGAAATAAATCCCGCAAAACTCTTTCCAAACCAGTGAGGAGTAGTTTGGAATATTCTTTATTTATTTATTTTTATTGAGAATATCAATCAGTTTACATATGACGATGGTTACAAAGTGTAGATTATGAATAAAGATGGAATTAACAAAAATAAAAAGAGAGTAGTTCATAATATGACCCGCTCTTGTACCATAGATACTGCATATACTGTACAAGCATATCCGCTCTTTGTCTTTTACGTTTTTACTTCCGGGTTACTTACTGAAATTGTTGGATGAGTGGGCAGTTCTGTGGATGAGTGTGCTTCTGTGGATGAATTCCCTGAACAAAACCTCGAAAATAAGGGGTTCATCCTGGTATTTTAAGTGCCCCCATTTGTGAGAAAAAGTCACCCACTCAAAAGCTTTTTGATGAAGTGGACTCAAATATGCGTTCTCAAAATAGTGTAGGGATCATATTTGGTCACGGCCAAGGGCTGTGTTGGAAAATGGTATGGAGGATATTTTTTGCATACTGCACATAGTGTACTAAACAGTACACGTTAAACAGCACACATCTGCCAGTACACAGGACGTAGTAGATAGGGCTCTGATTCGGACACGGCCAGAGAGGGAATGGTGGGGAGAGGGGGTAGTGTACACTAGGAACCTATATGCTTTATGAAGTGTATACTAGGAGCCTGTATGCTTTATGTAGTGTATACTAAAAGCCTACATGCTTTATGTAGTGTACACTAGGAGCCTATATGCTTTATGAAGTGTACACTAGGAGCCTGTATGCTTTATGTAGTGTACACTAAGAGCCTACAAGCTTTATGTAGTGTACACTCGGAGCCTATATGCTTTATGTAGTGTACACTAGGAGCCTGTATGCTTTATGTAGTGTACACTAAGAGCCTGTCTGCTTTATGAAGTGTACACTAGAAGCCTGTATGCTTTATGTAGTGTACACTAGGAGCCTATATGCTTTATGAAGTGTACACTAAGAGCCTATATGCTTTATGAAGTGTACACTATGAACCTATATGCTTTATGTAGTGTACACTAGGAGCCTGTATGCTTTATATAGTGTACATTAGGAGCTTAAATGCACTGGGACTAGTTACATGTAAACCCACTGAGTTGTTTTGAGTTTTGGCAAACTTAATGAAATCCAATAAACGAATCTAGTTTCAGCATGAAGCTGAAGAGAAGCGGTGCTCTGCAGATGGCCAGAGCCGCACAGTGTCTGCTTGAATACGTAAATACACAAAGACATGGCGCGGGTCTGTAGCTGCACGGCTACACGAGGCTTTGTGCCTGGCAGTCCGTCTCCCCCCCCCGGTGAAAAGAGAGAGGGGTCTTAATACATTTTTAGCTCTCCACTCAGCCTGTTCAGGCAGGTCAGACATCTGTTAACCGCGAGTAAAGCGCAAAGCGTGCTTTCATTAAAACTGCCGCCTCAAAAAAGCCTCAGCTCAAGATTTATTTGACACCCCTAAAACCATCAGCGTGGTGAGGAGGGGTCGAGCCGAGACGAACGGGGGACCCGGATTCCATACTGTGTGCGTATTGTGTGCGTCACCATTACCTGGTTATACCGCGTTATTCTCTCGCATAATTAAATACAATAAAGAAATACCTACAGAAAAATAATCGAATGCACACGTGTCTCTCCAATAGAGGCGCAGGTTGCAGCAAGAGTACGTCTAAATAAAGAGAAGTGGCACACTGAGCTTTGTCCAATCGTTGATGGTTCAGTGTAAACCGCACACTCAACACAGGAACAACCTTATTAAATTTATTATTTTATTTTAATTTATCAAAATTCGATAAGAAGCACAAACAAACAAGAAAGAGATGAACAACGCATTTTGGCAGTTGGCTCTCTTCTGTAGAACCTGAAGAAGGACTGCCGTCCTTCAGCCAATCACAGCCAAGTCCATCCACAGGGATGGTGTGTTACCATGGAAACACAGTTTTGTGGCTCTACCTCCAGATATAAATCTTTGTATGTCATGTATGCACTGCTATGTCACATAACATACAGAATATATATTGTGTTTTTTTATGTGAGATATATTTATGATAGACTTTATTTTAATGAATCAGAAATGTATTTTCGTAAATATCTGTTCTTGTGTGGCTGAAGAGATTATCTTTATAGATTTTTATAGATTTCTTCGGCAAAAGCATTGGGGGTTGGTGTGAAACAACATTAATGGTTGTGTAAAATCTGGTTAATGACCCACACAAGACAATGACATATTTTACATAGTTTCATCCAATTAAATTACAAACAAACATACAGACATATGCAGGCATGGATGAACACACACACGCACACACACAGATACACACACACACACTCACACATATATAACCACATACCCACATAGACACACACACACACATATCCACATACCCACACATAGACACACGCACACACACACATTTATAACTACATACCCACACACAGACACAGACTCTATCCCGCCTCATAGACACTTTACACTTACCTACTTCCCACTGTACTTTTTGTTTATTTATATTTTTATTTTTACTTATATTTTTTTTTTTTTTTTTTTTTTATTGCATATATAATATTATATATTTTGAACTGTTGCTTACACTACTACTTACACTTTTTGTTTTTTTTGTTTTTTTTTTTATTTTATATATTATATTTTATTTTTTATTTTTTTTTGTTTTTATGTAATAAACCCAACCACAGTAAATTCCTTGTATGTAAATACTTGGCGAATAAAGGGATTCTGATTCTGAGACACACAGACACAGACACAGACACACACACACACACACACACACACTCACACACATACAGTCAAGCCGGAAAGTCTGCCCACCCCTTTCACCTTCTCCACGTTTTATTACATTACAGACATATTCTACAATAGATTGAGTTAATTTTTTGTCTCAAAATTCTACACAAAATAGCCCATAATGACAAAGTGAAAACATGTTTTTTGAAATTTTTCGAAAACTGAAATCTCTCATTTACATAAGTATTCATACCCTTTGCTTTAACATATTTTTAAAGTATCATATTTAATATTTGGTCGCATATCCTTTGCATGCTGTTACTTCCTGATGTCTGTGACCAATCAACATCAAAAGACTTATTTTCAGGTACTGTTACAAGCAATATTATAACCTCTCTGCATTTGAACTGATCTCTATGAGAATTGGGGGGTGAGACTAGATTCAGCTGTAAATTACACTGGTACAGTATGGAACACATGACTGGCGAAATGGCTGTACGTCATCAAGGGTCTGAGCTATCGAACGAGCCCCAAACCATCACTCTGCGGCCAGATATGGAGTAGATGTGGATGGATCCCTTTAAGGGTTGTTTCTCCTGACTTTTTCCCGCATAGAGTTCTATAGGAAAATGAGTCAGGAGAAATAACCCTTGCAGTTCAAATGCAGAGAGGTTATAGTATCGCTTGAAACAGTACATGAAAATAAGATATCGAGAGTCTTTTGATGTTGATTGGTCAGAGACTTCAGGAAGTAACAGCATGCAAAGTATATGCGACCAAATAAAAAATATGATACTTTAAAAATATGTTAAAGCAAAGGGTATGAATACTTATGTAAATGAAAAATTTCAGTTTTCGATTTTGAATACATTTGCAAATATTTCTAAAAACATGTTTTCCCTTTGTCATTATGGGCTATTTTGTGTAGAATTTAACTCAATCTATTGTATGAACTCAATCTATTGTAGAATATGTCTGTAATGTAATAAAACGTGGAGAAGGTGAAAAGGGTGTTCAGACTTTCCGGCTTGACTGTATACAACCACATACTCACACATAGACATAGACATAGACACACACACACACACACTCACACATATACATATAACCACATACCCACACATAGACATAGACAGACACACACACGCATTCGCATTCTTGCTGTGTTCAAGATTTCTCCTGTCCCTTTCCCTCGAAATGTGACTGCATCATGACCCGGGCGCCATGGCAACCACACTCCCTCCTGCTCCCTGGCAACAAGAGCATCTTTCCCTCGATCTTCTTCCCCATATGACCAACATTTCAACAAGGGCTCCACAGCCCACCGCCATCTCCTGTATTCATGCATGAGAATCATTCATTTGTAAAATTTTTATTTGCAATCTTTATCAATTTGTTATTTCACACATTTCTTATAAGTGTACGAGTAATCTTTATAGCTACTGAAAAATAATATTTAAAAACTATCCAATAAAGAAAAAAAAACTAATAAAGAAAAAAATACACATTTAAAACATTCCGAAACTGTTGTTCACCGTTTAGATTGTCAATGTTTGGAAAGAACAGACAAAAAAATCCTTAGAGAATGACATTCATTTATTCTAGCTTTCACATGAGCTACCTGCACCTATCAGGAGGTCGCCTTAGAGACCAGGTAAGCCCCTGAGAGACCAGGTGAGCCTCGATTTAATTGTCTCAGAGCACTTAAGACACACATTTATCTCTGATTCCAAACGAAGGTGCAAAGAAATTGGAATTTTCCAAATGCTATTCAACAGAAATGCACAGTGCAGACAGCACATATAGTGGCCTCCACGATTATTGGCACCCCTGCATTTATATATAGAACAAAGTATCATTTTAAATATTTGGTCGCATATCCTTTGCATGCCATGATTTCCTGATGTCTGTGATCCAACAACATCAAAGGACTCTTGATATCTTATTCTCTGGTACTCTTACAAGTGATACTATAACGTCTCTGCATTTTTTTCTCATAATAAATTTGCTTATATTAAAGGTTGGATTTTTATCATTTTTTCAGTGTGAGATTAAGCTAATTCGCCAAATGGTGAATTTTCTATAACCCTTTTGACTCATCTTTACAAGGGGTGCCAATAATAGTGGAGAGCACTGTATATTCGGTAGATATCGAACTTATTTCATGTACTTGCAGGCATCCTTTTTTCTTTTTGAATGTGTTTAGGCAGAACAGAGTTTTTGAAATGCAGAACGGATTTGACTTTTGTCACATGACATGTGGTGTTATTGGTTAGTTTCCGGATTGTTCTCTGTCGTTGTGACAGTCTTATTCACATTGGGTGACGACAGACTGTAAAGAATCTTCCTGTTGGAGCCAAAAAGGAACAGAGCAGTTTAATTTGTTTTGATGGCTATATCGCTTGGATTCACAATATATAGTCTGTCTTAACCCTATTTGAACTCATTTTCCCAGCATGCTCTGTCACAAGATATCAATCAGAGCATGCTCAGTCCCAGCCTTGCATTTGCAGTCAAGCTAACCAGATCACTCTCACCAATAATTACAATAACATGTGCACCTTCACTCTTAATGTGTATTTATTTCCCCACATTAGGCAGTAATGTATCGCGTTAAAACATCGGTCAACAACAACGTATCATTTTCATATTGACCCACTAACAGCAGGTCTGATTCATAGAAGTCCTCTGCTTTTGTTACACATTTCCTACATTTACTTTCTATTTTTTTGTTGATTAGATTACTTTAATGAAACTAGCGAATTTGATGGATAGGTCACTGACTCAATAATGAACACAAGTGAGTTCTCAAAATCTAAAGAAATACATACGTACAGTATATACAGGGGGAAAAAAACATAAATTAAAATAAAAACATCTTAGCTTCTCACCATTGTAACTCATGAACAGAAAATATATCCCAATCCACAGGAAATGTTGAAAAATACAACTCAGAAAAAGGAAAAAAAAACACACGAGACACACGAGCAGACTCGTCGGTAACACACTCAGCCGGTACATCAATAATGGATGTGGTGAAACAAACCCTTAATTGACGGCAGACTAATCCGTTTCGTTTGTTTGTTTTTTCTGTCGACTGTGTTTCTGTCAGAAATGCAAGCATTCGCTTCGCAAACCATATATACACCTCCCATCACACTTCTGTTCGCTCTCTCATTTTTTAAAGATCCTTGCCCCCTACCCACTCACACATACGCTGGCCCTCTCTCTCCTGGCTAGGTTTGTAACCTGTAGGGAGGAGGGGCGGGGGCATATATTTTCTACCTGATCTGGGCCGAATCATCACCTGCTTTGCTCACCTGTACATTGCAATCAGAGACCCCACCTGGAAGGGAGGAGTGGGGGGTGGGGGGGTGGGGGGGTGGGAGGGGGCAATGTTACGGTGGGCCAAATGTTTGCTTTTATTTCCAGGTCAAAGTGTACGCCCTCGAAACTCCCGCCTATTGCAAGACTCTGCGATCGCCTTGACGGTCACGCCCAAGTAAGTGTCCCTCATTCTGCTAGCCTTTTCCCTCCCTCCCTCCCGCCCCAATACCCTCCCCCCCCTCCCCCTCCCTCTCAGGCCAGCTGGGTTTTATCTGGCGACTCCTCCAGGGTGATAACCGTGAACTCCTCCGTGTTTCCGTTCTCCTGGATCTTCTCTTTGTTCATCAGTGTTACCATCTCCTGGTCCCGCTCCTGAGCCCGTGAGCCGGCGGCCGCCGTCCCGTTACCCTCGCCTGCCTCCTTGGACGTGATCATCAGGGACTGCTGCTTGCCGCACCACCTGCCGGGACATCGCTCGTTAACCAATTAACACCTTGTTAACAAATTTGCACCTCGTTAACCAATCCTGCGGTGTGTGCCAGAGAAACGCTGCACAGGATTCTTTATGCAGTGTTTATGAAAAATGATCCTCTTGCACTGGAGACCAAAACGCAAATTCCAGTGCTTTCTGCCAACTGAATAATGTGGACATAGTTACCAGACCTGGAAGAAACATATATTCAAAATACGTTTGAAATATTTTCTAAATACTGGTTAACTTTTCTGCAAATCCCTGGGAATTTCAACAAAAACATGCTATTAACCAAAATGTCTGTCATTCAAACGAAGAATACTGAATATTGTTGAAAACATCTTCTTTTCAAATTGTCAGTAACCTGCAGAAATGTTGCTCACGTCTGAAGGCTTAAAGAATGTCAAATAATCATGTGACCCAGATGTGATGGTCAGAGTGTGGGAAACGGATCCAGGTGGTAGTGTGAATGTTCACTCCACATGGTGTTACCCCTAGAATTCATCTGAGGCAGTGATCCGGGGGGCGGGGCGGGGTTTACCTGTTCCTGGTGGCAATGGCGGCACACACAAGGAGGATGACGGCAATGGCTGCAACCACGGCGATGATAATCATCCAATCTGAAGGCAGGAGGATGTGATATGTCAGTGAGTGACGGAACGCTCAGCCAATAAAAAGAGCTGAAGCCACGTGCGTGTGTTTGTGTGCGTGTTCATGCATGTGTCTGTGTGTGCCTGTGCATGTGTACATGTGTGTGTGTGTGTGTGTGTGTGTGCATGTGTGTGTGTGCGTGTGTGTGCGGATGTGTGCGGATGTGTGTGTGCATGTGTGCATATGTGTGTGTGTGCAGATGTGTGTGTGCATGTGTGCATGTATATGTGTGTGTGTGTGTGCGTTTGGGGGCGGGGCCTTTCTCACCTGGAGCACTGCCGCTCTCTCGCCCGGCAGCGGTAGGGGCAAAGTCTGCATTCATCCGTCCGTGGGGTCTGACGGGGAGAGAAGCTTCTAGAACAACATCACAGACATGCACAAGTCTTTATCGCACAATGGTTTTCATTTTTAATATACCATGTCTTACCATCTTTGTATTTGCTTTCCAAAGATTGTTTTGTGTGGAAAGTACATGTTTTTGGTGTGTAGATTGTGAGAGTTATGCTTTACGACATCCGGCCAGCGAAAGAGAAAAATACATATAAAACACAACCAAATAAATAAATCACTCTTGATATATCTGTGCTGTTTTTATTTTCTATGATTAATATGATTATTTTTAATGGTCGCAATATGTGCTGTGTGCTCCCACTTACACTGCGGCCTCTCCGTGGGATTTTACCACATTCTTAGGTCATTTCCCACCCCTGCCACCAGGGGGAGATTTTCCTCCCCTAAAGCTTAGCGACTGACAGTGTTCCTGAGAATGCCGGACAGGACATTAGTGACGATGAATAAGAACTTCTCTATCTATTCACATGTATGCATGCTTGGGCCCAAAACCATGTATTGACTCGATGAACAATACTAAGTGATTCCAGTACTAAATCTCCTGAGGTGGATTTGTTAAGTAGCCGGTAAAAGTACATATCCGTGTAATATCTGTAATATCTAATAACTGATTCATTTTGTAATTTCTCATACAGTGTGCAGCTGCGAGGCTTGAATCTCCCTAGAATTAAACGTTACAGCAGAATTAAGATTACGGGTACACAGCATGCATCAAACACCTTAGCATAAACAGTGGGGTTCTCGGGGCGTTGCTCGCCTTCTAACCTGATAAAATGGCCGGGTAAGGGTTGGGGTGACAGGGTTTCTGTGGCTCACTGCCTGCTGTACGTTACGATACTTTAGACTGCGGGGAAGCCATGTGGCGTGTGGGCGTACACAAATTTTCCAACCTTTCAGTTCCTTTGAGGGATTAATTTTTTTTGCTGGTTTTGTTGCTACAGGCGTGCGGCTGCCTAATCACGTCTCACCACTGAACTCTATACGATCTATGCTTCTCACTCATCAAGTCGCCACTTCCTGCTCATCTCCCCTTATGCTGCCTATAGGAGCCTATAGGTAGAAAAAGTTAAATAAAGCATTTGTCCGGACAAGATACTCTTCTATTCGCTCTGAGGCCTGTGGGAACACAAGGGCTTTTTTTCCCTTTTTTTGTTATTTCAACATTGCGTAACATTCTGGTGATTGAACATAAGGATAAGGAACGATATGTACAGAGCAGACTGAAGTTCTGCACACTTTGTACCATTAGCCCTTGGAAAAATCTACCTGTTTTTGCAGGTAGCACCCTTCTCCAGGAATACATTTCAGCCCGAATAAAATGATTCCAGATGGCTACAGATTTAGCCCTGTAGATTTAGATTAAATATGCTTCTATTGTGATTTTAAAAATTATTCACATTTTTTTTTTTACTTCTTTCTTGAACAGTCCTGTACGCATTTTTCTCTTCTGTCATAGCCAAGTTATTTCTTAATATTTTAAAGTTTTGTCGAGACTTTGTCTGTCAACTCCAGTCTATTTCATCACAGTTATGTATGTATTTGTTTATTCATTTAAAAAATTCAATTCAATTAAATTTAAATTCAATTCAACCTTGATTTAATTCTCTGAGAATATCATCCAATGATACCAAGATTTTAAGAAAATGATGGGAACGTCACGGACCGCTCTTTCAGCTGTGATCCGTGGTCCTCCAGAACTGCCCTGCTTCCACTCACAGACAATTACCTGAACTAGGTAAGATGTGCAGATACCACCGGGGCTTTTAATTTAGGATTAAAAACCCACCCTTTTTTACACCACATATATTTAGTGTACTTATGCCATGTAAGACAACATAAATGCCTTTATCTGATTGATATGAGCTATAATTTAGTACCAGGCCCTCTACTTTGGGAGGAAGAAAGTGCAAACCAGGAAGTGCGAGTGCAACACTTTTCTCATCTGGTCGTTTCACAACTGGCCGGATGTTTTTGTTTTGTTTATTTTGTCAGCTGTGTTGATGTCATTCTTCACATTATATACGTACATTATATACGCACTTGCTCTATTTTAAGAGTGGTCTTTTTCTGCATTGCACTCTGCTATGAAAAATACTTACTCAATTTAACTAAAATAAAGTACTGGTTATTATTATTAAACTGTATTTGGTCTTACCGTCCTGTTCAGGGATGGGTGCGGCAAGGTTGTGGTCGATATGCTCCACCATCACTTCTTCGGCAGGATCGGGTGTGGGAATGGCGTCCTCCTCCTCTGAGTTCCCCAGGGGATGCCCCGACGCGGTGGGCAGATCTTCGGCCGGGGGGGAGGCGGTGGGGTCAGGCTGCTCCTCCACTTCTCCCTCTCCGGCTGGCTCCTCCCCTTCAGCAACAGGCCCCTCCCCCTCTGTAACTGGCTCCTCCCCCTCAACTGGAGGCTCCTCGGTGGCCGCCGTGTCCTCCGACTCCGCCCCTTCCTCCTCCGGCCCAGCCTCAGAATCTTCCGGAACCTCCACTGCAGGAGGCACGGGTGTAGCCTGCTCGTCATCGTTCCCGCCTTCTTCTACGGGGACATCGGTCGTGTCTACTGGCATGGGGTCTGCAGGTTCTGCTGGGTCCGCGGGGTCTGCAGGTTCTGCTGGGTCCGCGGGTTCTGCCGCATTGGCGGGATCAGCGGTCGGCGCGTCACCGGGCTGCTCTAACACCTCGCCGTCGGCCGCTGGCTCTGTGGCGGTCTCGGGAGCTGCTTCCTGGTCCTTCTCAGGCGCCTCGGCCACAGAAGCGTCCACGCCGGTCTCCTCAGCCGTATTTTCCTCGTCTGCGATTGGCTCGTCCGCCGGGACTACGGTACCAAGCCAAAACCATACTTCTTACAACCCATAAAAGCAAACTTGTGCACGAAGTCACAGAGAAGCTGTAGTTCGGCCTTAAAAAACCACAATGAATCTCCTTTTAGAAAACGAGAAACTCACAGGGCCTGCTTTACTAAAACCTTTAGTGGGTGCAAAACCATTTAGCACATGCAAAGTCAATAACATGACCAATGATTGGTGCAAAACAAATTCCATGACCAATCATTAGTCATGTTATTGGTTTTGCGTGCGCTAAATGGTTTTGCACCTGCTAAAGGTCTTAGTAAATCAGGCCCACAGTGTACTCACGCATCTCTTTGTGTATTTTCATTTCATCGTTGTTTATTCAGAACATGTTTTGAATAATATAAGGCGAACTCAGCGTTGTCACTTAACTCCATAGTTGTCAGCTAGTGTCTATTTAATTCTGCGTTCAAGACGACTTGGAACGAGTAATAAAAAAAAATGATCCGGCTTGTAAAAAAACAAATTGAAAGGTCGTCGAACTCGGAATTACGAGTCAGAAATTCGGGTATCATTTGAGATCCGATTAATCCGACCTGAGCGCCGGTGACGTCACATCGAGAAAAATGGCGGCATTTGTCGTTTGTGGTAAGAAAGGAAGTGTTTATTTACATTTATGCATATTTTAGTATGTAGCCTAATAATGTGATATGTGTTCGTATAGTTTATGTTTCACGTTCATTATAGCAATATGTCAAATTTAAAAGTTAAAAATGGTAGTTTGCTCAAAAATTTTACATACATTAAATAAGGAAACATTTCAACAACCAACACAGGCTACTAGCTACACGTTACTTACCCGGTTTCACTCGTTTTCAATCCTACCTAACGTTAGCTACAACGAGACATTATTTACTTCACAAAGTTAGGCAAGAAGCAGCTGGATATATTTAAATGGAGTTTCCCGCAGGTATCCATGTTTTTCCCCTGAGAAAACAACGTGCCGTGAACACTGATACGTTTCCCACGGAAATATCCCAGTTCCGAGTTGTCTTCTTGAATGCAGCATTATTCCAGTTGCGGGTGTTACCGAGAGAATGGATTTGCAGAAGAGAAGTACATAATTAATTCAATAAAACCTGATCGAAAGCATGTTTTGTGACCCATTTTTGGTAAAAACATGTCTGCGTATACATTGTTTCCCGTTTTTTAAAAGGAGATTTATTGTGATTTTTGAAGGCCTAACAAGGCTGTGTGCCCAATTGAACCCTGTTGAAACCCACGGAGAAGCTGCGGTTAAAAGGCACATTTCTTGACGACAAAGCTATCAGTGCTATGCAGGATTATAAATATTGGAAAACAACCTTTCAATAAGGTTCGGGTTGAAAAAGGACAAACCTGTGCTTTAAAACCGTCTGTTTCATGTTATTATTATTATATTTTTTAATTGGGCTGTGTACTGTCAAAACTGCCATTGTTTTAGACCTGTGGTATAAGACCTGTGGTATATGATACGGCTTTGCTCTGTGGTTTCTTGTGATGCGTGGTCACATGCAAAAATCACTCATCCGGGTTCATCACATAGAGTTGATAATCAGGCCAGGGTTGGACAAATGGTCACCAAGAACAGCGTTTGGTAGAATATTATATTATATAATATATGGAGATAAAAGAGAACCCTGCTGTACTCGTGTATGTATACAGACTGTGAGAAAATCTTGGGTTTAACTGTTAGGAGACCCGCCCATTAGGGTTTCAATTTACTTGGTGTTGCTATTGTTTTAAAAAAGAGGAACATCCCATCAGATAGGGAACAGTGCTCTCAATAACCCACAGTGACCACACCTTCAGGCAACAGCCCTATGGGATTCTCTGGGCCAACTGTGCAGATCTTTATAATATGTGAACTGGCTCCACAGTGGACTCAGCCAATGGCTTATTATTATTAATAGCCCATGCACATGCTATTACGATTATGCAAATACTTATATTCTTAAATTAAGATATTTAATTCATGTAATACATGCAAATCTATGTGTCTGTGTTGCATTTATTGCAAAAACAGGAAATGGCGCAGTAAAATGTTTTTATCTGGCTTTGTTGACGGATGGTATCTCCTGACAGGCCCGCGGCGGTTCTGTGAGCGCTGTCCCGCTCTGGGCCAGTAAACAAAGAGTGAACCTGCACCCCAGCGCCCCAGCACCTGGGAACCGGTGGGGGGGGAAGGCGTGGCTGGATACAGATGAGATCATTCCGAGCACAGGTGAGCGAGCACCTGGCATTGTCTGGGACAGGTGAGGCGGCTTTTCACGGCACTTTGCACGACTTTGTCCCGTGTTCTGGAACACAATGCCTGACGAGTTTCCCCACCCCGTAAACTGAATCGGAACACAATGCCTGACGAGTTTCCCCACCCCGTAAACTGAATCTTCTCCCACATCACCTGCCTGTCATAGAGAGCTGTGATACATGTGTGGATTCTCCACTCTGCTTTGTGCTTCAGGCGTGCGTTCAGCGTAAGCGCTGTAAGCACAGTGTGTCTCGTCTTGTCGGCCGTTTTCTCAAACGCTTCACACAGGTTGCAGTCTAAGCAACTTTAAGCAACTTTCTAAGTACCTGTAATATTACAACGTTGAATAATTTGTCCGTTTTTTTTGTTTTTGTTGCCTATTTTAATGTCGATTGGGTCAATTCTAGGGGTGTTTCTATGAAGCGAGTAAAACAGGATTTGTAAACGGACACTGCAGAAAAGGTGTTTATTTACCCTGATCCGTGTCGTCCTCCGGATTGGCTGAATCCAGGTTGAATGCTTTAGCACAGTTCTTATCCGACGTATCTGTCACAAGATTGAGAAAGAGTCAATTTATATGCTGTCCACATTCTGTAATATCTCCGTAATCATATGATGTAATATTAAAATATGTCATAAGATTTTAATAAATTACCCATTTTGGAATGAACTACACTCACTGCCTGGCCAAAAAAAAAGTTGCCGTTGCACCCGTCATGCATAGTGCCCACTGTACAAGCCTCTGGAGGCAGTGTTATGATCTGGGGTTGCTTCAATTGGTCAGGTCTAGGCTCAGCAACGTTATGCAGCAATAAAATGAAGTCAGCTGAGTACCTGAATGTACTGAATGACCAGGTTATCCCATCAGTGGGCATATTCCAGGACGACAATGCCAAGATTCATCGGGCTCAAATTGTGAAAGAGTGGATCAGGGAGCATGAGGAATCCTTTTAACACATGAATTAGCCACCAGAGTCCTGACCTTAACCCCATTGAAAGTCTTTGGGATGTGCTGGAGAAGACTTTACGGAATGATTCGACTCTCCTGTCGTCAATACAGGATCTCGGCCAAAGATGAATGCAACTCTGGACGGAAATAAATGTTGTGACGTTGCATAAGGTTGTCGAAACAATGCCACGACGAATGCATGCCGTAATCACAGCTAAAGGCGGTTCAACTAAATATGAGAGTGCGACTTTTTTTTTGGCCAGGCAGTGTAGAACTTAATTTCTTAAAGTTCTAATTACACAAAAATTCCACATATGTGTCCTGCGTTAGTTTAAATATATTAATGAACACACATTTTATCTTTAGAATTGTGCTATTTTAGCAATGGGACTTGTGCTATTTTAGCAACGTATTGACTTCTTTTAAGACATCTGCACAGCCGTTTTATCAGCCAGCAAATGTGCCGTCACCGTATGAGTGAGCAAGATCATCACAACCCAAAAGCCTGCTGTGCCAATGCTCAAGCATTATCTATTATATATGTGGCAATGCTCTTTGTTATTTTAGTTTTTTCTATACAACATATTAGATATAGGAATTGCTTACACGCATACAATACAGTGCAATGCAATTGTGTGGCACTTGGAGTCAAAGCCCTATGTCTCAAAGCTATACTATGTTCAGACAGAACCCTATAATTCAAATCTCTCAAAATGTTTCTGATTGAAATAATAGTACATGTTGAACGCTGAATCTTTGTTGCGAATGTCTACTGAAAAACTTGGTAAGTTACTGACAAACTATACTGAAACACACTTGGTAAGTTACTGACAAACTATACTGAAACACACTTGGTAAGTTACTGACAAACTATACTGAAACACACTTGGTAAGTTACTGACAAACTATACTGAAACACACTTGGTAAGTTACTGACAAACTATACTGAAACACACTTGGTAAGTTACTGACAAACTATACTGAAACACACTTGGTAAGTTACTGACAAACTATACTGAGACACACTTGGTAAGTTACTGACAAACTATACTGAAACACACTTGGTAAGTTACTGACAAACTATACTGAGACACACTTGGTAAGTTACTGACAAACTATACTGAAACACACTTGGTAAGTTACTGACAAACTATACTGAAACACACTTGGTAAGTTACTGACAAACTATACTGAGACACACTTGGTAAGTTACTGACAAACTATACTGAAACACACTTGGTAAGTTACTGACAAACTATACTGAGACACACTTGGTAAGTTACTGACAAACTATACTGAAACACACTTGGTAAGTTACTGACAAACTATACTGAGACACACTTGGTAAGTTACTGACAAACTATACTGAAACACACTTGGTAAGTTACTGACAAACTATACTGAGACACACTTGGTAAGTTACTGACAAACTATACTGAGACACACTTGGTAAGTTACTGACAAACTATACTGAAACACACTTGGTAAGTTACTGACAAACTATACTGAAACACACTTGGTAAGTTACTGACAAACTATACTGAGACACACTTGGTAAGTTACTGACAAACTATACTGAGACACACTTGGTAAGTTACTGACAAACTATACTGAGACACACTTGGTAAGTTACTGACAAACTATACTGAAACACACTTGGTAAGTTACTGACAAACTATACTGAGACACACTTGGTAAGTTACTGACAAACTATACTGAAACACACTTGGTAAGTTACTGACAAACTATACTGAAACACACTTGGTAAGTTACTGACAAACTATACTGAGACACACTTGGTAAGTTACTGACAAACTATACTGAGACACACTTGGTAAGTTACTGACAAACTATACTGAGACACACTTGGTAAGTTACTGACAAACTATACTGAAACACACTTGGTAAGTTACTGACAAACTATACTGAAACACACTTGGTAAGTTACTGACAAACTATACTGAGACACACTTGGTAAGTTACTGACAAACTATACTGAGACACACTTGGTAAGTTACTGACAAACTATACTGAAACACACTTGGTAAGTTACTGACAAACTATACTGAGACACACTTGGTAAGTTACTGACAAACTATACTGAGACACACTTGGTAAGTTACTGACAAACTATACTGAGACACACTTGGTAAGTTACTGACAAACTATACTGAGACACACTTGGTAAGTTACTGACAAACTATACTGAGACACACTTGGTAAGTTACTGACAAACTATACTGAGACACACTTGGTAAGTTACTGACAAACTATACTGAGACACACTTGGTAAGTTACTGACAAACTATACTGAGACACACTTGGTAAGTTACTGACAAACTATACTGAGACACACTTGGTAAGTTACTGACAAACTATACTGAGACACACTTGGTAAGTTACTGACAAACTATACTGAGACACACTTGGTAAGTTACTGACAAACTATACTGAGACACACTTGGTAAGTTACTGACAAACTATACTGAGACACACTTGGTAAGTTACTGACAAACTATACTGAGACACACTTGGTAAGTTACTGACAAACTATACTGAAACACACTTGGTAAGTTACTGACAAACTATACTGAGACACACTTGGTAAGTTACTGACAAACTATACTGAAACACACTTGGTAAGTTACTGACAAACTATACTGAAACACACTTGGTAAGTTACTGACAAACTATACTGAGACACACTTGGTAAGTTACTGACAAACTATACTGAAACACACTTGGTAAGTTACTGACAAACTATACTGAGACACACTTGGTAAGTTACTGACAAACTATACTGAGACACACTTGGTAAGTTACTGACAAACTATACTGAGACACACTTGGTAAGTTACTGACAAACTATACTGAGACACACTTGGTAAGTTACTGACAAACTATACTGAGACACACTTGGTAAGTTACTGACAAACTATACTGAGACACACTTGGTAAGTTACTGACAAACTATACTGAAACACACTTGGTAAGTTACTGACAAACTATACTGAGACACACTTGGTAAGTTACTGACAAACTATACTGAAACACACTTGGTAAGTTACTGACAAACTATACTGAAACACACTTGGTAAGTTACTGACAAACTATACTGAGACACACTTGGTAAGTTACTGACAAACTATACTGAAACACACTTGGTAAGTTACTGACAAACTATACTGAGACACACTTGGTAAGTTACTGACAAACTATACTGAGACACACTTGGTAAGTTACTGACAAACTATACTGAGACACACTTGGTAAGTTACTGACAAACTATACTGAGACACACTTGGTAAGTTACTGACAAACTATACTGAAACACACTTGGTAAGTTACTGACAAACTATACTGAGACACACTTGGTAAGTTACTGACAAACTATACTGAGACACACTTGGTAAGTTACTGACAAACTATACTGAGACACACTTGGTAAGTTACTGACAAACTATACTGAAACACACTTGGTAAGTTACTGACAAACTATACTGAGACACACTTGGTAAGTTACTGACAAACTATACTGAGACACACTTGGTAAGTTACTGACAAACTATACTGAAACACACTTGGTAAGTTACTGACAAACTATACTGAGACACACTTGGTAAGTTACTGACAAACTATACTGAAACACACTTGGTAAGTTACTGACAAACTATACTGAGACACACTTGGTAAGTTACTGACAAACTATACTGAAACACACTTGGTAAGTTACTGACAAACTATACTGAAACACACTTGGTAAGTTACTGACAAACTATACTGAAACACACTTGGTAAAATGGCTGTGAGTTTTTAAAGCTCTTTGTGAAACGTGATCTTAAACCTCATGTTGTGTTCCGGGTCAGTTTGACCTGATTCAATGTTTGACGTCTCCTATAAACCAGTTAACCTTATTTTTTTCATCTTGGCACTATATGATTTTCTCTAAATTGTTGGGATTAAAAGGTAAACACACAATAAATATAATGCTATATTTTCAAAAGTCCTGTACCAACTTTGTATACAAAGGTGCTGTGTGGGGTGATTCTGGTGGCACTTTCCCATTTAGGTTTTAAACTTCACTGACTTTCGCTTATCTCAGGCTCTAAATTTGATATTTTATCACCGATTTTTTATATTTAGGGATAAAAGGCCAGTCAATTTGGAGACACACAAAAGTGTCAAAAAAATTTTCAGTACAAATGTTTTGTGTCAGTTTAAACTTTTGCGGCCAATTTGACCCCAAACATAAAAGCCGTCATTAAATGCAAACACAATATGAGGGCTAAATGTGTGTTAACTTTAAGAATGAGGTCAATGGCCAACAGCCACAGGACAGTCCGTAACCCAGGCAACACGAACGGCTCTCACCTGACGGGTCGAAGCAGTAGGCGTCATACGGCTGGTCCAGCTTCTCGATGTGGAAAAGTATTCCGGTGAGATTGCTCGCACATTTGAGGTGAGCACTTTGCCGGAGTATCGTTGTGTTCTGGTTGCTAATCCAGCCGTACCTGTAAAATAAATGAAAAGATAAAGATGAAAGGATGTTTGTACACATGCCTCGTCATCAGCCATAGGCTGCGTGAGATGTATTGCATCGTAGGCTGCGTGAGATGTATTGCATCGTAGGCTGCGTGAGATGTATTGCATCGTAGGCTGCGTGAGATGTATTGCATCGTAGGCTGCGTGAGATGTATTGCATCGTAGGCTGCGTGAGATTGCATCCACCACATCGTCAAGGCACAACACTGTAGCTGTATCTACACCATCCCGCCTGTGATTTAAACCTGCAAACCTCTGCTTATGCCATTAATGTCTTAATTTCTATGCCATGTTAGTAAAAACACAGTACAGTACATCTATTTGATGCCAGTAGCATTGACATTTGAAAAAAAACAGCGTTCATAAGTTGCAATGTTAGATGACACATTTTAGTGCTTAACAAAAAGGTCTGATTCATGGGGGGGCTTAATGGGGTGAGGGGATGGTGAGGGGTTGGGGTTGGGTGTAAATTTGATTCATACACCAATGGGTGGACTTTTTTTGCAAGCGGGAGGCCTCCCGACCATGACCAAATGGACGTGTTCTGCTATTGTTATGTACAAAACCATGTGATGCAGGATAGCCCGACATGGTCAAAACGAGTATCTCACTATGACTGTGCATTGCAAATGAAAACAAAGTCTATTGATGAGTTCATGCAGGTCAGTGATTGGCAGCACACAATAGCTCCGCCCACACGTCTCACTGTCCAATCGCTGGAGTCTCCCTGGCTGTTGGTCTCACCTGCATGTCTCTAAGCCTTTGGCATGGGCCTCCTTGACCTGCTCCTCATTGGCTAGAACAGTGCTGAGGCTTTGACACCGCTCCTTGGCCTGATCGAACGTCAGGGAATAGCGGGCACTCCCCTCCAAATGGAACACTCCGGCATGGCTGCAGCTCCGGGAATGTACTAATGGACAAAAAATGAGGGGGGGGGGGGCACATTGATCTTGTTACAAACATCCCTGCATACTTCAAGCTTTTATTTCACTTTTATAACAACAAAGGTTACCTGTGTTCCTAACCAACAACAACTACTAATCACTAATCAATAACAGAGTTTATATTTATGTAGTAATGGTAAGATTAAATACCATACCCTATTAATTTCCCAGGCTGGAAAACCTATATTTGTCCATAAACAAATCAATAGTCTATTGTTTTTTTCTTAATTATAGCTAACCTGAAATATGTTTCCTGAATGAATGATTTAGTAACGACTGTACCCTTTAGTGGGTTTACAGAACATGTAAAAAAACAAAACCAACAACAACAAAAAAAACAACGACCCTTTTCATAAATGCTTTGTGCGTCCCAATGTCTGTTCACCCCCCTCACAGGAGAAACGCTGTTCACCCCCCTCACATGAGAAACGCTGTTCACCCCCCTCACAGGAGAAACGCTGTTCACCCCCCTCACATGAGAAACGCTGTTCACCCCCCTCACAGGAGAAACGCTGTTCACCCCCCTCACAGGAGAAACGCTGTTCACCCCCCTCACAGGAGAAACGCTGTTCACCCCCCTCACAGGAGAAACGCTGTTCACCCCCCTCCCAGGAGAAACGCTGTTCACCCCCCTCCCAGGAGAAACGCTGTTCACCCCCCTCACATGAGAAACGCTGTTCACCCCCCTCACAGGAGAAACGCTGTTCACCCCCCTCACAGGAGAAACGCTGTTCACCCCCCTCACAGGAGAAACGCTGTTCACCCCCCTCACAGGCTTTCTTTTTTCTTTCTTTTCTCACTCACATCTACTTATATGTTCATCCCTTTTTCCGTGCCATGTTTAGCTGTTCATTTTTTATTTTTTATTTTCCTACCCACCACCACCAGTACAATTTGTACTATCATGAAAAAAAACCTGTCGAATTTAAGATTTTGTAATTCAGAAAATTCATGTATGAAGGAAATAATTTTCCAACTGTTAATGTCTTGTTATTTATTTGTTCAGATGATTGGAATAATGCAGAAAAGCTGGCTCATTAAAGGTCCCTTTACTAGAATTTCCTGAATGATTTGTTTTAATGAAATGTAATTAGCAAACATCTTTCTTTGTGATTGCTGGAGTTTTTGTGAGGCCCATTCACGACTATAAGCTGAAGCATCCTCGATGTGTTTGGAAGAACGTTGACTCACAGGCTCAACCGCCAATGTGCATGCAGCTAGGCACGGCTTATTTTAATTATAATTAAAATGATTACAATGAAAGCGCTCTGCCAGCTGAGTTAAGCAGCCAATGAACTGGATTTCTGCACACGTTCGCACAGCTGGTGTAGATCCGTGTGGATCGGAACGTCCTGTCAGTAGTGTTATAGAGTCGAGTCACTACACCTCGGGTCCAGATCGAGTCTCGAGTCCCCAGTGTTTGATTCCGACCGAGTCCGAGTCCGAGTCACCAAAGTTGAGTCAGAGTCGAGTCCCCATTACCCAAGTCCAAGTCCGAATCATCAAGGTCCCGTCTACCCCCCACAGATGTTACTGGCAGGGTCAGTGCTGCATTACTGACCAGGGCGGGAGACGGTGCTTCTGGGACCAGTGCGTTCGCTGTACATTTTACACACGTCACTATACAGACCTCCAAAATGGAGCATTTATATAATAACCTATAACGGCCTTTAGAGAATAAGAGGAAATATACAGGAGATCAGGTGTGTGTGTGTGTGTGTCTGAACGTGTGTGTGTGTGTGTGTGTGTGTGTCTGTGTGTGTGTGTATATATGTCTGTGCACAGTATGATTAGAGGCTACAAGGTATGTTTGCTTTTTAAACAAGCAAATATGTTTTGATACTGGCTACATGTTCAGCGTAAACGTTCTTATGCTGGCTAAACAATTTCTATAGCTGGCTCTTCCTTTCGTCAACAGGAAGACGGCTACAGGCTCCTGTAACGGAAAATGTTTCTTTAATGGAAAACATGTTTTTTTTTTACTGAAATGAGAAAATCCACAGACCTGCGGTGTGTACTGATGTCTCTTTTTACTCTTGCTGTATCCTGGGAGTCTGTGGATTCTTTATCTTTACCTTTAGGGTTCGTTGGACTGAAAGTTCAGAAAAAAAACATTCATTTTGCTTGAGGACTGTAAGATGCTGCTGGGTGTCATTGCAGTGGAATCTGGTGTTAATCCATTTGTGCTAAAAGAAAAGGCTACATTCATTTGATTCCTGTTCTTAATTATTAATAATATTAATGTTTCTTCATAACCCTTTTGAGATCCAGGTGAATTCCTTATCAGACCTTTAAGGTTTTTCTACGTTTGTTTCTTTCTGTAGACACATACTCACGGACCTCTTCTCATCTTGTTTTTAGCCAGCCATTTAGCCAGCCATGTGTTCCATACTGTACCAGTGTAATTTACAGCTGAATCTAGTCTCACCCCCCAAATCCCCTTGAGATCCATTCAAATGCAGAGAGGTTATAGTATCGCTTGTAACAGTATCTAAAAATATGATATAGAGAGTCTTTTGATGTTGATGGGTCACAGACTTCAGGAAGTAACAGCATGCAAAGGATATGCGACCAAATATTAAATATGATACTTTAAAAATATGTTAAAACAAAGGGTATGAATACTTATGTAAATTAAAGATTTCAGTTTTCGATTTTTAATGCATTTGCAAAAATTTCTAAAAACATGTTTTCACTTTGTCATTGTGGGCTATTTTGTGTAGAATTTTGAGACAAAAAATTCACTCAATCTATTGTAGAATATGTCTGTAATGTAATAAAACGTGGAGAAGGTGAAAGGGGTGTTCAGACTTTCGGGCTTGACTGTATATATACTATAAAAGTATAATTTCTTTCACCTGGGATTGCATATGACTGCATATATCTTACCCCTCCCTACCTTTCATAAGAGTCGTTGTGTTTGAGTATTTTTCTCAGAGAGAATTACTGTCTGCAATACAAAAATAAGACTAATTCCTAAAGTGATTATCAACATGAAAGTTCAGAATTTATTTAACCTCTTTGACCTCTCTTTCTGTTGCTTAAGCAGACAGCTTTGTTCTTGAAGCCAAAATTCTGGGACGTGTGGGTGTGATACACCGCCATAAATAAATATTTTTATATCGACTCTGCAAAAAAAAAAAAAAAGAAAAACGGCAGAAACTCTAATTTCACACCTTCAGCACCTTTTCCTGCTGGCTGTTTGGCCCAGGCTGAGTGGCTCTCCAGGGTCATGTGACAACATGTGGGCGGGGCCAGAGCAGGATGTGGGTAAATATCATACTTTTTGGGTGTATATCTATTACTATCTATCAGAAAGACTCCAGTGGCTAATCCTATATTCATATACCTTTGACCAAAAACCATGAAGCCTTTACAGCCACGCCCTGAACAGAAGTCATGCGTCCTCCACAGGCTCCCCCTCCCTTATCCGTCCAGTCTTGTTTTTATCAGCTTATCTCAATTTCAGCTTTAATTACATCTTTATCTTAATTAATTAATATTTATCTTCTGGTTTATGTTTCTCTCAGCAACAGGGCAGAGAAAGTTCAGGGATATTACAAAGATGTGCTCCTGTGATGATTTGCATTTTTACAGAGCAATGTCGGGCGACGGATGTGCTAACCGGGTAGATCTAAAGATCACCAGCTATCATCCACTGTGACCTCTTGTAAAAACAGCTCTGCATCATCTCTTGTTATTTAAAAAAGGTATATCTGTCAGCCCTGTAGTCATCCGGAGAGTTTCCGCCCGTCTTTTTCTCCCAGCTTGTTGTTTGTACAAACACAGTTGCCACAGCAACGCAGAGTCATAAGACTGTGAAAAAACACAGCGACGTCTGACCGACTGATGGATCACAAGAATCTAGGCTCATGACTACTTTTGGAGCTCAAACGACGAGGCTTCGGGCAACGCTTGTTTGGGACATTTGTTTGTAGGCTCTTACACCCATAGCTCGCAAGAAATTACAAAGTGTTCCCTTACAGAACAAACAGAAATTGTGTTGTCTATTTGAGACTCTTGCAAAGAGACACCCATTGGATGTTTAAGTTTGATGCATTGGTGGGCTATATTAATAAACTCTTTGTATGATTATCCTGTTCTAATGTGATTGTGTGTGAACATATTCTTACTAATGTACTGCATGTTTTTTAAACCCAAGCGAGTGACTCATTTCTGTCTGATGTGTAGGCTATATACAGTGAGCACAATAATTCATTGGACAGTGACACATTTTTTTTTTTTTTTTTGGTGTCTGTATTGAAGTTTTGAAGATGATGACGTTGAAGTGCAGACTGTCAGCTTTAATTTGAGGGTGTTTTCATTCATATCGGATGAACCGTTTGGAAATTATAGAACATTTTGTACATAGTCCCCCCCCCCATTTTCGGGCATCAAAAAATATTATATAGTTTAACAAAATGCAGAATAAAGTCATAATTTTTCATATTTGGTCACATATTCTTTGCACTTCCTGATGTCTGTGACCCAACAACATCAAAATACTTTTGATATCTTATTTTCTGGTACTCTTACAAGTGATACTATAACTTCTCTGCATTTGAATGGATCTCTATGGGAATTGGGGGGTGGGACTAGATTCAGCTGTAAATTACACTGGAACAGTATGAAATACATGGTTGGCTAAATGGCTATAAGTCATCAAGGGTCTGAGGTATCAAATGAGCCTCAAATTATAGCTGACAGTCTGCACTTCAACGTCATTGTCATTGTATCCTTTCAAACTGAAAGTGCTAGAGTACAAAACCAAAATAACAAAACGTGTCACTATCCAATCAATTATGGTGCTCACTGTATATATACAGTCAAGCCGGAAAGTCTGAATACCCCTTTCACCTTCTCCACGTTTTATTACATTACAGACATATTCTACAATAGATTGAGTTCATTTTTTGTCTCAAAATTCTACACAAAATAGCCCACAATGACAAAGTGAAAACATGTTTTTAGAAATTTTTGCAAATGTATTAAAAAATTGAAAACTGAAATCTCTCATTTGCATAAGTATTCATACCCTTTGCTTTAACATATTTTTAAAGTATCATATTTAATATTTGGTCGCATATCCTTTGCATGCTGTTACTTCCTGAAGTCTGTGACCAATCAACATCAAAAGACTCTCGATATCTTATTTCCAGGTACTGTTACAAGCGATACTATAAGCTCTCTGCATTTGAATGGATCTCTATGGGAATTGGGGGTGAGACTAGATTCAGCTGTAACTTACACTGGTACAGTATGGAACACATGGCTGGCTAAATGGCTGTAAGTCATCAAGGGTCTGAGCTATCGAGCCCCAAACCATCACTCTGTTGCCAGATATGGAGTAGATGTGGATGGATCACTGCAAGGGTTATTTCTCCTGACTCATTTTCCTATAGAACTCTATGGGGGAAAAAGTCAGGAGGAACAACCCTTAAAGGGATCCATCCGTTTTATGGGCTATTTTGTGGAGAATTTTGAGACAAAAAATTCACTCAATCTATTGTAGAATATGTCTGTAATGTAATAAAACGTGGAGAAGGTGAAAGGGGTATTCAGACGTTCCGGCTTGACTGTGTGTATATATATATATATATATAACTCGTTATAACTCCAGTTCTCACCATCTCACCACACCCTGATCATGACCCAGTCTGTGTCCTTGCATTTCTAATTTCTATCTCTGAATCTCTGATCTGTGCGTGGTGAGCCTGAAGCTAGCTGTGTTTAGCCCCCCCCCTAAGTAAACAGCTGAAGTTTGAGTTGATTGCCATGGTTTTGTGACCCACAGTAGAAGTTGTTTTTATGTCAGACAGACACGGTCTATTGGGCAGCGTCAGGCTTGTAAAACGCCATTGGACGCCAGCCAGCAGGAAAACCACTGAGAGATGTACTGGCACTCATGGCACGACGCTAATGCTAAGCGAATGCGTGCTCTGTTCTACTGAACAGACCCTTCTCAAGACTAAGGCCTGATGGGAAAAGTGTGAACAGAGATTCTGTGTTAATCTCTCTCTGTGCTGTCATAGGCACAGTCAGTGACTAAGCTGAGTGACCCTCGCACATATTTTTATATTTTTTGCAATGTTTCTTGTAGCAGCATCTGCAATGGCTTTGTGGTAAATTCCACTGAGTTGACACATCCAAATGGGGTGACTGTCCAAGTATATTGTACAGGGTAGTTTGTGCTGATCTATATTGTACGGGGTAGTTTGTGCTGATCTATATTGTACGGGGTAGTTTGTGCTGATCTATATTGTACGGGGTAGTTTGTGCTGATCTATATTGTACGGGGTAGTTTGCGCTGATCTATATTGTACGGGGTAGTTTGTGCTGATCTATATTGTACGGGGTAGTTTGTGCTGATCTATATTGTACGGGGTAGTTTGTGCTGATCTATATTGTACGGGGTAGTTTGCGCTGATCTATATTGTACGGGGTAGTTTGTGCTGATCTATATTGTACGGGGTAGTTTGCGCTGATCTATATTGTACGGGGTAGTTTGTGCTGATCTATATTGTACGGGTAGTTTGTGCTGATCTATATTGTACGGGGTAGTTTGTGTTGATCTATATTGTACGGGGTAGTTTGTGCTGATCTATATTGTACGGGGTAGTTTGTGCTGATCTTCCTTCCTTGTCCAAGGGAGGGGAAATACTACTGACCTGAAATACACTACATTTGCTTGGTGGTGCATTGAGCCTTCTCACAGAAATCCTGATCAAGCTCGGGGTATATTTGTGTTTCACAGTCATTGTCGGTCTCACTTCGCCACGTTTCAGTGCGAGAACACACACAGTCTGGAGCGTTAGACAATTAGGGCCACTGTCAGATGAGGCCCCGTATTTAATATAACTTAAATCAAGGCCCTGTGTTTCACTTTGCTTTAATCACCCCAAGAAGCCGACCGTGACTGAGTCAGGCTAACAAAAACAGCGCTGTTTCTTTCTGAACAAGGACAAATGAATGCAAACTGCAAACACATTTTTGGGCAAATGATACTGATGAGTGACTGCTTTGAGACTCATTAAAAATGCAGTCGGCCCCTGTTTTAGGAAATCGAGTGACACTCGAAAGAGAGAATAAAAAAAGAACAACATCTGCCTTTCCTGCTCAAGTGAAGTCTTCAAAGCCGGTGTTTTTCCCCCCCGAATGTTGTACAGGAAGCAGTCTGGGCCAGAATGACCTCCGTTCTGACAGACATGGATCCCAAAATGGGGAGGATTGAATGCTGCTTTTTCCAATCCCAGACACCCCCTGTCGCCCTTGCACTAGATCACACTTTTATTGGCCATTTATTAAGTCTGCAGGACCCCCCTGTGAAACTAACGGCGATGCAACTCGCGAGAGGAAGGAGGGCCGTGAGGCGGGGCTGCCAACCGGCCACACCAAAGCCACTGATCTCACTTCCCCCCCCCCCCCCTCTTCTGCCACACGCACGCATGTACACACACACACACACACACACATACACACATACACACATACACACCACACACCACACACACACACACACACACCTAACCCTAACCTCTCTCTTTCTCTCTGATACCCTTTTTCCACCAAGCAAGTTTGAGGGCCGGTTCGGAGCCAGTGCCTAATTTTGAACCAGTTCTTCGCTTTTCGATAGCAAAAGAACCAACTCTCCGCCAGGAAAACTGGTTCCAGAGCGGCACCAACACTTAGCTGGTCCAGAACCAAGAACCGCTTACATCAGGGGCTGGGGGCGGGATTATCATGACCAACCAAGACCAACGAAAAGCCAGGAGCAACACTAGAGCTGCGATGTAGTCCGCCTTTGTTGTTGCTGTGCTTGAAGTTGGCGCTAGCATTGCTGGGAAAGCAGAGACGTATACAGACGTATACAGTGACGTAATGACGTGGCTTTCTAGCCCGTGGAAAAGCAAACCGGTTCTTAGAAGGTTCACAAGTTGAACCAACTGCGAACCGGCACTAGCACCAGCCCAGAAGCAGAACTAAGTTAGTGTTGGTGGAAAGGGGGTATTAGTGTGGATGACTCTCCGTAGCACAGTCATGATAAACTCTCGTAGTGACAGTGTGGAGTCACTCTGGACTGGTCTGGGCATTTTGACCCGTTGCACGTAAACCTTTATTCAGTCTAATAGTGAGTTTGCTTGATCTTTGGCTTCCAGACAAATTACCGCCATCACTTATTATCCCCATCGCTTTGCCTTTGACTTTTTTGTTTCTGAAACAACGTCACCTGCTTAGAAGCTGCTGAAAAAAGGCGGTATGCAAGAAAAGAAACAAACAAAAGAAAGAAAGGAACAAAACAAAATTAAAAAAATGGCCTCAATTTGTCACTTGGAGTTGAGGAGGAAAAGCGCGTTTCAGGATCACGTCTCCGTCTCCGTCTCCCATCATAAAGCGCTCTTATGGGTTTCTGCCTTTTGTTGGCTCCTCCGCCACTGGTTGCCTGTCCCCAGCGCGATAACGTTTCCGACCGCACGTGACCTCCAGGTGTCCATCACAACGTCAACCCTGTTTATCATTAGTCTGGTTCCCCTGCGCTTCGTTGCCGTGCACACTGTTGCCGTGTGCACTGTTGCTGAGTGCGCCGTGTCTGGCCCTTGCAGTTTCTGGGGCGGGCTGGGGGCTGGGGGCTGGGGGGGCTGGGGTGGGCGGGGCACCTGAAACGTGAGAGCCCTTCGCTCAGACGAACCCACCCAGCCGTAACACCTGAGGTTCTTTGTGTTCCCGCTGCGATTGTTTCTGAGAGAGCAGGCGTACAAACAGCACTTCTTTTTAAACACTCACATGTCTTTCTCCCCTCGTATTCAGTCCAATCCCTTTTTCATGCCTTTCAAATCTCATGCGAGGTTATCTTTTTTTTTTTTGAAGGGGATAAAGTTTAAACCATTTTTTTAAAGAAAAATGAGAAAAAATCATCAATCTCTCATGTCCTTAGCATTTTGACATTTTGGACATTATGAAAACAACCTCAAGATAATTTCCTGTGCTGGCAGATACTGATCGTAGGGTTTTGGGAGTTTTTAGTTTGCGCAGCTTGTCAGTTGCATTCGTGGCCTGTGAGCATTATTGTGCTCTTCAGAACAGCCATGGCCACAAAGGGGTCTGTGTATATGAAGAGGTGGGGGTGGGGGGGGAGGGCTTGCATTAAAAGGCTCTAAAATGTAATCGATAGCGTCATTGGAATTCTGGGCAATACAGTAGACCTGATAAGTGAGCGGGCTTTTTGCTGCTCAGATCCATTTTAATACAGTGCTGAGGGGCTGTGCTGTGCTGGGGGGTGGGGGTGTGTGTGTGTGGGGGGGGGGGGGAGGGGGTACCGTTAACTGCAGGGATGCTGCAGCACTAGGACGACTCTGGAATAAGGGGAGGGTTTTAGGAATTCCGTCAGAGTAACTCCGGGGGGCTCATGTGGTGTTGGGGGGCCCACAGCGTGCACATGTGTCCGGACCGGTTGTATCGCAGGTTTCCTTGCTCCTCCCCATCCTGGCAAGAGTCCGCCTATTCATCCCCTTTTCCCGGTCCACAGGGGCGCTGCCGCCCCTCACCTTGAAACACGATACCCCGTCCTGCTGGAACCCCACTGACCAATCGGACGCAGAGCTAGAACCCCATCAGCCAATCAGACAGAAAGCTGGAACCCCGTTGGCCAATCGGAGCAGGTGATTGGAGGCCCCAAGAGGCCCTCTGAATGGCGCTTTGTCCCCACGGCGATCGACTCAGGCTGTTTTTAAAAGGCAAGCCAGACCGGAATCCGCCAACTTGTCTTAAGCAAACTGAGGAACAAGCATTTAAAACCTGCCATAAACATGGCGGGCCAAGTTTCTCCTGTTTCCTGTAACGTGAGCAGGGATTTGGGAGGCCTCTTTTGGGCGCAGGCGGATGAATGGGTCGGAGCGTCGGCACTCCTGTGCGAGAGCGCGCTCCAGGTGTGAAAGGGAACGTTTCGGGAGGCTTTCCAACTTCCTCTCAGATACTTATTCAGGCTGCTAATTGGTGGTGATATTTTCTTGCTAAAGTAACACTTCAAATAAACCCAATTATAATTACCCATGTCTACGCAGAGCCCAGTTCTGGATATAACCTGGTGCTTCAAAGAAGAAATGTTCTTCAGTCTTGGGTTCAAAGGCCTTTTTAAATTTGCATAACCACCAGACAACTATGGGCTGGACACCCAATTATTTATGTTTCAGGCATGCGCAGACAATCTTCTGCCATGTTTTTTTCATATCACACTGACACCACTCGAGATATCAGCTGAGTGTCTACAGTAACTGACTGCTTGACAGTTAGATTACCAAGGCCAACACAAGTAAGGCAAGGAGTACTTTAAATAGCCACTCTTTCACCAAAAAACACCCCACCTTATCCATCTGCACACACACACACACACACACACACACACACACACACACACACACACACACACACACACACACACACTACCCCAAAGATCCCCCTTCTTTGCATGTAAACCCTGTAGATTTACAGCTGCACTTGGGGTAGGCTTTGGCAAAGAGCCACGGACAGAGGACGAGCCTCCCTCTCTCCTCACCACCATAAGGGCGAGAGAGACAAACCCCAACCTGTTTGAGTCCTCACACATCCCTCTCTATAGAGACAGAGAGAGAGAGAGACAAACCCCAACCTGTTTGAGTCAGCACACATCCCTCTCTATAGAGACAGAGAGAGAGAGAGAGAGAGAGACATTTGAATTGAAGCACATTTTAATTGAATTGAGAGACAAACCCCAATTGAATTGAGAGACAAACCCCAACCTGTTTGAGTCAGCACACATCTCTCTATAGAGAAAGAGAGAGAGACAAACCCCAACCTGTTTGAGTCAGCACACATCCCTCTCTATAGAGAAAGAGAGAGAGAGAGAGAGAGACAAACCCCAACCTGTTTGAGTCAGCACACATCTCTCTATAGAGAAAGAGAGAGAGAGAGACAAACCCCAACCTGTTTGAGTCAGCACACATCTCTCTATAGAGAGAGAGAGCACAGTTTGCTGTGAGAGAGAGGGACAGACAGAAACACACATACAGCCAGACAAAGGCACATTCTAAGAGAAAGCGCATTACACAGACATAAAGACAAAGAGCAAGATAAAGTAATATATAAAGAGAGGGAAGGAGAGAGGGAATGAGAAAGAATGAAAGAGAGAAGGAGTGAGAGAATAGGAGAAAAGGTTGAATGATGACTTTTCTTTGTGCTATGGCAGGACCACGAGGCAGAAGGGATCGCAGAGAGGCAGAGAGGCGGGAATAAGAGTTTTGCAGCATTTTACGCTTCATTGATTAACACAGAGAATTAAAAGCAGAGAGTAGGCATCGCGTCAGGTGCTGGTGTAATGACAAAAATCCTGAGGATAATACAACTCATCTTCCCGCTCTCTCTCTCTCTCTCTCTCTCTCTCTCTTCTTTGTGTCTGCTCTGCCAGACCCCAGTGGCGTTTGCAGCAGACTTATACACTCCCCCGTCTGCGCCCGAGCACGCTGTTCCCACCGCTACCCGCTACTACCGCCATCGGCCACTGATTCATTCTCCAGCCAGCATGGCTGCCCCTCTTCTCTCTCTAATCATTTAACAGTGTTAACATCCTGCTCTCCAATCTCACACACACACACACAGCCGCCAGCCCAGACCAGACTCCTGCCAGACCCCGACACATCGGCTGCGAGACGTCGTAAAAAACAAAGAAAAGGACTTGCCAGCCCCAGAGAGGCTGAAAGAGAGCGCGTGTGTGTAAGAGAGAGAGAGAGAAACACACGCACACGGAGCGCTCACCTTGAGCTGAGCCCGTTCTGCAGGAGGCCAGTAATCCGAAAGTGACCCCGAGAAGTAGCACCCACATCTTTCAGCACGGAGTCCGCCGGTGAGCGAGAGGAGGAGGAGGAAGAGGAGGAGGAGGAGGCGCAGGGGTATCTTCTGTGTGTCCGCTCTAGCTCCAGTGGGGGGAGAGTTGCTGTGTTCGCTTGGAGCTTTGAAGACGAGGCAGACTTTGCCCAACTTTTTTATATTGTGTGTGTGAGAGGTACACACCAGTGGCTACTGACACATACAGGGGGGAGAGAGGGTGGTGCATTTACGATCACACCCTTCTTCTCTCTCGCTCTCTCTCTCTCTCCCTCCCTCTCCTCCCCTCTACACACCCCCTCCTCTCTCTCTTTTTCAGTCTTGCTCTCTCTCCTTCGCTTTCCTGTCTCTGACAGTTTCAGTCTCTACGCTATGTGATTTTCTTTAAAAGTGCTGTTTTTTTTGTTTGTTAGGTTATCATTTATTTTTTTCTCTTTCTCTTTCTCTCTCTCTCTTGCTCTTTCCCTGTCTCAACATTCTGGCTGGATAACAGTGTGGGTCACATGGTGAACTCCAGTGTCATCTGGTTGAACAGGTCGCATCACTACAGAGCTGATGAGAACATAAGCAAGCTTCCCTTTTCCTATTGTTCCACACACACACACACACACACACACATGCATACACACACGTGCACACACACATACAAACACATGCACGCAAACACACATACACACACACACGTTGTATTATCACACTACTTTCTCGTGAGAGGGGAAATAGTGAGGTTTACCTTTCACAGCACAAAAGAGCCATCTTTGTTCCTTTGTGAAAACAAGACAAAAGTAAGATGGGAGTTTCACCTGTCGCTTCACCCGTATGCTTGAACCAAGTCCTGCTGTCAGCAGTTTGTGGAACTTCAAGCTTTTCTAACCCATTAAAAAAAAATGTATCACTGGTCACTAAAACTTCATACCTGTGAGATGAAATAACAACTTCAGTCCACCTTTCTAATATACCGTGGCAAAAAATGGCCTACTTTTCAGTGTTTCATACAAAAACACCGCTATACAAATAAACTTGACTTGACATAGTTTGAATCGACTGGAGACAGACCAGAGTCTGATCCTAATCCACACAACAAAAAGAAAACTCCCATCTGTTTCCTATTTTGTACCATAAACTCAATTAGTACAGTCTCAGATATAACCAGCAGAATGACAGTCATTACCCATGATTAAGTGCAGTGGTTATATAATGTACAGCTGATAATATAGAAGAGTGCATTGTTAAAGTGTGTCAAAACTAATTGTTTGCAGAAAAAGTCATGATATCCGATGTCCATAAGTAACTCCTTTCTCCACTGAGAAATACCCAAAAAGGAATAAGCAAGAGCCTGTTTATCCTCACCCAATATGAAAAATAACATAGAATGAACAGGTTAGAGGGGCATTTGAACGTTAGCTTACTTCTCATGCATGGACCTGCTAGACATTTGAATGGCTCAAAGAGTCCTCGGCTAAACGTGACTCAACACAATCGTTGAATTCTATTCTTCCTCGTGGTTGTGACAATTCCTGACGGACAAACAAAACGGGAAGAACCAATCACGTTTCTTTCCCAGAGAACCTGTAGGGGAAGGGAAAAGAGAAGGATTCTGGGAGTTGCCTGGATCCAACAAAACCTGATGACACTCGATACGAACATTCTTTGCTTCTCCTTGGAGCAATCATCCTTCATTTGAGGATCGGCACTGTCATGCATGCTGCCTTCTTAGATAAGAGCTGCCGGGGCAGAGCGAGGATCTGGGCGCTGGATCCAGGGTCGCGTTACACGCTTCCAGATCGCAGCCTCATGTCCAGCACTGTGCATGCTTGCCCACAGTGAACAGGCACACATAATCATTAACATGGATATTATTTATGTATTTAACCTTTTATCTAACCAGGTAAAAGTGATTAAGAACAAATCAATGTTCTCATCTTTGAGATGTTGTCTCGTTGACAGCACTGGTACAAAACGCGTGGACTGAAATCAAATGGAATCAGTACATAGACAACAGTGGTATGGGGAGCTAGCAGGTGCATTGTTGAGTGAGTAAATGTGTTCTGAAAAAGTTTTCTAAAAGAGTTTTTGGGGGTCTTGAGGTTCAGATTGGATTGTTGGGTGTTCCAGTCATGGCCAGCAAAGAAGTGGAAGGAGTTATGACCAATGGTTGTTTAGGTTTTGGAGGATAGCCAGTGTGACTATATCTATCTATATATCTATCCATCGATTAACACAAACACACACACACACACATATATATATGCATATATATATATATACACACACACACATTTGAAGTCAGAAGTTTACATACACTTAGGTTGAATTCATTAAAACTCATTTTTAACCACTCCACAGATTTCATGTTAGCAAACTATAGTGTTGGCAAGTCAGTTGGACATCTACTTTGTGCATTACACAAGTAATGTTTTCAACAATTGTTTACAGACAGATTATTTCACTTTTAATTCACTATATCACAATTCCAGTGGGTCAGAAGTTTACATACACTAAGTTGACTGTGTCTTTAAATTTTTCATATTTGGTCGCATATTCTTTGGCTTTGCATGCCATGACTTCCTGATGTCTGTGACCCAACAACATCAAAAGACTCTTGATATCTTATTTTCTGGTACTCTTACAAGCGATACTATAACGTCTCTGCATTTGAATGGATCACTGTGGGAATTGGGGGGTGGGACTTGATTAAGGTGTAAATTACACGGGAATACTATGGAACACATGGTTGGCTATATGTCTAAGTCATCAAGGGTCTGAGGTATCAAACAAGTCTCAAACTATCACTCTGCTGCCAGATATGCAGTAGATATGGATAGATCACTTTAAGTGTTGTTTCTCTTTACTTATTTTCCTATTGAGCTCTATGGATGTGATCCATCCACTGCATATCTGGCAGCAGAGTGATGGTTTGAGGCTCATTTGATACCTCAGACTCTTGATGACTTACAGACATTTAACCAACTATGTGTTCCATACTGTTCCCATGTAATTTACATCTTAATCTTGTCCCAATTCCCATAGAGATCCATTCAAATGCAGAGAGATTACAGTATCACTTCTAAGAGTACCTGAAAATAATATATCAGGAGTTTTTTGATGTTGTTGGGTCACAGACATCAGGAAGTCATGACATGCAAAGGATATGCAACCAAATATGAATTATGATAACTTTATTATAGTTTATGTTAATTTGTCCAATTACCTTTGGTCCTCTAAAATGGGGGGGGACTATGTATAGAAATGGCTACAATTGCTACACCGTTCGCCCGATATGGACGTAAAAACCGTCAAATTCAGGCTGAAAGCCTGCACTTTAAAGTGACGGTCAAGAAAAATACGTAATATGCTTATAACAACGTTATTTATGGCTATTAATGTATGTATTGAGCACCAGTAAAGCACGAGGAATAAATTCCATTGCAATCTCGTTAAATTTAAGTCTATATCTCTTTATTCCTGTATGCTGAAAAAAAGGGTGGAGTCGAAATGGGTCCATGGCGTACACATCAAAACTCAACCAATATATACTTTGATTTCATTACATAACTCCTCCCACAGTTTGAGGCGACTAAAACCATCCTGTTCCACTAAGAGATCCTGTCTGAAATCTGAACCAAACGCTTGTTTTGTTTGCCCTTGAGAATAGTTGTCCGCGTTATCAGCATTTGGATTTGGAATAGTTAGTTAGCTAAAGTGTTTATTTTTTCCCGCTCTCCTTATCCCTATACCAATTGTATCCCTCTCCCAATCTTTCACCTTTTTATCCATCCCTCCGTGGTGCTAGCTAGTAACATTAGCTTGCTCCTTGCACAGCTCGGCATGGAAACAAACTAATCACTCACGCGTCGTTTTTACTTGGTGCACTGCTCATTCTTCAGATAATATATCAAAAATAATAGATAGTTAAGATTTTGCCAAATAAACCATGCCTTGGAAATGGTTTTGTCGAATTGTTCAGTGGCTGGTTACAGTAACAAAAATACGACGAGAACCATTATCCACCAATTTTCATTCGATTAGCAACCAAAATGAATGAATGGGCCTTTAAATAGATTTTAAAATTATTTAATGATTTGTGTGGAACATGCATGTGGTGAAATGTCGCCTTGCAATTTAGCTTGCTTTAAATAGACTAACGTTAGATCAAACGGTTGCAATACTCTGCTTAGTGTTTAAGTTAACTTCACTTTGATTGCGAGCTTGCGTGTGATATTTATCTCTTGATAGCAGCCGCACTGTATTTTACTTTGAATTGATTGCATTAATTCCTTGCCGGATTCAAACCACAGAACTGTATAAAAACAGTTCTGTGGTTCAAACATGTAGGGCTGGATGACGTCGATGGCACTCGGGTTGAGGGCGTGGATTTAGACCACACCCCTACAATCCAGAGTCCTTTCAAGACTGAGTTTATTAGCTGATTTTAAGATGTATATTAATATACCTACTCACATTTTTTTGAAAAGATATTCAGTGGGTGTGTAGTGGATACATCCCTCTGTGATATTTTGTGGTTATTTGGAGTTTTTAGAATCCCTTAACCTCATAGTCACTGTTCCATTCCAAATGCAATGTGCTGGAATACAGAGCCAAAACAACAAAAATTGTGTCACTGTCCAAATACCTATGAACCTGACTGTATATATAAATATATAATAGCATATTTTTTTAAGAATTAATTTTATGATCATTATTGTTTGAAGAGTATGACCTGGGGAAGCAGATTTGAAATCAGAGGTCACTGAACAGGTCACACTTTGGGAAAAGCTCTGGTGTAAACAATGCTATGATTCCACGAAGATAAATCCACCGTATGCAGAAAACGTGCAGCATTCCACTCAAGTCTCGCATAATCTCATACATGGTCTGATTTATTATAATATTTCTTTTTTTTAAATGTTTTTGGACAATTCATAAAAATGTAACCATGATGTTAATATTTCACCGGTTTGACCTTCATCAGAAAAAGCAGTTCTGATGAAGGTCAGATTGTGCTGAAAAAAAAAGCAAATGTTAATATCTAAAAAAAAAAAATTGTTTAACACAGGGGCCAATGCTGTATCACAGGGGCCAATGCTGTTTCACAGGGGCCAATGCTGTATCACAGGGGCCAATGCTGTATCACAGGGGCCAATGCTGTATCACAGGGGCCAATGCTGTATCACAGGGGCCAATGCTGTATCACAGGGGCCAATGCTGTTTCACAGGGGCCAATGCTGTATCACAGGGGCCAATGCTGTATCACAGGGGCCAATGCTGTTTCACAGGGGCCAATGCTGTATCACAGGGGCCAATGCTGTATCACAGGGGCCAATGCTGTATCACAGGGGCCAATGTTGTATCACAGGGGCCAATGCTGTATCACAGGGGCCAATGCTGTATCACAGGGGCCAATGTTGTATCGCAGGGGCCAATGCTGTATCGCAGGGGCCAATGCTGTATCGCAGGGGCCAATGCTGTATCGCAGGGGCCAATGTTGTATCGCAGGGGCCAATGCTGTATCGCAGGGGCCAATGTTGTATCGCAGGGGCCAATGCTGTATCGCAGGGGCCAATGTTGTATCGCAGGGGCCAATGCTGTATCGCAGGGGCCAATGCTGTATCGCAGGGGCCAATGTTGTATCGCAGGGGCCAATGCTGTATCACAGGGGCCAATGCTGTATCACAGGGGCCAATGTTGTATCACAGGGGAAAATGCTGTATCACATTGGCCAATGTTGTATCACAGGGGCCAATGTTGTATAACAAGTAAAAAATCCTCTTGCGGAAGAGAGCAAGTCTGTGAGCTCATCAGGTTGAGAACAGATGTGTATCTAAAGCCCACATTGGACATTCTCATATTCAAAGCCATAGGCCCAACACTGGGGATTAAATGTGGTTTGCCTGGGTTAGCTCCAAAGTCCCAGTGCTCAGAGAGCCTATTTTCTCCCTGGGAACTGCCTGGGGGAGGGCTGTGACTATGCTGTGACTACAAGCCCTCCTGCACCTCCCTGTTTCTCCTGGCGCCTCCCAGCACCTACACATATCTTCCTGTGCCCCCTACACCTCCCTGCCCAGACTCTTCCCTCATCTTCCTGTTTCACTTCCTGTTTCTGTGTTGTCATGGAAACAACATTTAGTTCTGAGTGTATCTCTTCTACAGAGGTTTGATCTTTAGAGACAAACAAGGAACATACCCATACTCACCCACCCCCTCCACAAACACACACGCGCACACACACACACACACACACAATGCTACACATTGGTGGTGGTTGAGGCGAGTTTCCCCCTCATCATTGTAAAGCGCTTTCAGTGTGAGAAAGGCGCTATATAAATGCCAGGCATTATCATTATTATTAAGCACACACACACACACACACACCTTTTGTACCTTTTTTGTTGCAAAGATGAATTCATGAGGAACAAAGTGAAGACGTTAGAAGAAGCAACAGCAGAAATGTATATCAGAATGTCTGTTGGTCTGTGGGAGTTTATCAGATTGGACATCATTTATTAAAGTGAGAAGAGTTTGTTAGTGGAAATATGGGCTGTGTTAATTATGAACTGCATGTACATCACGGACAAACAGCAGCCCTTAAACCCCACTTGTGCTTCTTCATTTACTGTGTTTCATCTCTCATACATTCCTACCATTTTTCTAGTGTCAGTTGAGCCCTGTGCATAATCACTCAGTGTTATTTAGTCACTCTGTGGAGTACAAAGCATGTCCTACTTCCCTCTCTCCAGATATAATATTGACCTGCTCGCGTCTGTCAGCCTATTCCCCTATTCTCTTCAAGGTTAGCTTTGACTTTTGTGCAATATTTGTTGTTGGCGATGAAAGTCCTTTTAAGCACATGTATATTTTCTCTCTCTCTCACACACACGGCGATTGAACACCAGGCCATGTTGACACCAGTGACCTGTGGCAGGCTACGAAACTAAGAAAAGTGAACTGCAACATGAATCTGTTGACACATTTTCCCCAGCATGAGATAGTGAGATAAAGCATATATTTAATATGGTTGTGACAACAACCTTTCATCTCATAGGCAGAATGTGCTCTTGCTTTTGTTTTAACCCCCTTTAGACATTTAGTGAATGGATGGCATGTTTGACACCTGTCTCTGTCCACAAGAAAGTTTCTAACAACAAATAGCACTATTTATCCATTTTGGTTTAACAAACAATGAGAAAAAAGAGTGATCAGCCTTTTCTTTTGAAGGCGCATGTTTACGAAGGTGAACGGAAAATATCCTGAGATAAACAAATGCCCAGAAAAAATGCAATGCTTTCTCTTTCTTCTTCTTTTTTTCCATCCTGTCATCAAATAAGCACAGAGGAGGAGGAGAGGAAGTGACCTGTTGCAGGAGGGTGTGCTGTTAGCCCCCAGCGACACTTTCTGCAGAACTGACAACCAAATCGGTGTCAGAAGAGGTGTGGCATGGTGTGGGGATTTTCCACACTTTCAACGTTGAATGTTTGGTATGACCGCACGACCGATATCAGATCCTGGGGACATCTGTGGGTTTAGTCGCAGAGCCTAAGGTGTCGATTAAATGACTCATAAACTACCAGACCAGGAATCGTATCTTATTTTTAAACATGGCAGATAAAACTCCTAACAAACTCTTCAATGCACACTTAAATTGCATGTAGATCATATCATGTTTTACAACGGCAGTTCTCCATCATGCAAATATACAACCCTCATTCGACATGGTTCCAGATCAAATTCCAAAACCTATTATCTTTCCACCTGGTCAGTTCTAAAATCAATACATCATTGCAGGTGATTAAAGATAAAGTTCACTTTCTGGAGTTTAAAAAAATATATTATTTATGTTTCAGTGCATGTTTCTATTGGCCCAGACAGTTGTAGATGAAAGATACTTTAGACATTACGTCTTGGGGTTTTTTTTAAGTGAAGGGATTTAAAAAAAGAAAAAAAAAGAAAGTTATTTAATTTTATTTTTGGTTGGAACTATTTCCTATGGCACAGGCCCTCTAGGAAAGCAGTCTGTCTGTGGAACTGCTCTGATCACTGACCTGGTAAAATATCTTTTAAGCAAAATAACGTTATCCACCTTGCTCTCTCGAGTTGATTTGCACACACTTCTTGTGATTCAGAAAAATGTTAAACCATATGTAAAATTCAAAACAACAGAACAGTTAGTAGCTTATGGCTGGTTTCTGTGGTGGCAGCATGAGAGGCTCAGGCTAGCTTCAGAGACAGAGCGAGTAAGTAAGAGTAAGAAATCTCGCATTGCACAAGACTGTTGTAACGGTAGTTCGAACTTTCAATTTGCCTTCGGTTGCTAGCAAATTTATGCCAAAATGTTAAGTCAATGGACAATTCATTTCTGGTATCGTAGAATTCTAAAGGTTTATTTAAAAACTGTACAATAAACAAAAATGCCATCAAAAATGCCATCAAAAATGCCATTAGTCCATGTCACGCCCGACATATCGCTATGTCTACTTTAGCGATTGGAGTTGTAGAATTTGAGCTAGGTCGTTGGGAAAAAAGGTCTTAATCTAAATGCTAATTTTTTAATGTACTTAATTGTATGAAAACGGCTTAACAAATCTTTCCCATATGTGTTCATATGTACATTTTCTCGAAATATGACATGACATGGCTGTGAACACGGCTGCTTTGGAGTTACTGGAAGCACACTTCCTTCCTTTAAACCGCAAAGGCCACTGTACAAGCCGTTATAAAACTAGCAGGTCATAGAACAGCTCTGTACGTATTTAAATATTCTTCATCACACACACAACCTGTCTGGGCAAATCAAAAAACATACACTGAAACTGAATATTTAAAACTGAAACTGAATATCTCTTCAAAAGATTGAAAGAGAAGGGAACACACAAGTTGAAACAGTTTGGAGTGTTTGAAGTTTTTTTTTTTAAAGCATTACCCATTAAATTTGTGACTCAGCAGCTAGCCTGGGCCCAGAGACAGGCGCTGGGTCTTTTCCCTGCCTGTGATTAATCAGTGGATACAGGCGTGCGGAAAGCCAGCCGGTTGTGACCTGTCACGGTCAAGGGCCCTGTGCTGAAGTGGAATTTCCCAACCGAAGACCAAATTCCTGATGCGTGACACATGGGACCTTTTCACTGTGACACATCAGACTGAAGCCATCAGTGCTGCCTGGGGATGGATCTGGGGGTGGGACAGGTGCAATCTCATCTCACATCAGAACGTCAGGGAGGAGAGAGGCAGACCCACACTCTTGCGGCATGGTTAGAATTGTGGGTTAGTGAAACTGGCCTAGAGGGTTGCAAGCTTGAATCTGGCGATTGTTGAGACAGGTGCAAAGTAAACTGCTTTTTGAAAATATTGACCTACTGTATATAAATTTAACTATATAATTATATTGAACTATATAAATCTACAACACATGTCTTTACCCACTACAGAACATATATATTTATCATATTATCCATTTATATACAACAATGTAAATGGCTAATTTGATAGAAAATATATACAGTCAAGCCGGAAAGTCTGCACACTCCTTTCACCTTCTCCACGTTTTATTACGTTACAGACTTATACTACAATAGATTGAGTTAATTTTTTGTCTCAAAATTCTACACAAAATAGCCCATAATGATAAAGTGAAAACAGGTTTTTAGACATTTGTGCTAATTTATTACAAATCAAAATGTTAAATATCATATGTACACAAGTGTGCACACCCTTTGATATGACACCCAAAAGTGAGCTGAGGTGCATTTTGTTTCCACTGATACTGAGATGTTTCTACAACTTAATTGGAGTCCACCTGTGATAAATTCAATTGATTGGACATGATTGGGGATCGCCAACACCTGCCGCCTATATAAGGTCCCACAGTTGGCAGTGCATGTCAGAGCAAACTCCAAGCCATGGGGTCAAAGGAATTATCTGCAGACCTCAGAAACAGGATTGTGTCAAGGCATAGATCTGGAGAAGGGTACGAAAAAATCTCTGCAGCTTTACAGGTCCCAAAGAGCACAGTGGCCACCATCATTCGTAAATGGAAGAAGTTTGGAACCACCAAGAATCTTCCTAGACCTGGCCGCCTGGCCAAACTGAGCAATCGGGGAAGACGGGCCTTGGCCAGGGAGGTGAGCAGGAACCCGAGGGTCACTCTGACAGAGCTCCAGCGTATCCTTGTGGAGATGGGAGAACCCTTCAGAAGATCAACCATCCAGGCAGCACTCCACCATCAGGCCTTTATGGTAGAGTGGCCAGACGGAAGGCCCTCCTTAGTAAAAGGCACATCACAGCCCGCTTGGAGTTTGCCAAAAGGCACCTAGAGGACTCTCAAACCATGAGAATCAAGATTCTCTGGTCTGATGAAACCAAAATTGAACTTTTTGGCCTGAATACCAAGCGTCACGTCTGGAGGAAACCAGGCACTGCTCATCACCTGGCTAATACCATCCCTACAGTGAAGCATGGCGGTGGCAGCATCATGATGTGGGTTTTTCAGCAGTGGGAATGGGGTGACTAGTCCTGATAGAGGGAAAGAAGAATGCAGCTAAGTACACAGAGATCCTTGAAGAAAACCTGCTCCAGAGCGCTCTGGACCTCAGACTGGGGCAAAGGTTTACCTTCCAACATGACAACGACCCGAAGCACACAGAACAAAGGAATGGCTTCGGAGAAAGTCTGTGCATGTCGTTGAGTGGCCCAGCCAGAGCCCAGACCTGAATCCAATTGAACATCTGTGGAAAGAGCTGAAAATGGCTGTGTACCGACACTCCCCATCCAACCTGATGGAGCTTACAAGGATATGCCAAGAGGAATGGGCAAAAATGTCCAGAAACAAGTGTGCCAAGCTCGTAGCTTCTTTCCCAAGACGCCTTGAAGCTGTAATCGCTGCCAAAGGTGCAGCAACCAAGTATTAGGCTAAGGGTGTGTACAGATATGTAACCCCTAAATAACCTATTTTTGTCAGTAAAATAAAATTGCATATTTTCTAAAAACCTGTTTTCACTTCGTCATTATTGGCTATTGTGTGTAGATGTTTGAGGCAAAAAATGAACTCAATCTATTGTAGTATAAGTCTGTAACGTAATAAAATGTGGAGAAAGGGGTGTGCACACTTTCCGGCTTGACTGTATATTGTGTAGTGGACGTAGATGAGTGGTATACATGAGCCCCATCTAGAATGAAAAGGGTGTAAATATACAGGTATACAAAGGAATTGTATCTTATAGAATAAAAAACCATAAACACAAAGAATATTTGGGATTGGCTAAGTGACTCAGTCGGTTAAGACACCGCCATGGATGAGCCCCGCAGTCTCAGATCGAATCCGGACGGCACCAGTGTCGACTGTGGCCGGTAGCTCAATTGTACGTGGCTCAGGGTATGGGAGGGTTCAGGCGTGTTAAGGGTCAGTGTTTCTTCGCTCTCGAGTGACCCTCGCTGGTCAATCGGGCGCCCGTAGTCTGTATGTCACAGCGGTGTAGGAAAGGTCTTCCTCCTGACTCGGCGAGCTCAGCTGTAGTTTGCGGTGGGGAAAGAAGCAGCTGGTGAGACCAGTGTTTCAGAGGAGAACCACGGATGTCTACATGTCTCTCCCAAATCAGCAGTGGGGTTCATGCATGAACATGGCTGCGGTTGCAGACAATATCCAAATTAGGCTGGGAATTGGACATGATCAGCGTTATGGATAGTATTATAGTATTAGTAGCCAATCAATTAGCAGTTGGGCCCATTGGCTTCTGCCTGCTGTTTGTCAGCCTCTGTGATTCTGTGAGGTGAAAATAAAAGGTTTCATCTTCATTTCTGTCTTCTCTTCCCCAGATTTTTCCATTTTTCTCTCAATTTGGTAGCCAATGTAATTAAATTCCCTCCGTGTAGCAACCGCTAAAAAGCCGACCTCTCAGCCGGTAGTAGGAAAGAGGCCTCGTCCTCTTCAGGGTGCGACTGCTCAAGCTCCTGACCGTGATTCCAACTCGCGCAGGGGCGTCTTATTCTCTCCAAGTCCCTCCCCTCCCCCCGGGAGCAGCCGCCAATTGCCACTCCCTCAATGCACCGGCCATACTCGGATCTGGCAGGACCGGGGATCGAACCCCCGATCCTCGGGACGCAACTACACAAACAAAGTCTGCGCTTTTAGTGCTACACCACCGCGGTGGCCGCTGTTCTCCTCTTTAAGCGCTATAACCCTAACCGCTGCACCACCACGGTGGCCGCTCTTTCAGCTCTTGCTCACAGATACCGAGCAGCATATCAACTGCTGAGGGTGGATACAGAGTGCAGTTTCCTGTGGTGAAGGAGAAACCACTTCTCACCACACAAGTGGGTTCATTTACTTCTGCCCTGCGTGTGCGTGTGTGTGTGTGTGTGTGTGAGAGGTCTGTGCTCTCTGGCTAGCGAGTCCACACGTGTCACAGCAGCTCTCCTGATTGGAGTGGGTAACGTGTGAATCCAGTGAAAGGGAGAGGATGCAGGGTAAGGGAGAGTGGGGGCGGGGTTGCAGGCGCGAAGGGCGGAACTGCCGAATCCCGGGCTAACGGGATCTTTGCTTTTCAGCTAACGAGGTAGCGGAACCCAACAACAGGCCTTTGAGTATGAGTTCGAGCTGCGTCAGAAAGCATGACCAGTCTGGAGGCGGCTTTGTGCTGCAATAACAATCAGGTATGCTGTTGGTTTTGGGTTTGTGGGGGCTGGGGGGTGTCCTGTTGAGTTTGGGCTCTGGGTTGGGGGGCGGGGGAGGGGGGGTTGGTGTCAGCAGTGGTCTGGCGTGGTGCAGCTCAGCTGACCCGGGATCTGAGTTGTATCTCCACGCTGGAACCTGCCCCATTGCTGATTGGCCGGGGTGTTAGCGTAACGACGCGCCCCTCACTGGAGGCCATGTGCTGTCATCCTCATGTGACTCACACGCACGCACTCGCACGCACACTCGCACGCACACACACACTCACAGACTCACAAATGCACAAACAAAAGCACAAAAGAAGGGTTGTGGAGATGCTTTCATACATCATGAAAAGACACAAAACAACAAATAAAAAAAAGAGTGAATGGCTTCTTCTGTTGCTCTCAAAGCTCCCTGCAGTTCTGCCAGCTTTAGCACTCTTCTAGAATGGAACGTACCATTCACAGTTCTGCTGGAGCAGGGTTGCAACAGACGCCGTGCTGGAAAGGTGGAGCAGACAGAGATCTGGGCTAAGACTCTCTCTCTCTTTTTGACAGAAGCTCCACTCTGCAGGAGGAAGGAAGTTCCCTTTCTAACACAGGAAAGACTTGAGCTTGTGCAAAAAAAGTCAAGATAAAAAATAGATATATGGTGAAAGGTGGAAGCCAAGAGCTTGTGATAACATCCCAGAAATCACACTGTGTGTGTGTGCGTTTGTAATCTTAAAACCTACATTTTCGAGGGGAAATATGAAAAACTGTCCATTACAGCAACACCAACCACAGAAGGTAAACTAGTAACATAATGCTGCTGGCTTATAGACATACTTGGCATGTCCAACCTAACTCTCCCTGGGCTTTTGTCTTCTCTTTAAAACCCACTTTAAGCCCACGTCTGCACTCCCAGGACCCAAGCACCCACCTCTGACACGCCCATGACCACGCCCCTCAGGCACCTCTCCACCAATCCCAACAATATTATTTTTTATTACACTGTTTAAATCAGGATTTTGCTCGATTAGATCTAAAGCCTCACTGGCAGAGTGGTCATCTTCTATGACGATGGTGTCTTTGCTGCTCCACGCACAGATTCTACGCCCTACGCGCACGTGAGAGGATTAGAAAGATCTTGGTTAAAATAAACTGAGCCCAAAAGCAAGGAGATCCTTACTGTAGATTAACAGCAGAGATGAGCTACAGTGAGCTTCTCTGAGCCATCAACCTTAGAATAAACAGCCAATTTCCTGTGCTAATAGTCGGAAATATAATGAGCTTCCTTACAAATGCATCTGCACACACACACAGGCATAAACACAAACATACACACACTCCAGTGCACCCACATACATGCACACACACACAGTTGGCAGAGGGGTGGAGAGATCAGCGAAACAGTGGGTTTATATCGATGAGCTGCTGGCTCTGATTGAAAAAGCCAATGACCTCTGAACCGGCGTTTCCCATGCAGAGAAGCCAAGGCTTTCACACTGAATGTACCACGTCTGTCTCAGACATGTCTGTGTGGCCGTTCGTCTCTCTCTCTCTCTCTCTCCCTTCCCTCAACACCTTCCAGCCCTGCGGTTACTAGGATACGGGTGAAACGGGGGGCAGAACAGTGGGTACGCTGTTGCCAGCTGCTGCGAGATGCCAGATGCACCCCCCTCTCCCCAACCGCCAACTGCTAACCGCTAAAAGCGCACATCCTTTCTCCGCTACCAAAGCAACGGCTGAAGCCTGAAGTGAAAAGTGTACAGGATGTTCCCTCCGCACACATATTTAACGCGCGGCGTGGAGACCGGCCGAGATGCTGACATGTTCCGCCGGACAAAACCGACCAATCGCGTGACGGCTGGGAGGGGTGGAGGGGGGTTAACGTGGGGGTGAGGGAGAAGTGGAGGCTCTGCTCTTCTGCGGGGTGGAGACGTTGTTTCTGTGAGAGGCCAGAAGCACTGCTTAGGTTCGAATCACTTGAACACAGATTTATACCCTTACATTCCCTATCATTAATACATAAACATCTCATCTGAATTTAATATTTAGACTTGCAAGAGTTCACCATATAAAACACTGAGACAACACAGTTATTTCTGTATGTGAACAGACCTGTACCTTTGTATCTTTTATTGACACTGAGGGAAAAAAAACTCTGAGATGGCTACCTTGAAAGGGAGCGACTGACAGACACTTTATTTATCCACAGCGAGAAATTAGTGTGCCAACTTGCAGCTCTAAACATAAATATAAATGGCATAGATACATAAACTAATAATAATAGAAAGAAAGAAATGATAGGATTCCTGGCCATTGAGTCTGACTGAGCAGAGTCTGGGTATCGCGCTGTAATCACTTACAGCAACACGCAAGATAAGGCCAGCATGCACATGAGTATACTGGATCACGCATGGATACGCATGCTGGATGTTACGCATCTTAGCTGTTCAATAAGCAGATCGCTTGTGGGTTATCTTGTGTCCCTACCTGCAGGAGCACAACAGTTAGTCGGCGGTGCTTTAATGGGGCTCAAACTAAACGGTTCTTCGGTAGACTAACGGCAACGCGTGCAGGTAAACGGTCTCCGTCCATCCTCAGTCCCAGGATATAACCGTTTTTAGACCCCCCCTACCCCCCCCTGCAGGAGAGATCACAGTGTCACACCTTGTCATGGCTCACGCGCTCTACACGCTACGTACATAAGCACACGTGTGTGTCGACATGGGCATCAGCCGAAACCAGCTGCATGGTAAACGTTTGTTCTCTACATGCTTGCAGCGTGAGTAACAGCTGTCTGTCTAAGGGCGGAGCCAAGCTGGGCTGTCCACTAGCTTATTTTAATTGGCACATAGACAATTATTTTCATGCATTAGATACTCATTAAGTCACCAAAATAAAATTGGATAAGTACATTTCCTGTGCATCTCTTCCTTCGTTCTCTATAAAAACACAAACACACATTTAATGACCGATTCCCTCCCACCCCCAGCACACACACACACACACAGTTCTTCTCTTTGCACAAAAGAGGAAAAATGCAACGTACTGTTAGTTTTTGCAATTGATTTTATTGACGCGGCTGGACATTCGGCTTTTAAATAACTTAGGACAAAGGACAGAATGTTGGTAAGTAATCACAAATGATGACAGTCAGTTCTTTTCTCAGTGGAATTGTTTAGGGTCTAAATGGCAGAATGCTACAGCAGACCATCGTAACATTTAAGAGGGACTTCAGTGTACGGTAATGAGAAAAGTTTCACGATCCTCTAATATTTTTATGGGGTTGCTATGGGAGTTGTTGGGTTACATTTAGTCCAGTGTAGACGCAACAGGAAATACAAAATGCGTTTCACTGGAACTAACGCAGCAGCCACAGCAGATTCAAATGTACATATTATCGAGATCTCTTCAAAAAAACAAATAATAATAATTATAAAAAATAAAAAAGGGGGGTGGTGGCAGGCTTAGTGTAAAGCAGCCATCTTAAACAGGTGAACACGCCCATACTCCTGCATATTAATCAGTAACACTGCCTAGACTCCTCCCCCTCTATCTCTCTTCTCCTGTCTTCCATCTCCTCCTCCTCCTTCTCTCTCTCTCTCTCTCTCTCTCGCTCTCTCTAAGCCAGTGCCATGCGTTGCGGTTTCTCCAGGTTGGCCCGGAACTTATCCAGGAAGCGGGATGCCAGCTCGTCGTCTACGAGACGCCCGTCGCTGGACAGGGTGACGGTCATGAGCTCCTGCCGGCAGAGGCCGTCCTGGGCGGGGTCCACCGGGGGGCGCAGCTCAGCCCGGGATCGTCCCACAGCCAGGATGCAGGCTTGCGGAGGGTTGATGACGGCGCTGAACCCGCTGATGCCAAACATTCCCAGGTTGGAGACGCTGTGGAGGAGAGACGCATGTCAGCATGATCCCTCAGGGACATGAGCGACGATGACATCATACAGCATGATCCTTTAGGGACATGAGCGACGATGACATCATACTGATACTACTACTAATGCTGCTACAACAAAATAATAATAATATATTTGAATTCTTCATAAGAGTGAGGACAGCTATTATTAATCTTAATAATAATATTGTTGATATTAATATTGTTCTTATTGTTTGATTAGCAGACAACCTTAAGTTATACCTAACCTACTGTATATATTGACAGAGGTAATCACTGTCCAGAATTGGCTCCTTGCACAAACACTTCCGCATTCCACTTAATGCTGCTTCAGAATTTCCAGTATGGTCAGTCATTATTTGAAAATAACGGCGCCATTTTATGCTAATTTATGTGTTTGCAGGCGCTTCCAAAGATGTAAATTAACAATGTTAATTGCATGCAAGACAGCATACCATAAGACACCATACCATAAGATGGAAAAGGGATTTAACATGCATTGTCCTACATAAATGACTGTAAAGGAAAGTACAGTTATGCAATAGCTAACCTTAGCTTCTCATAACCTTAGCTGGTTAGCTAACATACACGCAGAGACACAGATAACGTTAGCATTACGATCTTCATCCAATGCTGGGTACACTATCCAGTATCTGGTTAATTTCATTGTAACGTTATATAAACTGAAAAACAGTTTAATTTCTGTTGCTTTAAACAGTTTAACGGCTCTGCCGTTTTAAGTCTCTTAGCCAGCTTGTTAGAGAACTTACATAAAGTAAAGGATGAAAGGGGAAAGCAGCACGATTTAAAAGCGGAAGTGCGTCTTACAAATGTGACTACTTACACAGATTATTGTCAGTGATGACATTTTCTTAGAAACGGGACGTGCTATTTTCATAGAAAACACATTAAATTTAAAACATGGATGGCTTCACTTACAGCATGCAGGCTTCCCCATGTACAATTAAATGCAGGAAGTGGTTCATTAACTGCTTGCCTGAAGCATACCACAGCCTTGTATCAATTGCAGGCATCAATCCAGATTCCAGACAGCAGTTGGTGAGAGGTTTGATGTGAATGAAGTAGCAGGAAGAATATATAGAAGAAATCTGCATCGGCTACTGGCATGCAAACGGAGACCGGCTCACTTTATTTATCCTCTCTCTCACTCTCTTGCTCTCCGGCACACAAATTCGATCTGTCTTTAAATGGCCCCATTACCTCTGATGAGGTAAAAAAAAATTTAAAGGTCTCCCTTCCCCCCTCACTGAAATGAATGCCGCTATAGGCTAATTTATGCAAGTGGGTGTCTTTGCACATCTAACAGTGAGGGTGTCCAAAGGGACATCGATCTCCACTTTTGTAACACATTAACTGTACATAGATGTGTGAGCATTTTTCACATACGTGTTTTATGTGGTGTGACAGGTTTTATACAGAGCAGGGCAAACCGTTTCGGGTGGTGAAATTTATGTGATTGAGGTTTTTGAATTCTACGTACAGAAATGTTGACCATGTGAGCCAGGCAAATATCTATGATTAGGCTATATGCAGCAGATACAGATTTAGCAGTATTTAAAAACCCTTGGGCTCTGCAGGTCACCTTGCGTAAGAGTACAAACTCAGTGAATGTACAATCCCTTCTACTGAATGGGGGGCTTTGTGTGGGCAGTCTGGCTTGATCCACGTAAGGGAGTCAAATTTCATGTAAATAATCGAATCCATTTTGGGCTCAGTTGGTTAAAACATTGGCTGGTGCCTGTAGTCCAGAACAAGAGCCGATCCGTTTCAGGATTTTGTGCTAACCTCTGCTCTTAATTATTTCATTCGCTCCATCTTATCTTGATCTGACATTTGTATAAGACTGCAAGTGTATCCTAAAGATCTTACTGTGCTCAAGTATCGGAGAGAACCGGCGTAGTTTATAGAGCCGTCCCGTCACTAAAACTAAGGTAATTGGCTAGAAGCAAGCAGACCGTACCCCCAGGACCAGAGTTGTGCACCTCTGCTACCGCCAAATCCATTCTTCTGTGCGCGGGTGCGAATTGCCGTGATTCAAAACGGTAATTATCGGTATTTTATATTTTCAAGCGGGGGGGCGGCAAGCTCCGTAGGCGGGAAAAACACTGCAGATATTTCTGCCCCGAGAGAGTGAGGACTCATGAGCTAGCATACAATATCAATGACTCGCAGATTTGGACCAATCACTGTGCTTTGTTGTGGAGAGAAAAACATTTTGATTTGTAAAAGCAAGTCACTAGGGGTGTAACGGTACGCAAAAGTCACGGTTCGGTATGTACCTCGGTTATAAAATCACGGTTCGGTATGTTTTCGGTACAGCGGAAAAAATAAATGCAAAACATAAAAGTTATAAACTTGTAAACAGTGGCTAATTGGCCATCATTTCCTGAACAAAGGAAGGCACATATCTTTCTTTCTTAAAAGCTATGGCGTTTGTTATTGCTTTTGCCTGGTCTGAATTAGTGGAGGCAGCTTAAATGCCATGGGGAGCTGGGTTTTCACTCCACTCTGTTTTTCCTTCTGCCGGTTCGCCATACTGACGAGGCTGGGCTGTGCTAACCCTGCATTCGCTTATGGTCGGAGATCAGATGTGGGAAATGCATTCACGGTGCACAACTGGGGACTTGGCGTCATGCACGCCCTTCGCAGGGAAGTTTTGACTATAAGTTTTGACTATTCATTCGGTTCGCAATGCGCACCGAACCGAAAGCCATGTACCGAACTGTTCGGTACGAATACGTCACTGATTGACACTCATTTTCACAGTGAGTCTCACCATGTGTATTATGGGATTAAGAGGGTCAAAGTTCAAAGTTGCCTACAGTTGTCAGTGAGAGGTACACCTCTCCTTAAAATGGTGCTCGAATATCTGCTGAAACACATGTATAAACTCCACACCCCGCAGATCAGAGGAAATGCCACTGGCCAAAGCAGAACATGTTTAGCGACCCAATGTATCATTGTGGGTTTATGTTTAAATCTGATTCAAAGCCGAGGCATTAGTGTGTACTATATGTGATGGAGCGGGAGTATTTACCTGAAAGAACCGCCCTGGTATTCCTCAGGGAGGAGTTTTCCTTCTCTTGCCTTCTGGGCCAGTGCCTGAGTTTGGGAAGCAAACACACACATGTGCAAGTGAACTGCAGTGCGACACTTTCTGTGCATTCCCACACCATCCATTCTCACCGTTCATTTAATTCTGTCCATTCTAACCAGTGTTTCCCCTACCATAGACATTAGCCCATTTCATACTGTCCATTCTAACCAGTGTTTCCCCTACCATAGACATTAGCCCATTTCATTCTGTCCATTCTAACCAGTGTTTCTCCTACCATAGACATTAGCCCATTTCTTTCTGTCCATTCTAACCAGTGTTTCCCCTACCATAGACATTAGCCCATTTAATTCTGTCCATTCTAACCAGTATTTCACCTACCATAGACATTAGCCCATTTCATACTGTCCATTCTAACCAGTGTTTCCCCTACCATAGACATTAGCCCATTTCATTCTGTCCATTCTAACCAGTGTTTCCCCTACCATAGACATTAGCCCATTTCATTCTGTCCATTCTAACCAGTGTTTCTCCTACCATAGACATTAGCCCATTTCTTTCTGTCCATTCTAACCAGTGTTTCCCCTACCATAGACATTAGCCCATTTCATTCTGTCCATTCTAACCAGTGTTTCCCCTACCATAGACATTAGCCCATTTCATACTGTCCATTCTAACCAGTATTTCCCCTACCATAGACATTAGCCCATTTCACTCTGTCCATTCTAACCAGTGTTTACACTACCATAGACATTAGCCCATTTCATTCTGTCCATTCTAACCAGTGTTTCCTCTACCATAGACATTAGCCCATTTCATACTGTCCATTCTAACCAGTGTTTCTCCTACCATAGACATTAGCCCATTTCATTCTGTCCATTCTAACCAGTGTTTCCCCTACCATAGACATTAGCCCATTTCACACTATCCATTCTAACCAGTGTTTCCTCTACCATAGACATTAGCCCATTTAATTCTGTCCATTCTAACCAGTGTTTCCACTACCATAGACATTAGCCCATTTCATTCTGTCCATTCTAACCAGTGTTTCCCCTACCATAGACATTAGCCCATTTCATTCTGTCCATTCTAACCAGTATTTCACCTACCATAGACATTAGCCCATTTCATACTGTCCATTCTAACCAGTGTTTCCCCTACCATAGACATTAGCCCATTTCATACTGTCCATTCTAACCAGTATTTCCCCTACCATAGACATTAGCCCATTTCATTCTGTCCATTCTAACCAGTGTTTACACTACCATAGACATTAGCCCATTTCATTCTGTCCATTCTAACCAGTGTTTACACTACCATAGACATTAGCCCATTTCATACTGTCCATTCTAACCAGTGTTTCCTCTACCATAGACATTAGCCCATTTCATTCTGTCCATTCTAACCAGTGTTTCCTCTACCATAGACATTAGCCCATTTAATTCTGTCCATTCTAACCAGTGTTTCCTCTACCATAGACATTAGCCCATTTCATTCTGTACATTCTAACCAGTGTTTCCTCTACCATAGACATTAGCCCATTTAATTCTGTCCATTCTAACCAGTGTTTCTCCTACCATAGACATTCACCCATTTCATTCTGTCCATTCTAACCAGTGTTTCCTCTACCATAGGCATTAGCCCATTTCATTCTGTCCATTCTAACCAGTGTTTCCCCTACCATAGACATTAGCCCATTTCATTCTGTCCATTCTAACCAGTGTTTCCCCTACCATAGACATTAGCCCACTAATTGTGAGCAGCCGCCCACTAATCGCTGATCCCACCATTAACAGTTTCTAGTAGGGATGGGAACTGGGAAAATACACCAAAATAAAGCGTTTACACATTGTGTAAATGGCAAGGTTGGGGAGATCTGCTGCATTTCAATTTAAACCGACGCGCTACCCAAACTAGAGCAAAGATGTGCTTTCAAATACCAAGTTGGAAAAGCAGCCACAGTGCAAACTTCTAAAAAGCAGGTACTGTGGCCTAGTGAGTGCAAATCACAAAGAAATACCACACGATGAGTAGAGAACAGAACAGACAACTTCAAATGCGTTCACAGGGTACAACGGTGTTGGGTTTACTGACTCTTTAAATAAAGAAATAAAAAAACAGGCAAAATATTAACACAGCAAGCCTTTGTCTTTAACAGGATAACATTGAAACAGTCTATTCCTTGTAGATGGTGGCCAGAACACAAACATTAAAATATGTTCATACTTGAATGTCAAAAGTACAATGAACAGGCTATCCCCATTGAACTCCTCTTTTTTAAGCCGATCTTTTAACATCTGTGCTTAATATGTTTTCATAGAGTACCAGTAAGCATAAGACTGAGGGATATTATAAGCAGTGAATAAACATAAACTTGAAGCTGAGGTTTCGCAACTTGAGTGTTGAGTTTTTGAAACCTATACTTATACTGAAACCACACCATCCAACAGGTGGATCTACATTCATTTAACAACTGGTACTGGGGATGGGTTAAGTGGTTCTGCCTGAGGTGTGTGTGTGTGTGTGTGTGTGTGCTCCTATCAATGCAATCTATGATTAAATAAGAAAAAAATACTCTCCAAAAATCTAGCACTATATCAGCAAAAACACTCAACCACAGCAATCTACCGCTATATCAGCAAAAACACTACCACAGCAATCTACCGCTATATCAGCAAAAACACTACCACAGCAATCTACCGCTATATCAGCAAAACCACTCCCACAGCAATCTACCGCTATATCAGCAAAAACACTACCACAGCAATCTACCGCTATATCAGCAAAAACACTACCACAGCAATCTACCGCTATATCAGCAAAAACACTACCACAGCAATCTACCGCTATATCAGCAAAAACACTACCACAGCAATCTACCGCTATATCAGCAAAAACACTACCACAGCAATCTACCGCTATATCAGCAAAAACACTACCACAGCAATCTACCGCTATATCAGCAAAAACACTTCCACAGCAATCTACCGCTATATCAGCAAAAACAATACCACAGTAATCTACCGCTATATCAGCAAAAACACTCCCACAGCAATCTACCGCTATATCAGCAAAAACACTTCCACAGCAATCTCCCGCTATATCAGCAAAAACAATACCACAGTAATCTACCGCTATATCAGCAAAAACACTTCCACAGCAATCTACCGCTATATCAGCAAAAACACGACCACAGAAATCTACCGCTATATCAGCAAAAACACTCCCACAGCAATCTACCGCTATATCAGCAAAAACACTTCCACAGCAATCTCCCGCTATATCAGCAAAAACAATACCACAGTAATCTCCCGCTATATCAGCAAAAACACTTCCACAGCAATCTACCGCTATATCAGCAAAAACACGACCACAGAAATCTATCACTATATCAGCAAAAACACTTCCACAGCAATCTACCGCTATATCAGCAAAAACACGACCACAGAAATCTATCACTATATCAGCAAAAACACGACCACAGAAATCTATCACTATATCAGCAAAAACACTTCCACAGCAATCTACCGCTATATCAGCAAAAACACGACCACAGAAATCTATCACTATATCAGCAAAAACACGACCACAGAAATCTATCACTATATCAGCAAAAACACTACCACAGCAATCTACCACAACATCAGCAAAAGCATTGACAAAACAACAGTTCACAATACCAGCTGTGTAATTGCTGCAGGTCTGGATTACACACACGCACACACGCACACACAGTAATCCATCACTCAAAAACCCAAATGGAAAAACAGGTTTTTCATCCTCACTGCTAAACTGCATCCATTTGGAACATTAAGGCTGAAAGTGAATCTGCAAGATATCAGGTGTCTCAGGTGAGCAAGCTGCAGCGTGGAGCTCTAACCCTAATCTCCCCCCGAATCAAAGGTTTATTCCCACCGTGTGAAAACACATCGCACATCTCATTCCCCCACCCTCAGAAAAAACAAGTTAATGTACGAGTCGGAGACAAGTAATAGTCCCCTTTTCATATTCACTGAACCTTACTGAAATCTGAACACATTACAGATGTCAGGGAACATAACTGATGGTGATTTTCATATTCGTGCTCAAAAAATTATTCATTACAAATCCCCAGGCAACACAAGCCCTGAATCATATATGAAATATGTGTGTATTTTATCAGATACCTGAAGAGCCCACCTGTGTGGCAGGTGCTTAAGAGATTTTAACAGGGGCCCTCTAGGCATCCAAGTCCAGGCTTGAAGCAGTGCTGGCTGCTCTCTAATAGGCTGGGTATTGGCAGGTAAATCACCATACGCATTCCGATATGGGAGTCACGATACGACACAAATCCTGATACGACACAGATCCCGATATAATACACATAGGAAAGTAGCGATTAGGGATGGGTATTTTTACAATTTTAGGGTTGGTGGTTAGATCCCCGGCTCCTCCTGTCCACATGTCGAAGTGTCCTTGGGCAAGACACTGAACCCCAAATTGCTCCCAATGAGCAGGCTAGCGCCTTGCATGGTGGCTGCCGCCATTGGTGTATGAATGTGTGTGTGAAAGGGTGAGTGAGAGGCCATTGTAAAGCGTTTTGGATAAAGGCGCTATATAAGTGCAGTCCATTTACGCACGCACGCACACAGTACTGCAGTATTTCAGGCTTACAGTCAAGCTTTGTGACATATAATGGAAAGCCATAAAGATAAGCGAAAATCATTATGTTTCAAAGAGGACTTTTACACTGATACATAGTACAAGTACACATACAGAACAATAGCGTTCAGGAAAGCTGAATAACTGCATTGGCACAAATTCATTTCGATAACTTCGGGGAACTGGTTTGTAGATATTAATATTTACATAGTTGTAACATAATACTATTTTAAATATTATATCATACTACATCCTACCATATTTAGATTTGTCTTGGTTGATTTGTACAGCTCTTATGTATGTTACAGTATATGTGACTATATCGATTGCGTGGCTATATAGCAAACCACTGCATTACAGCATTAAGCTACATTCATGAAGCAGACGCTTTTATTCACAGTGAAGTGCAGTGTAGGAGAACATAAGTGCATCCAACAGAGTTATGTGGTTATTTGACTGACAATTTAACCATTCCAGCCAGCCAGTGTATGCTGTTATCATTAAAACACTTGATTTAACAAGACCTTTAGCGTTTGCAAAACCTTTTTAACCAATAACATGACCAATGAGTGGCTTATTTGTTATTAGTTTTGCATGTGATAAATTATTTTTCACACACTAAAGGTCTTAGTAAATCAGGCCCTAAATTTAGGTTAACTATGCCAACAAAAAAACAAATACAGTCATCCATAAAAAACAAGCCATCTATAACATTACGTGGCGCTGTAATGGCGACATGTAGTCCAGCTGTCTCTCGTGTTCATGTTTGTTCATTTTGATGTATTTTGTTGTGTCGGGCTTTTGTCTTTGTTTTTTTCATGCGCTGTGTGTCTGTAGTGGGACGGGGGGGCGGGCTGGAGATTTTTCAGGGCACTCCTGCTGCTCGTTTTGATAATATTGACGGATTGTCTAGTCGGGATAATTTTGTTTGTGATCGTCACCATGGAGACGCATTCGCAACATATGCTCGGGAATGTCCGTTGGATCTGCAGCCACGAAGTTTACCATCGCTCTTCACCGGAGTTGAAGATGCCAGGACTGATCGAGGACTGCAGGCAATCTTTTTTTTATTCATGACATTTGGCTGTATTCCACTTTAATTCACTTAATTAGTTTGATTAATGCAATGATTCTATTGAATGTCTATATTTGATATGTTTGTTGGTGTGTTGTGGGTCTGCCCCACTGTCTATGTCTTTTTTGTTGTTGCTGGTGGCTACAACTGAGGTTCCCTAACGGGAAAATAAAAGTTATCCTATTCTATTCTATAAAAAAACACAAACCCATAGAAAAATACCTTAAGAACTATGAACACGCTTCCACTACAAAAAAAATGGCAGGTATACAATATTTGCTTTTTGGCTGTTTTATAATATATGGTGAATGGAGGACCACATTCAATCATCATCATCAACATTGATAACCATGGTGACCTGTTGTCCATCCACTCTGTACCTTGGCATTGGCTGAGATCTCTTGCACACCCTTGCTGGCCGCATCCTTGATGATGGGAGTGATGAGGCCTCGGTCCGTCGCTACGGCAATGGAGATATGGATAGAGTCGAGGGCCTGTGGTCCCTCCCCTACCCAGGTCACATTCACTTCAGGGAGCTCCTGTTTGGGGGGGGGGGTAGGGGGTTCAAACACATAATCTCAGCCACGTAATGTTAACCACATAATCTCAACACACATAATCTCAACACACATAATCCCAACCACGTAATGTCAACCACATAATCTCAACCACATAATCTCAACCACATAATCTCAACCACGTAATGTTAACCACGTAACCACAACCACGTAATGTTAACCACGTAACCTCAACCACGTAATGTTAGCCACGTAACCTCAACCACGTAATGTTAACCACGTAACCTCAACCACGTAATGTTAACCACATAATCTCAACACATAATCTCAACACACATAATCCCAACACACATAATCCCAACACACATAATCTCAACACACATAATCCCAACACACATAATCCCAACACACATAATGTCAACCACATAATCTCAACCACATAATCTCAACACACAATCTCAACACACATAATCTCAACACACATAATCCCAACACACATAATCCCAACACACATAATGTCAACCACATAATCTCAACCACGTAATGTTAACCACATAATCTCAACCACGTAATGTTAACCACATAATCTCAACCACGTAATGTGAACCACATAATCTCAACCACGTAATATTAACCACGTAATCTCAACCACGTAATGTTAACCACATAATCTCAACCACGTAATGTTAACCACATAATCTCAACAACGTAATGTTAACCACATAATCTCAACAACGTAATGTTAACCACATAATCTCAATACACATAATTAAATTTTGCCCAGTAGGTTAGTGGTTTGAATCCCAGATATTTCTTACTTTGAGAAGGGTATAGGCTATACCTTTATATATACCAAGGAGTCCTGAGCACCTACATTAGAGTCTCTTTCCACCCATAAGGCAAAGTAAAAGGAAATGCACTCGATCATAACACTGTTCCCTGGGGGGTGTACCAGGAGAGCCAGGGGACTAGCCGAAAACACAAGAATCCCATTCGATCATAACACTGTTCCCTGGGGGGTGTAGCAGGAGAGCCAGTGGGCATGTGTCAGGGTGAATTCACCGCAGTACAGCGGTAGTCAGGAGGGGGCAATACCTCCGACTTTGCTTATTATTGCCATGCCATGTTCAACATTAACCGTCCGATTACAGGGTTCATATGATGATAATTTCTCTCCCGCCATGAAAAGACGATTAATAAAATTTCCAGGATTGACCGTGTTCCCGTTACGAATGAACTCCTGAAATAAACATGCGAGTGGGTGTGAGAGTGGCAGAGCCAGGAGAGCACAGTTGGCTCTGAACCCAACTGTGGGGGGGCCTAGCCACCCCGCCACCCCCCCCCCCCCCCCCCCATTTTTGTGGCAAAAAAAAAAACACCCACTGGTTGATTTGAGATAGGGGGGGGGGGGGGGGGGGGGGCTGTCCAACTGAAACTGAAATAACAAGGCAAGGCGGCTATGGTTCCGCTCCGTTTTCTTCGAGGGGTTTGGCAGAGAGAGAAAAAGAAAGAGAGCGATATTCCTTGGGCTACCTCTCCACCGCATGGCCATCAAGCCAGAAAGGAAACGACAGCGTCTATTTTTAGCTTCTTCACGCCAGAGAATTAGATTAAAATACACGAGGCTCTGCGAATGAGACAGTGGGAGGGGGCTGTATTATTGGGGGGGCCTGATGTGATGAAGTCATCATGTAACCTCTTGTGAGACCACCTGGGCAGTGCCACTTTAGAAACGCTACAGCGCGTCACGAATCTTTAACTTCATTTACTTCTATTTGTTTTCATTTATTTATTCAGAAATGACAGTTCATTTTTGCTCGCAAGGGTTCGGCTGTGCTTGCTTCTCATTGGTTGCCGACGAGGTAGGCGGGGTGCCTGTGCGCTGGCCTGGTTACAATCAGAGTGCCATTTCCACCAGACCAGCTCCCCTCCCCCCCCCGCTCCTCCCACTTACCGCCCCCGTCTTTACAGGTCATTCCCAGCACAGCCCACGTTCACACCTGTCTGACCAACTGCCAGCCTTCTGGGATTAGAGTAACACTCCATATCACTGTTTACAATGACTGCCCTACCTCCCAGGGTGACCTACCCCCCAGGGTGACCTACCTACTGAAACTGCACTGTGTGTACCGTACCTTTTCACCTCACTGTCAGTCACAGTCTGTCTGTCCCGCCCTTAATTCTGGTGCTACCCATCTATAATTAAACACAGAATCTGCTGCGCTAGCCGCAAAGTCAAGCATATTAACCTTAGCTACAGAACGCGGCTCTTTTACTTCTCAATACCCTGTATAACAGACAAGCCGGATACCTGAACTTAATGCCAAAGGCTTTCAGCCGTGCTGTTGTTGACAATGGCTATGCAAGATGAATGGGATTTTAATTTTTTATTGCACACTAACTTATATTTTAACAGCTATTCATATTTTATTTGCCTTTTAAATAACAGTGTTAATACGACCTGACACAACATTCCAGCCGGAACATTTGACTAACGGTAGCACAGTCTGAGGGGGAGCCCTGTTCTCCAGACTGATGTGATGGTTTTAGTCTGAGGGGCAGCCCTATTCTCCAGACTGATGGGATGGTTTTAGTCTGAGGGGCAGCCCTGTTCTCCAGACTGATGGGATGGTTTTAGTCTGAGGGGCAGCCCTGTTCTCCAGACTGATGTGATGGTTTTAGTCTGAGGGGCAGCCCTGTTCTCCAGACTGATGGGATGGTTTTAGTCTGAGGGGCAGCCCTATTCTCCAGACTGATGGGATGGTTTTAGTCTGAGGGGCAGCCCTATTCTCCAGACTGATGGGATGGTTTTAGTCTGAGGGGCAGCCCTATTCTCCAGACTGATGGGATGGTTGTAGAACGGCTCATACTCACTTTCAGTGTAACCGCAGCTGCCTTGATGATGAAGTCGTTGACGGACACCTTGATTTCCTCTGAAATGTACAAATGAGAATCTGGTGAGATACAGTCTGTAAGATCCGTGCTAAGACCCATACTGGCGATCCGTACTAAGACCCATACTGGCGATCCGTACTAAGACCCATACTGGCGATCCGTGCTAAGACCCATACTGGCGATCCGTGCTAAGACCCATACTGGCGATCCGTGCTAAGACCCATACTGGCGATCCGTGCTAAGACCCATACTGGCGATCCGTGCTAAGACCCATACTGGCGATCCGTACTAAGACCCATACTGGCGATCCGTACTAAGACCCATACTGGCGATCCGTACTAAGACCCATACTGGCGATCCGTACTAAGACCCATACTGGCGATCCGTACTAAGACCCATACTGGCGATCCGTACTAAGACCCATACTGGAGATCCGTACTAAGACCAATACTAAGACCCATACTGGCGATCCGTACTGGTGATCCGTACTAAGACCCATAACATCGGCCAGCAAAATATTTCGGCTTTTCCCCCCCCCGCACGTTTATAAAACAACGATGACAATAAAAAATGATAAAGAGAAAAACAGCATTTGTTCTGCCTACCCCCCAAAAGTTGAGAGGTACCAGGGGTTCTCTGTATATGGGCAACGGCCCCCAGCTGTGATGCAGGAAGATAGCGGGAACACAGCATCCATAAAAACATGCCGCTCATTGTTTTTCAAAAACATATTCAAGCCTTTTAAATGCAAATTAAATTTGAAAACATTCTTTCAGATCCCTCTATATATTCAACGGAAAGATCTTTCCAAAAAAAACATACCAGCATCAGCATATCAAAGTAACAGTCACGAAAATCAGGGGAAATCTTTTTTAAATTGTCTGTAATTTGCAGGACATTTACTAGAGCCAAAAGGGTTAAAGCATTTAAATAAAGATCTAGAGCAGATCTGTTCCCTGAAACACAAAAAAGGGCCTGAAGCCAAGCCTGTGTCCCCAGCGTGGGTGAGGATTGCGACCCGCTGTCAGCCAGCTTGAAAGACACCTGGTACCCGGAAACACGCTTTTCTGTCGGAAGCAAGGGGAGGTCAGAGGTCAAGGGAAGCGCAGCGTAATGGCAGGGGTTATAAAGGGTTAAAACGTCTTGAGGAAACAAATGTGAAATAGTCTTGGGAAAACATAAATTTAACCCTATAAATTTCCTTGTCCAACATCTGCTGTAGGTCCTGCCAGATTTACACAGCCACTGTTATTCTTATAACCAGGCCAAGTGCTCTGTGTGTGTTTGTGTGTGTGTGTGTGTGTGTGTGTGTGTGTGTGTGTGTGTGTGTGTGTGTGTGTGTGTGTGTGTGTGTGTGTGTGTGTGTGTGTGTGTGTGTGTGTGTGTGTGTGTGTGTTGCACGTGCCCACATTTAAGTGTTGTGTTTGTTGGCACGACAAAGTCTGGGGAAGCAGGTCTTTGGCAAACAGATCCAGTTCTATAGGAAGCAAATGTCAAACCCGCGCCATGGTGGGCCCTACAATCAGGAGCCAAACCTACACCATGGTGGGCCCTACAATCAGGAGCCAAACCTGCGCCATGGTGGGCCCTACAATCAGGAGCCAAACCTGCGCCATGGTGGGCCCTACAATCAGGGCCAGGGGCACCCCTCGTTGTCCTCCGCAATCCCGCTGGTGCTCTACGTTTCCTGTGAGCAGCGATACGGCACTCAGCGCTTTTTATTTCCCAGCTCACTGCGAGCAGGTGCAGCCTCGGTGGTGTTTGGTTTGAATGGCCTGATCTTTGAAACTGTTCTGCTTTTGAACAACAATAAAAAACCTGACTTCCTGAATAGAATAAATAATGAATAGAATAAAATTTTTAAAATCACAAGGTACAGCTATTTGTTATTTGCATGACAGGAAATATAAGTTCTTGGTGATTTTGGTGAAATGGCTTTTGACAGGCTGTAGATGCTCCTCGTACAGAAGCATGCTTTCGGTGAGTGTAACTGCGGGTGTTATCCTGGTCTGCTGCCCTCAGATGAGGATTTAAGTCAGTCATTATATTAAGCAGGGGGGGGGCTAAGGAAGGCGGAGATCTCCTGCTGGCTGAGGGTGGAGAAGAGCCGGAACCTGCCGACTCACATTAACCGGGGCCCAGTCTGCCTGAGCAGCGGGTCCCCTGGGGACCCAATCACAGAGCAACCCAAAGCATCCTGGGAAAAAGAGTATTAAACCCTCAGAAGGAGTGATTGCTGAGTGGGGAGAAGTCTAAATGCGGCAAGGAAGCGAGAAACAGTCTTTCTGACTACAATGCTTGTAACCCCCTCCCGCCCAGATAACCTTCAGTCAAGGACATCTTCTGAGCTCTGCATGTTTCCATCACAAGCCCCCCCTCACACCTCACATCCCCCACCCCCCACCCCAAGCATGGGGGGTGTCGTTCCTTCCACAGCTGCTGTTCTGTTGGAATGCACAATGGGTGCTCGAACCTGGGCCGTTACCCTGGTAACCCCACACCCCCGGAGAGGCAAACGAAAACCTGCTGGAGTATTCCTCGTCTAACGGCCATGAGGTGTGTGTGAGGAACCTCTACTGCATCTCCTCCTGTCTGCTCTCCCTATAGGAACCTCTACTGCATCTCCTCACTATCCTTACACTGGAATATTTATTAATTTTACACTTAGTTTAACCTGGAGAGGCCGCATGGCACTGGTGGTGTGTTTCTGGTCAAAGGTCAAAGGTGATACTCTCCTGTCATGGACCTCCGCCCTCACCTTTAGCCAGATCTCTGCGTAGCTGCATGACGGCGCCCAGATCACAGTCGATGGTGGCGTAGGCGTGGGGGATGGTGGTCTTGGACTGTGTGAGCCTCTGGGCGATGATGCGTCGCACATTGGAGGTGGGGACTTCGGTGAAGGTGCCCTGCACAGGGGAGAGATGAGGTAAGGTAAGGATGGCTCGGGCCGCTCGGATAAAAAAATAAAAAAAAACTACATTTTCCGAACGTATTTTTTCAGTGTGAAGTACCCGGTTTTAGAGGGTCTGTTGATAGCTGCAGACTTTGAGATTCAACATGTTGAGAGTTAAACCAGTCAGTCTTGTGTCGTCTACTCTGGCAGTTTTGGCTTTTAGCTTGACTGGGACGAAGCGGCAACAGAGTTACCGTGTGAACGGTTCCTCCGACGCATGATGGAACACAACCGTGATTTCTCTGGTTCACCTTGGGATCATCTGCTCCAAGACCACGCCCGCTGGGAACATGTAGCACGGGAGCGAAAGAAATCCCTAAAGCACGGCATTGTGGGGCCAAGACACATGCCAGGGCTGAGCACATTGCTCTTCTTAAAGGAAAATAATAATTATAAAAAAACAACATTCCTGAATAGGCCTGACGCACAACATAGTCAGAGTAACAGCAGCTCTAGCGGTATAAAAGTTACTCGCGGTCTCGATTCTATCAGGCTTGATATCACCATTGGGAAAAAAGGAAAAAAAACAAAGACAGTGACATGAGTAGCCTATATGGCCCGAAACTCTGGACAGCTCTGAACATATCTGGCAGGGAAGGAACCCTAGCTAGCCGGCCTCCCACGCCACCCCCCCCAAGATGGGAGCTCAGTTGGGCTCTGGAGCTGGCCCAGAAGAGGGAGATCCAAGTCCCTGTCCACCTATCTGCGTGGGGAGGGAAATAAGCGCCCCTGATTCCAGCCAAAATAATTCCAACCTTCTCCTGATGGGCGCTTTCTACAGACCGTGTAACCCAACACCTCCTCCAGTCACGCTCGGGGGGGCTGACTGATGGTGTCTATCGGCTCAGATCAAATCCAAACAACCGTCTCCATGCTAATGGAACAAGGCTGGTATACCGATGGAGGGATTCCCACTTCTGGAGAGAGAACTCTTTCTCACACTACCCACTGGCTTCCTGGTTTTGTAGAGGCACGGGGTTCAAGTCTGGCCTGAACGCTCACTCTGGCCTGAACGCTCACTCTGGCCTGAACGCTCACTCTGGCCTGAACGCTCACTCTGGCCTGAACGCTCACTCTGGCCTGAACGCTCACTCTGGCCTGAACGCTCACTCTGGCCTGAACGCTCACTCTGGCCTGAACGCTCACTCTGGCCTGAACGCTCACTCTGGCCTGAACGCTCACTCTGGCCTGAACGCTCACTCTGGCCTGAACGCTCACTCTGGCCTGAACGCTCACTCTGGCCTGAACGCTCACTCTGGCCTGAACGCTCACTCTGGCCTGAACGCTCACTCTGGCCTGAACGCTCACTCTGGCCTGAACGCTCACTCTGGCCTGAACGCTCACTCTGGCCTGAACGCTCACTCTGGCCTGAACGCTCACTCTGGCCTGAACGCTCACTCTGGCCTGAACGCTCACTCTGGCCTGAACGCTCACTCTGGCCTGAACGCTCACTCTGGCCTGAACGCTCACTCTGGCCTGAACGCTCACTCTGGCCTGAACGCTCACTCTGGCCTGAACGCTCACTCTGGCCTGAACGCTCACTCTGGCCTGAACGCTCACTCTGGCCTGAACGCTCACTCTGGCCTGAACGCTCACTCTGGCCTGAACGCTCACTCTGGCCTGAACGCTCACTCTGGCCTGAACGCTCACTCTGGCCTGAACGCTCACTCTGGCCTGAACGCTCACTCTGGCCTGAACGCTCACTCTGGCCTGAACGCTCACTCTGGCCTGAACGCTCACTCTGGCCTGAACGCTCACTCTGGCCTGAACGCTCACTCTGGCCTGAACGCTCACTCTGGCCTGAACGCTCACTCTGGCCTGAACGCTCACTCTGGCCTGAACGCTCACTCTGGCCTGAACGCTCACTCTGGCCTGAACGCTCACTCTGGCCTGAACGCTCACTCTGGCCTGAACGCTCACTCTGGCCTGAACGCTCACTCTGGCCTGAACGCTCACTCTGGCCTGAACGCTCACTCTGGCCTGAACGCTCACTCTGGCCTGAACGCTCACTCTGGCCTGAACGCTCACTCTGGCCTGAACGCTCACTCTGGCCTGAACGCTCACTCTGGCCTGAACGCTCACTCTGGCCTGAACGCTCACTCTGGCCTGAACGCTCACTCTGGCCTGAACGCTCACTCTGGCCTGAACGCTCACTCTGGCCTGAACGCTCACTCTGGCCTGAACGCTCACTCTGGCCTGAACGCTCACTCTGGCCTGAACGCTCACTCTGGCCTGAACGCTCACTCTGGCTGGTGCTCTGACTCTGTGTTTTCAGCAGGAAAAGCAGAAGCTGTGGTCGAGCTATATTTGCATAAACCCGTTTGCTACAACCTGCTCTATTGACAGAAAAAAAGTCTGTCTCATTTCTTCTTTGGAAATAGGAGAGGTGAAAGGCAGAGATGTTGGCCCTCATGTTTTACCGGAATCCACTCTGCCAACTGCAGGAAGAGACCGGCTTGTATTGAAATTGTTCTGGTGAAATCATGAAAGACCTGCCAGGGCTGTCTTAACTGCCATTGCGCTTGTTTGCTTTTGGCTCTGCGGATATCCACACTGTTTATCTCGAGGCTGTCAGGGCAGGTCCAGGCCATCGGGTGCAGGCTAGCGCACATGTACATGCCTGACCTCTGACCTTAGATGACCCTAGGGTCCTGGGAGGATGAAATGGGATGAGAGAGACGATAGACAAGATAAAGAAGGAGATGGAGGCAGAGAAGCTAAAAGAAAGGATGTAGAGAAAGCCATGGAAGGAGAGAGAGAACAGGAGAGCCGTGGACCGAGCGCCGCCGAGAGGCTTTAAAGAGCATTCCAGGAACGGTCTGAGTCAGATTCCCTCCAGGTCCCGCTGTCTCATTCAATCCCCACCCACAACACCCGCCTCCCCGTCCTCATCCGCGGTATGGCCGCAAGACCCCGTCGCACACGGGCACTGACTCAGCCATCACAGACATTACAGCAGCCAGAGCCCGCAGACCTGTGAGCATCCTACACGCTGGAGAAGAGGAGCACACGCACGTATGCCGCCATTTTACATAGACATGGAACGCGCTCTCATTGCAGCCCTTTGGGTCAAAAACAGAGGTGCATAGATCTTAGGATTCCATAAAAGATCCACACAAAGTGTTTTTAAGCAAAGATGACTAAAATGGTCGAATATTTTAAGAGAAATATTGAGTGGATCTTTTATGGATGTAGAAACAGTGATGCTTTCCATCAAATTAGCAGGGCCTCACTCTGGTCAGATATATATTTGGCAGTTATTAATTTCATAACAATTCACACAACTATTATAACAACCATTTAATTATAGGGTAAGCAATGTGTTCTACTTAACAAAAATGTAAGCACTTGTGTAAAATAAATATCATAACTGCATGTGTAAATAAACATGACCAATATTTACCACTGTTAAATTACAGCTTACATTGTGTCCGTGTATTGCTGGATGCTAGACGCTGCTAACTACAGGCTTAAATCAGTCAGTGATCTCTCTGCGTGGAATAGCCTGCAGAAGGATTTGAAGCTTAAGGAACCAATTCCTCTTACTGAGTTCAAATCAGTTAGAGCTATGGAAGCAAATTCAATTGTAAATTGTTTTTAATAATTGTACTTTTGCTCCTGCTTTTCTCTTGCTCTCACGCACTCTCTCACGCACTCTCTCACGCACTCTCTCACGCACTCTCTCACGCACTCTCTCACGCACTCTCTCACGCACTCTCTCACGCACTCTCTCACGCACGCTTTTGACCAGGTCTCCCTAACTTGATTAAATAAAGGTTAATAAATAATAATACTAACCGGAGCTCCTGGCTTGCCAGGTACTGAGACTGGAGGGTACGTAGGCCGTGCAGAGGCTGGGGCAGCGGGTGGTTTGGTAGCTGGTGTTGGGGCTGCTGGGGTCAGGCTAGGAGCAGGGGCTGTTGCGGCTGGGGTTACGGTTGTGGCCGGAGCCACGGTGTATGCTTTTTTTAAGAGGTTCAGGACATCTCTGTCAGAAAAGAGAGAGAGAGAGAGTTGATGTTAGTGTGTGTGTGTGTGTGTGTGTGCGTGTGTATGTGTGCGCGCATGTGTGCATATGCACGTTTGTGTATTTGTGTGTGTGTGCATGTGTGCATATGCACGTTTGTGTATTTGTGTGTGAGTGTGTGTGTGTGTGTGTGTGTGTGTGTGTGTGTGTGTGTGTGTGTGCGCATGCATGTATGTGTGAGAGTAAATGCATTAAAAGTATGAAAGGAAGGAAACTAGTCTACAGTATGAAACATACATATGATATTTTTTAATACTGTTATTTCAGAAAATGTGATCATCTCATTTTATTGGTCAAAACTGACCAGATACCAACAATACCAGACCATGTTTTTACAGTGTGAACTGAGCCTATCCTCCCCTTTAAGAGGAAAGATTCACCCTCCCTTTAACTGCAAGAGAGAGAATAAAGCACCTGCTGAGGATGGGTGACTTTCTTTAAAAGCCCTGAGGATGGACTGTTCCCTCCGTACTAGGGTTGCCAACTATCAGAAATTGAAATAAGGGACACCTTAGCGGCCCTCGCGGCACAGGCCAATTTTTTAACCTTTTTTTACACCTGCATTACTGCATTATTACTACACTTTAACATATAATATAGGCCTACTTGGTTGTAACAAGTCCTATCCATATACCAGACATGCATCTGTAATAAGCCACACTACTAAGACACACAAACCTGAATTTGATCAGTTTTGTATTTTTGAGGAATACGTGGGAAACATTATCATTCAATAATTTATTTTGTCAGTGCAAAATAACAGTTCTTCAACACTATGTCGAACTTCAATTTAAAGTAAAATGAGGCACAAGGGCCTATCTATCCTAGCAACACTGACAGCAATTCGAGTCATGACCAATGAGCTGAGTGCATTCTCGCACATAGACAAGATTACCGTAATTTCTCATATAAATCGCTCTGTCATTCATTGAGTCCCCAAAATAAGGGACAAACTGCGTCCCTTATCAGTTCGTTAAGGGACGGGTCTTTTATTTTCCAAATAAGGGACGGTCCCTTATTTCAAGGGACGGTTGGCAACACTACTCCGTACTCTTTAAAAGCCCTGAGGATGGACTTTTCACTCCGTACTTTTTAAAAGCCCTGAGGATGGACTGTTCCCTCCATACTCTTTAAAAGCCCTGAGGATGGACTTTTCACTCCGTACTCTTTAAAAGCCCTGAGGATGGACTGTTCCCTCCGTACTCTTTAAAAGCCCTGAGGATGGACTGTTCCCTCCGTACTCTTTAAAAGCCCTGAGGATGGACTGTTCTCTCCGTACTCTTTAAAAGCCCTGAGGATGGACTGTTCCCTCCGTACTCTTTAAAAGCCCTGAGGATGGACTGTTCCCTCCATACTCTTTAAAAGCCCTGAGGATGGACTGTTCCCGCCGTACTCTTTAAAAGCCCTGAGGATGGACTGTTCCCTCCGTACTCTTTAAAAGCCCTGAGGATGGACTGTTCCCTCCATACTCTTTAAAAGCCCTGAGGATGGACTGTTCTCTCCGTACTCTTTAAAAGCCCTGAGGATGGACTGTTCCCTCCATACTCTTTAAAAGCCCTGAGGATGGACTGTTCCCTCCGTACTCTTTAAAAGCCCTGAGGATGGACTGTTCCCTCCATACTCTTTAAAAGCCCTGAGGATGGACTGTTCTCTTCGTACTCTTTAAAAGCCCTGAGGATGGACTGTTCCCTCCGTACTCTTTAAAAGCCCTGAGGATGGACTGTTCCCTCAATACTCATCTGACACACACACACACACACACACACACACAAAGCGCTGCAACATGGCCTGCACATTATTTTAGTCACTCGCACACACGCACGCACACAGACACACACACACACTAGACAAATAGTAGAGGAATGTTGTTTTTATGTACACACTGTACCACACTCTTTGATGTGTGAATGGAACCATTGACCATGTACAGTATACTGTGAGACAGAAATTCTGGTGGGATAGCCTCCCTGTTGCCCCCTCCAATGAAACCTCCAAGTAAATATGCCCCACTCAGGCCCCAATGTAAATGCTGCCTAGATCTCCATCTTAAATGCAGCACTCATTATATAATCACACACAAACATTCACTCATTATATAATCACACACAAACATTCACATTATATAATCACACACATTCACTCATTATATAATCACACACAAACATTCACTCATTATATAATCACACACAAACATTCACTCATTATATAATCACACACAAACATTCACTCATTATATAATCACACACAAACATTCACTCATTATATAATCACACACAAACATTCACTCATTATATAATCACACACAAACATTCACTCATTATATAATCACACACAAACATTCACTCATTATATAACCACACACAAACATTCACTCATTATATAACCACACACAAACATTCACTCATTATATAACCACACACAAAAATTCACTCATTATATAACCACACACAAACATTCACTCATTATATAATCACACACAAAAATTCACTCATTATATAACCACACACAAACATTCACTCATTATATAACCACACACAAAAATTCACTCATTATATAACCACACACAAACATTCACTCATTATATAACCACACACAAAAATTCACTCATTATATAACCACACACAAACATTCACTCATTATATAACCACACACAAACATTCACTCATTATATAATCACACACAAACATTCACTCATTATATAACCACACACAAACATTCACTCATTATATAATCACACACAAACATTCACTCATTATATAATCACACACAAACATTCACTCATTATATAACCACACACAAACATTCACTCATTATATAACCACACACAAACATTCACTCATTATATAACCACACACAAACATTCACTCATTATATAATCACACACAAACATTCGCTCATTATATAATCACACACAAACATTCACTCATTATATAACCACACACAAACATTCACTCATTATATAACCACACACAAACATTCACTCATTATATAACCACACACAAACATTCACTCATTATATAATCACACACAAAAATTCACTCATTATATAACCACACACAAACATTCACTCATTATATAACCACACACAAAAATTCACTCATTATATAACCACACACAAACATTCACTCATTATATAACCACACACAAACATTCACTCATTATATAATCACACACATTCACTCATTATATAACCACACACAAACATTCACTCATTATATAATCACACACAAACATTCACTCATTATATAATCACACACAAACATTCACTCATTATATAACCACACACAAACATTCACTCATTATATAACCACACACAAACATTCACTCATTATATAACCACACACAAACATTCACTCATTATATAACCACACACAAACATTCACTCATTATATAACCACACACAAACATTCACTCATTATATAATCACACACAAACATTCACTCATTATATAACCACACACAAACATTCACTCATTATATAATCACACACAAACATTCACTCATTATATAATCACACACAAACATTCGCTCATTATATAATCACACACAAACATTCACTCATTATATAACCACACACAAACATTCACTCATTATATAATCACACACAAACATTCACTCATTATATAATCACACACAAACATTCACTCATTATATAATCACACACAAACATTCACTCATTATATAACCACACACAAACATTCACTCATTATATAATCACACACAAACATTCACTCATTATATAATCACACACAAACATTCACTCATTATATAACCACACACAAACATTCACTCATTATATAACCACACACAAAAATTCACTCATTATATAACCACACACAAACATTCACTCATTATATAATCACACACAAAAATTCACTCATTATATAACCACACACAAACATTCACTCATTATATAACCACACACAAAAATTCACTCATTATATAACCACACACAAACATTCACTCATTATATAACCACACACAAACATTCACTCATTATATAATCACACACAAACATTCACTCATTATATAACCACACACAAACATTCACTCATTATATAATCACACACAAACATTCACTCATTATATAATCACACACAAACATTCACTCATTATATAACCACACACAAACATTCACTCATTATATAACCACACACAAACATTCACTCATTATATAACCACACACAAACATTCACTCATTATATAATCACACACAAACATTCGCTCATTATATAATCACACACAAACATTCACTCATTATATAACCACACACAAACATTCACTCATTATATAACCACACACAAACATTCACTCATTATATAACCACACACAAACATTCACTCATTATATAATCACACACAAAAATTCACTCATTATATAACCACACACAAACATTCACTCATTATATAACCACACACAAAAATTCACTCATTATATAACCACACACAAACATTCACTCATTATATAACCACACACAAACATTCACTCATTATATAATCACACACAAACATTCACTCATTATATAACCACACACAAACATTCACTCATTATATAATCACACACAAACATTCACTCATTATATAATCACACACAAACATTCACTCATTATATAACCACACACAAACATTCACTCATATAACCACACACAAACATTCACTCATTATATAACCACACACAAACATTCACTCATTATATAACCACACACAAACATTCACTCATTATATAAACACACACAAACATTCACTCATTATATAATCACACACAAACATTCACTCATTATATAATCACACACACAAACATTCACTCATTATATAACCACACACAAACATTCACTCATTATATAATCACACACAAACATTCACTCATTATATAATCACACATAAACATTCACTCATTATATAATCACACACAAACATTCACTCATTATATAATCACACACAAACATTCACTCATTATATAACCACACACAAACATTCACTCATTATATAACCACACACAAACATTCACTCATTATATAATCACACACAAACATTCACTCATTATATAATCACACACAAACATTCACTCATTATATAACCACACACAAACATTCACTCATTATATAATCACACACAAACATTCACTCATTATATAATCACACATAAACATTCACTCATTATATAATCACACACAAACATTCACTCATTATATAATCACACACAAACATTCACTCATTATATAACCACACACAAACATTCACTCATTATATAATCACACACAAACATTCACTCATTATATAACCACACATAAACATTCACTCATTATATAATCACACACAAACATTCACTCATTATATAACCACACATAAACATTCACTCATTATATAATCACACACAAACATTCACTCATTATATAATCACACACAAACATTCACTCATTATATAATCACACACAAACATTCACTCACATTTTCTCTCTCTCGCTGTCTACCTGTCTTTCTCCTACAGCATAATTTTTGCCATGACTGTTGCAACGGCAGTATGGCTTTTGTCTCCAAACGCTCGCTTAATCACTTTTTTCTTCTCATTTCACCATTTTGGCATGATAACCTGGCCAAGCTTGAAGCGGCTCAGCCTGGTGCTGCTCCCTGCCACAGCGCTGTGGGATGCGGTCTGTGAAGACATCAAACCGTATTTTAATTTAATTACTCTGAATGATTCACAGCATTACGGCCTTGAGGCAGGGCTGATCACGGATCGGCGTATGAACGAAAAAAAAAAAAAACCCCTCCCTCCTTGTAAATGACTGCGTCTCAACAACTGAAGAGATTCCTCTGGTATCGATCTGAATCACTGCCGGAAGAAAACCATAACACAGCTGCCTGCATTTCAGAAGATCCTCGTGATCCTGTAAGAAACCTGTAACACATATGGAAATACCCCCCCAACCCCCCCTCCCCCCAAGAGCGCCGACCCATTGGCTGATGCCTAAAGCAGCGTATGCCCCGTGTGGATGGCGAAGGCATTGCAAGTCTAGTCTTCATCACAACCGTGAAAGGAGACTGGCGTAGACATTACTAATAGAGCAGGAGAAGAGTAATGCTGATGTAAATCACTACTATTCAGTATAAATACGGCCAGATTCAGTGTAAAATGGACCCCATTTAGGAAGACAAGATTATTATTGCATCATATGTATAAAGTAGGAATAGCAGGTATTACATGTATGCTGTTCCTTTTGTGTGTCCACATGTATGTTCTGTAGTCTATTCCTTAGTCAATGCACTTAAGAGGTTAATCATTGACCCTGCCAGTGTTCAGTGTTCACTTCTGCTGTTGTAAGTCGCTCTGGATAAGAGCGTCTGCTAAACACCAAGTTGTAATGGTACTCATTATTAAAGAGTTAAAACGGTAATCAGAAAGCATCCAAGCATATACATTGCTTTAATATTATTTGGCTCTGGTTCTTAATTTAACATTAAATGTTTAAGTAAAAGCACTTTAATGATTCAGCACAAAGGACTACTTGTGTCAGTGTTAAGGATTTATTCATCAATGCCACCTTCCCCCACAATCCAGAACCGAAGCGAAGTATCCAGGTGCTTTGTGTGAGAGACGGCACATTCGACCCCCAGAGCAATCATCACTTCTGCAAAAGAACAGGAGAATATGAATGTTGTTCTCCATATTGACGTGCCTGTGATCATTGCGCTACATTTATCAGCTGTAATCTTGCAGCAGGCGTTTTGAGCCTTTGATATGAGGTGTTCATCACTCCACACCCCTGCCAATCCCCGAAACGTCAAATATTTACACAATTACACCTGTTATTGCAGCAGTCACGTCCCGAGAGCAGCCCTCTGCAGGTACAGTCAAGCCGGAAAGTCTGCCCACCCCTTTCACCTTCTCCACATTTTATTACATTACAGACATACTCTACAATAGATTGAGTTCATTTTTTGTCTCAAAATTTGACACAAAATAGCCCATAATGACAAAGTGAAAACATGTTTTTAGAAATTTTTGCAAATGTATTAAATCAAAAACTGAAATCTTTAATTTACATAAGTATTCATACCTTTTGCTTTAACATATTTTTAAAGTATCATATTTAATATTTGGTCACATATCCTTTGCATGCTGTTACTTCTGTGACCCATTCTGTCACCCACACGTCTGTGACCCATCAACATCAAAACATATGTTATTTCCAGGTCCTGTTACAAGCGATACTATAAGCTCTCTGCATTTGAATGGATCTCTATGGGAATTGGGGGGTGAGACTAGATTCAGCTGTAAATTACACTGGTACAGTATGGAACACATGGCTGGCTAAATGGCTGTAAGTCATAAATGGCTGAGCTATCGAACGAGCCCCAAACCATCACTCTGTTGCCAGATATGGAGTAGATGTGGATGGATCACTGCAAGGGTTATTTCTCCTGACTCATTTACCTATAGAACTCTATGGGGAAAAAAGTCAGGAGAAACAACACTTAAAGGAATCCATCCACATCTACTCCATATCTGGCCGCAGAGTGATGGTTTGGGGCTCGTTTAATACCTTAGACCCTTGATGACGTACAGCCATTTCGCCAGTCGTGTTCCATACTGTACCAGCGTAATTTACAGCTGAATCTAGTCTTACCCCCCAATTCTCATAGAGATCAGTTCAAATGCAGAGAGGTTATAGTATCGCTTGTAACAGTACCTGAAAATAAGATATCGAGAGTCTTTTGATGTTGATTGGTCACAGACTTCAGGAAGTAACAGCATGCAAAGGATATGCGACCAAATATTAAATATGATACTTTAAAAATATGTTAAAGCAAAGGGTATGAATACTTATGTAAATGAGAGATTTCAGTTTTAGATTTTTAATACAATTGCAAATTTTCTAAAAACAAGTTTTCACTTTGTCATTATGGGCTATTTTGTGTAGAATTTTGAGACAAAAAATTAACTCAATCTATTGTAGAATATGTCTGTAATGTAATAAAACGTGGAGAAGGTGAAAGGAGTGTGCAGACTTTCCGGCTTGACTATATATCAGAGCTTGGCATCTTTTCACAGTTTGTATCACCTCAAGAAAGAGAATGAGATTTCGGAGGGGGGGGGGGGGGTGCACATAGACTGGGATAGAGACAAAGAGAGAGAGAGAAGAGAGGTGTGGCAGTGGCGTCCACTTGGCCCAATCTGACAGAAGTGATATAAAAGTCTTCCTTCATAGCGTATGCTTATGTAAATTAAAAGCTTAAAGGGATAGTTCACCCATTTAGAAATTTTTTATATCGTTTTACTTACCCCCAAAATAGTACGTGAAGCTGTCCTGGTCTCACCGTTGTAGCTAAATTATTGTAAATCCTGAATTGGAGCAATGCTAACAATTAGCATCTGGCCATTGGATACAATTCCCCCCCCGCCAAACTTGCTGTAAATTAACCACCTAAATCCACTCAAATAATGGTTAACAACAACTTTACAAGTTTTGGGAAACGAAAATGCACATATGATTACCGAGTGCACAAGGACGATATTTTTGCTCCAATTACTGTATATGATGTCCTTTATATATTTTTTTAAATACTGTTCAATTTTATATATAAAATTTTTCAAAATGGGTGAACAATCCCTTTAATAACTTGATTTTCTATGTTATGTTACGTTACATTTCTTCTTTTTTATTTGTTATTGCTTATATGGGATAATTGTATGTTTTGGCAACACAAATGTGCACCTGAAATAGCGGTAAGAGAGTCATAGAGGAGCAGAGCGGGTAAGAGAGTCATAGTGGAGCAGGGCGGGTAAGAGAGTCATAGTGGAGCAGGGCGGGTAAGAGAGTCATAGTGGAGCAGGGCGGGTAAGAGTCATAGAGGAGCAGAGCGGGTAAGAGAGTCATAGTGGAGCAGGGCGGGTAAGAGAGTCATAGTGGAGCAGGGCGGGTAAGAGTCATAGAGGAGCAGGGCGGGTAAGAGAGTCATAGAGGAGCAGGGCGGGTAAGAGAGTCATAGAGGAGCAGGGCGGGTAAGAGAGTCATAGAGGAGCAGGGCGGGTAAGAGAGTCATAGAGGAGCAGGGCGGGTAAGAGAGTCATAGAGGAGCAGGGCGGGTAAGAGAGTCATAGAGGAGCAGGGCGGGTAAGAGAGTCATAGAGGAGCAGGGCGGGTAAGAGAGTCATAGAGGAGCAGTGCGGGTAAGAGCGTCATAGTGGAGCAGAGCGGGTAAGAGCGTCATAGAGGAGCAGGGCGGGTAAGCGCGTCATAGAGGAGCAGGGCGGGTAAGAGCGTCATAGTGGAGCAGGGCGGGTAAGAGCGTCATAGTGGAGCAGGGCGGGTAAGAGAGTCATAGAGGAGCAGGGCGGGTAAGAGAGTCATAGAGGAGCAGGGCGGGTAAGAGAGTCATAGAGGAGCAGGGCGGGTAAGAGCATCATAGTGGAGCAGGGCGGGTAAGCGCGTCATAGAGGAGCAGGGCGGGTAAGAGCGTCATCGTGGAGCAGGGCGGGTAAGAGTGTCATAGTGGAGCAGGGCGGGTAAGAGCGTCATAGTGGAGCAGAGCGGGTAAGAGAGTCATAGTGGAGCAGAGCTGGTACGAGAGTCATAGAGGAGCAGGGCGGGTGATGAAAGCCAAGTGTCAGGCAACCAGTGGAATCTCCTTGAAAATACCACTCCCTCTCCTGGGAATTTTCCACTGCGGGAACGCCACTACCTCCACAGGGATTGTGCGCACCAATAGGGAACGTCGTATCGGCCCGGCACACGCACATTGGGAGAAGGGCAGTGATTGAGCACAGCCCATGGTGATTGATCTACAAACTCCATTCAAAGCCCATGGAGAGGGGGAGAGAGAGAGGGAGAGAGAGAGAGGGAGAGAGAGAGAGAGAGGGAGGGAGAGAGGGAGAGAGAGGGAGGGAGAGAGGGAGAGAGGGAGGGAGAGAGGGCGAGAGGGAGGGAGGGAGGGAGAGAGGGGGAGGGAGAGAGAGGGAGGGAGAGAGGGACAGAGAGGGAGGGAGAGAGGGAGGGAGAGAGGGAGGGAGAGAGAGGGAGAGAGAGAGAAAGGGACCTTATTGGATTCATACGCTGGACAGAGGCTGGTTGGTGAGAAAGGTGCTATATAAATGCAAGGCATTAATAATAACTCATTTCAGCTCTTTGCGCTACACCACTCCACCCTGACCTCGCCTCCATCTTTCTCCCTCAAAACGAAAACGTGCCCTCCATTGTGCTGCGTTCATGTTTACAGGCGTGCTCCACATTCCCTTCTTACACCCCCCCCCCCCCAAATCGCCCCACTGGACTCATTAAGAGCCATTTAATAATTACAGAGAGGTTTGCGCTGGGGCGGTTAGTCCGGATTAGCGGCAGGCAGGTACAGGCAGACGGTGCAGCTCGGGGCTGTGGGTGGACCGTCTGAATGAAAGAAAAGAGACAAGGGAGAAAGAGAGGAGGGGGAGGGGGAGGAGGGGGAGATCACACCGTGAGTGTTTGCGCCTTACGTGAGAAAGACGGGGAAATAAAGGGAGAAATTCACCACGAGAAAGTGAGCGTCTACTAAAGAACACAAAGAAACGTACCCTCTCCGTGCCTGAAGCTCAAGTACCCAACCGACTAAATAAATAAATGAGGAAATGTGGAAACAGGGAAGAGGAAACGGTGCTTCCCCACTCCATCCCCCTCCACCCCCCAGCTGTGAATGGGGCTAACGACAGATGAGAAACCCTTTCACAATACACACGTGTTCTTTTACACAGAATACACGGAAGAACAGACACAGCTGCCCGGTAACTGCACTGTATCAGAGAGAACAGTGGGTACGCTCTCTCAGAGAACCTGCCTGCGTCCGCTATTCCAACACGCCTCTCTACCTTTGCTCCCTTTTCTATAGCGCTCTCCATTGACAGCGACACCACAGAGGAGACTCTGGATGCCTGGGAGGAGGTGACTAGAATACTAAACCAAAATACCCCCCCCCACTCCCTCGCGCACAGACCCGGCGCAGAGATTGCCTGGATACAGGGGTAAAGGGCTCCGTTTCTGGCCACTTCCTCCCAAAACCGTGCATTACACCAAAACAGGAGTACTCAAATGCCGTCTGGATGTGTCAGAACCTCGTTTGTCGGTTAGTTGGTGATTATCGGCGGCTGTATGTTGAGGGGCTTTTTGGGTCTAACTGACAGAGACGTACTCCAGGTTTAAAAAAGCGTACATTAGCCCGAGGGCCAACCTGTACCCTTGTCCTTTCTCTCATGTTTTTTCAAGTTTTTTTCCTCCTTTTTTTCCTTTCTGAAGTCTTGGGGATGGAATCAGATTTGACCCTCCCCCTATTCACACCTGACAAAGGACAGGCAGCTGCAAGACTCTACATGTGAGCCACTGAATTTCCCCATTGTACTTGAAACAAAAAAAAACAAAAAAAAAGGAAAAGGCTGCCCCCGACCCCCAAAATAAATCAAACCTGCTGTCCTAATCCTGTCCCAGCCCCCTGCCCCCAGTCTACACCTTGTTTTGAATGTTTAAGAGAAAAGAAAAAAAGACCACAAAGCTCACTGGGCACCCGCTGCTTTGGCCTCACAATGGCTCACAATGGAGACTGATCAATGCATCAGGTATTTTCAACTGTGACTGCTGTAAATAATATGGGGGCATAGGGGGTGCACTTATGAACAGCTCACCTGTGTGCTTTGAGTTACGTGTGGTTAAGGCATCCACTCACCTGCAGAGACTTATTATTGATACACATACATGCACACGCACACGCACACGCACACGCAAAAACACGCATACACACACTTACTGGACTTGTGGCTTGGTAACTGCAACACTCATTAAAACTCACTTGAACAACCGTTTATCAAATAAGGATAATGCTATATTTCATACAATAAGAAATGAAACATGGAAATTAAGTTAGCTAGGGTTAATATGATGTGTGCCGAGTGGCGAGTCTCTAAAGTTATT